>JAVIAB010000008.1:68724530-68759219 GCA_032433765.1 Megaustenia siamemsis
GAAGGGTATGTCTCTTTCCATGTCCAAAAGTTGCGTTTGTCTTTTTCGAATCTTGTTAAGTACTTCTTTTAAAATATTTGTGTGGATCTATTTTTATCGATGATGGTTTTTACAACGTTTTCTTTTCTTTATATCGTTTATGATGTGATCTCTTTATCATACGCTAACTATCTTACGGTGGTATCTTATTATTATCACTTTAATTTTGTTTCCTTCTTTATACAGCATTTAGTTTATGTCTGGAAAGCATATACGAAGAGTGCAATTGCCAGTACGGAAGAGAAATCACCTCTCAGCAG
This sequence comes from Megaustenia siamemsis, assembly GCA_032433765.1. Taxonomy (NCBI): domain Eukaryota; kingdom Metazoa; phylum Mollusca; class Gastropoda; order Stylommatophora; family Ariophantidae; genus Megaustenia; species Megaustenia siamemsis. The sequence goes on from JAVIAB010000008.1 coordinate 68,724,830, forward strand.
CAGAGCTGGAAGTTGTCAGCGACTCACAGCTGATGGTTTGTGACAGGATCGGCGAACCAGAACCACCAAGAACCTACTCCACCTTCCCATGGTGCCTCCAGTAACAGACTAACCTGTCTAGTCTAGCCAAGAGAGTGGGGATCGAAGAGGGAAAACAACCCGGTACTCAAAAACACCATGATGAAGCCGGATGTGTTGGGTCGAAAGGCGCAAACATCACAATTTTACTGTAAACCACAACAGAACGCAGACACGTCACTTAACGTTCTCGTACGGGCGGATGATGAGAAAGTGTATTCCTTCAGTCATCGGCGAAGGTAAGCGAGCAGGCATACTGCCATCATCATCATTGAGTGCCGTCTCCGAAACGAAGGTTGGCTACCATAGAGCGCCATTCTACTCTGTCTCTTGCTTTGATGGTGCAGGTTGTCATAGGCTGATTTGTCAATCATTTGATGTACTCGTCCATGTTAGTCTTGGTCTGCCTCTGCCTCTTTTACCTTGTATTTTCCCCTCCAGGATTACTTTTAGTAGGCTGTTGTATCTTTTAACATGGCCCAAAAATCGCATTTGTCTTGTTTGAATTGTGTTTAGTAGTTCTCTTTTAATTTTTAGTTGTTTTAAGACTTCATCGTTTTAAGCATCCAGTGCTAGCATATAGTCTTAATTTATGTGGGCAGCTATTGTATGATATTTATGTCCAACCTCACGCAGAGGAAAGTTACATCAAGAAACTGAAGCGCGCGGTGTCATTTTCCTGCAGGTCTGCCATATATTTTTTAGGTTTATGTTAAGTCCCGGAATAATTTCGCGAATATAAATGTGAAGGCTTATCTCCCTTATGACTCTGCTTTTACTGAACACGCGCGCGTCCCAGCTCCTTTACGACGAAATTCGAAAAGTACGACAGTTCCCTAGCAACAACGTACGCCAGTTTCCTAGCAACGCTAAATTCCAGGCAATAAAGCTGTCGTGTCTGTATGAGGACGCGACTGGTGCTCTTAAGCGCGTCCATCTTGTTGTTGCAGACATTCACGAAGGTGGATTTCTCTTGTTTATTTCTTTGCATTTGTCAACTTTTGTTTTTTTTTACCCACCTGGCGATGTCCTGAGGGACTCAATTTTGCGCAAATATCACAATTGTTTCCCCTATTTGTCACACCAGCAGCCATGTGCACAGGTGTCCCTCGCCAAGCAGGCAAACATTCTCTGACTAATGAGTTACTCTCATTTTTTTTCATCGAGAGTTTTAACGTTTAGGATATATATTTTTTTTCCATATTAATTTTTGAGCAGCGCTCAATTTTTGGCCTATTCTTTTCGAGTTCCAACTACCAGGGGTTCTTTAACGTGCGCTTAATGCACACGGGACCTCCTTTTTCTCGCCATTTCCCGAGAGGGTTAGATATTAAACTATCCAGAGACCAAGGGAGGGTAAAGCCAAGAAACAATCTTGGATTCGATTTCATTTCTTCCACCATTTGTAGTGGGAATCGAATCCAGGACCTTCTTGTCCAGAGGCTGACGTCTTAGGTCTAGACCACCCAGCGCAGGTAAATCGCTGTGATCTGTGAGTACGGTGATCACCTCTAGTGTAAGATACGCGCTTCCACCTCTGGTGATAAAATTACAGCAATTGAGTTATTGAATTGTTTGCGGGTCATCATCATTGCACTCCGAACATGTCCACAGGTGCACAGATCTCCTTTCTCAGCAAGTCCCGCAGTGTCCAGCGACTGACGACTCCAGTTCTATGTTGGTTGATAAGTCTTCTTACACGGCCACTAAGTTTCTCGTTTCTGGCTGTGTCCGTCTTAACTCCCATCTCTTTCATCCGAAGGATTAACATCCCACCAATGAACCCACGTACTATTTTTTGCCCGAATATCGATATAATAATTGGCTTTAAAAACTGTAACGGCTTGGAGTAATATTGCCCACAAAACTAGAAATATAAAAAGCTGTAAATAAATCGAATGTAGTTGGAGAGCAATGACCACCTAACACTATATTTCCCATATGTTACACTGCGTATATGTTTCTCTCTTTGTTGTTTGTTTCTTGTTGGGACCATCATCCCTGCATACCGGACGAGGCCATAGGTGCCCCATATCCCCCCTCGAGAAACTCGGAAAAATTCGAGGAGAATCCTGCACCACGGTGATCCACGGTACGGTACGTCTTTCATTACACTTTTGTCCGGGCGAGGCCATATCTAGGGCCTATTCTTTTCGTTTTAACTGCCAAGGGATCTTTAACGTGCGCGAGTGTACACGGGCTCTCTGTTTATTGCCGTTATCCGAGAGAGCTAGACATATGATCTTACTACACAAGAGATCAGGGAAGGGTAATGTCATAAAGAAACCACGGATTAATTTTTCCTATTTTATACAAATCACCACCGCTTCTGGCGAGCTTTGAACCTGTGTCCTCCCTAACCTGAGACCGACTGAGCACCTCTATACCACCCATACTGACATCGGGATACGTAAGGTATGGTCACGTGCTTGATCATGTGACAGACAGACGGAATATTAAACATGGCGTTTGTCGACATACAAGAAGACTTTTGGATAGCTGTAAATGAGACTAACCAATAAAAACGTAATGTCGACATAGAAGAAGACTTTTGGATAGCTGTAAATGAGACTAACCAATAAAAACGTAATGTCGACATAGAAGAAGACTTTTGGATAGCTGTAAATGAGACTAACCAATAAAAACGTAATGTCGACATAGAAGAAGACTTTTGGATAGCTGTAAATGAGACTAACCAATAAAAACGTAATGTCGACATAGAAGAAGACTTTTGGATAGCTGTAAATGAGACTAACCAATAAAAACGTAATGTCGACATACAAGAAGACTTTTGGATAGCTGTAAATGAGACTAACCAATAAAAACGTAATGTCGACATCGGTGAAGGTAATGAACTTTGTCAGTTCATAGACAGATAGAACTGAATGTCGACATCGTGAAAGGAGTCTCAACTTGCTCAGTTCATAGACAGATAGAACTGAATGTCGACATCGTGGAAGGAGTCTCAACTTGCTCAGTTCATAGACAGATAGAACTGAATGTCGACATCGTGGAAGGAGTCTCAACTTGCTCAGTTCATAGACAGATAGAACTGAATGTCGACATCGTGGAAGGAGTCTCGACTTGCTCAGTTCATAGACAGATAGAACTGAATGTCGACATCGTGAAAGGAGTCTCAACTTGCTCAGTTCATAGACAGATAGAACTGAATGTCGACATCGTGAAAGGAGTCTCAACTTGCTCAGTTCATAGACAGATGGAACTGAATGTCGACATCGTGAAAGGAGTCTCAAGTTGCTCAGTTCATAGACAGATGGAACTCAATGTCGACATCGTGGAAGGTATCGACTTGTTCAGTTCATAGACAGATAGAACTGAATGTCGACATCGTGGAAGAGTCTCGACTGTTCAGTTCATAGACAGATAGAACTGAATGTCGACATCGTGGAAGGTATCGACTTGTTCAGTTCATAGACAGATAGAACTGAATGTCGACATCGTGGAAGGGTCTCGACTTGCTCAGTTCATAGACAGATAGAACTGAACGTCGACATCGTGGAAGGGTCTCGACTTCGTCAGTTCACGAACAGCGGCGAGAGATAAAAAACTTGAGAGAAACAATTAGACTCATTGATGTAACAATTAACCAAGTCACGAGATAATGAAAGAATGAAGATCTTTTTTAAAAATAGCAAATAAACAATTATGTGTTTAATGAGAAGATATTCTGAATCGATCAACAATTTTTTATTTAATTCGTCTTTTTAATTATGTTTTTCCGAGTGCTGTGAAAATATCAATCTCTCGTGTGTGATTTATGAGAAAGCCAGGCAAGATAAGACAGCAACCTAACCAGGTGTTGCTTTCAATTTAGCCAAGACAAATTGGTAGTCACTTGAAAACATAGAACAACGTCAGTTTATACCAAAATAAAATAAATAAATATGGCTAGTAAATGTGCGAGCTAGAATAAGCTGCAGAAATTTGTAATCACAGACCGTAACTGGGGAGTTGCAGAACCTGATGATAAACTCGTAGAAGCAGTTACATAAAACGCAGCTTTTTGGGTCACCAGTAATCTCCCTTCCTATTCCATCTCTTCGAGTGGCAGTTTTAATGTCTGCAAGGGAGGAAATTGAAAGTCTTCTAGCGAATTCTCTCCCCTGTTCTATTTCCTACACTTGCGTGTGTATTACTGGAAAAAGTTTGCATTCCTTTCTCGCCGGAAATAGAAACTGCAAGGAGAGGCGTAATTTTCATTTAACTGTAGGGCATTTCCAGTGTTGGGCTGGTCACGTGGTTGGCGGGCATTTTCCTTAGTGTGTTTGTGTGTGGGTTTGGTGTGAGAGTGCCTCAGTAAGTCCCGTATGCACTTTTACCGATATATATTACTACTGGAGCAGGGGTGAAGTCCGTGTGTAAGATACTATCTGTAAAGCTCACAAACTGGCATGCGAAACATCAAACTAAAGCCGGTATCATTTCTGATCGGCTGTAGATCGACCTTCGTCGACCTGAAAGACGCTTGGTGGCAAGCAATCATGACAAGTCAGTAGTTTGGTAAAATATTAATGTCTGATGCTGGATGCTGTTTTACTGAACAGCTTCTCTGCCAGTATTGGGTATTGGATAGAGATTCCATCACAGAATGAGTTTGATTATTTGTGGTGCCGGTCATCGTCTTTTCTCTCCTGTTACTTTTGTCTTCTGAATTTTTATTTATTTTTTATTTATTTTTTTTTGCGTTCACCAGCTTCTACCTCTGACGAAGTCCCTAGAGACTAGGAATTGAATTTTGCGTATTAATCCATTTTCCCTGGCAGCCGTGTGCACAGGGGTCCCTCGCCGCACAAGCAGATAACTCCGACTTCGGAGGTACTCATATTTTTTCAGTGGATGAATAATTGGCGTTTTCAAGCCGGGTCTCGCTGCTGAGACCAGGTGTGGTTGTCGAAAAGAGTAAACATAGACAAAAAAACCCAACCGGTGTCGCCCGGATTTGAACCCACAACCTCTCTGTCTCGAGGCCGGCGTCTTGCCTAGAGACCAATCAGTCCCCCTTCTGAATTTGATATCAACGCTTCCTCGATCGAATGTTGTTGGCTGTGTCGATTTTGGTTGTATGTCCCACGATCTGATATCTGTTCTTTCCGCTATAGAGGATTCACTCAAGGAAGCCCTGCAAACTCGTTATGCCTGAACATGAGAATGGTCTTTAGTCTCGTTCTAAGTTAAGTTATAATAATTGTTTACGAAGTATCTCTGATCGGGTGTAGCACTGAGGCTTCATTCAGGGTTTTGCAAATGCGATAGGGAAAGGATACATAGTTCTGCTTTGGAGAGCCATCACGCTCAAAGATCAAGCTGAGGACAGCATTGATCTCTGCTACATTATTTATGTCGCCCAGCAAGTGAGGTACACATTTATATTTGAGTTCTTATCAGCTATTATCTGGAGCCGAGCTTCAGGTGGGAAAAATATAGGGAGAATTTGAGGCGTGAGGAGTATAGCTAGGAGGTGGGGTATGAGGAGTATAGCTAGGAGGTGGGGTATGAGGAGTATAGCTAGGAGGTGGGGCATGAGGTGTATAGCTAGGAGGTGGGGCATGAGGAGTATAGCTAGGAGGTGGGGTATGAGGAGTATAGCTAGGAGGTGAGGCATGAGGAGTATAGCTAGGAGGTGGGGTATGAGGAGTATAGCTAGGAGGTGGGGTATGAGGAGTATAGCTAGGAGGTGAGGCGTGAGGTGTATAGCTAGTAGGTGAGGCATGAGGAGTATAGCTAGGAGGTGAGGCGTGAGGTGTATAGCTAGGAGGTAAGACATGATGAGTATAGCTAGGAGGTGAGGTGTGAGGTGTATAGCTAGGAGGTGGGGCATGAGGAGTATAGCTAGGAGGTGAGGCGTGAGGTGTATAGCTAGGAGGTGGGGTATGAGGAGTATAGCTAGGAGGTGGGGTATGAGGAGTATAGCTAGGAGGTGAGGCGTGAGGTGTATAGCTAGTAGGTGAGGCATGAGGAGTATAGCTAGGAGGTGAGGCGTGAGGTGTATAGCTAGGAGGTAAGACATGATGAGTATAGCTAGGAGGTGAGGTGTGAGGTGTATAGCTAGGAGGTGGGGCATGAGGAGTATAGCTAGGAGGTGAGGCGTGAGGTGTATAGCTAGGAGGTAAGACATGATGAGTATAGCTAGGAGGTGAGGTGTGAGGAGTATAGCTAACATCTATCGCAAGTTGTGTTCAGTCACAATGAGTTCATCTATTTGTAAATTCCAAAAATATAGAACTTTGTTTCGTAGTTGCTGCGATGAAAATGCATTTTTGTTAAATATGAAAATCATGAACGTCTTTTGTAGCCACGTCAATATTTACATCATTTGAGTCAGGAAATAGTCCTCGGATTATGTTCATCGCTCATCGAACAACGGTCCATAAGCGCTCAGATCACCTCCACAGCAAGACCCATAATGTGAATTTGTGAAATGATAAACCAGTTCACAAGTCTAACCTCAATTGTGAAATGATAAACTAGTTCACAAGTCTAACCTCAATTTGTGAAATGATAAACTAGTTCACAAGTCTAACCTTAATTTGTGAAATGATAAACTAGTTCACAAGTCTAACCTCAATTTGTGAAATGATAAACTAGTTCACAAGTCTAACCTCAATTTGTGAAATGATAAACCAGTTCACAAGTCTACCCTCAATTTGTGAATTAAATAAACTAGTTCACAAGTTTAACCTCAATTTGTGAAATGATAAACTAGTTCACAAGTCTAACCTCAATTTGTGAAATGATAAACCAGTTCACAAGTCTACCCTCAATTTGTGAATTAAATAAACTAGTTCACAAGTCTAACCTCAATTTGTGAAATGATAAACTAGTTCACAAGTCTAACCTCAATTTGTGAAATGATAAACCAGTTCACAAGTCTACCCTCAATTTGTGAATTAAATAAACTAGTTCACAAGTTTAACCTCAATTTGTGAAATGATAAACTAGTTCACAAGTCTAACCTCAATTTGTGAAATGATAAACTAGTTCACAAGTCTACCCTCAATTTGTGTTTTTAATAAACTAGTTCACAAGTCTAACCTCAATTTGTGAAATGATAAAGTAGTTCACAAGTCTAACCTCAATTTGTAAAATGATAAACTAGTTCACAAGTCTACCCTCAATTTGCGAATTAAATAAACTAGTTCACAAGTCTAACCTCAATTTGTGAAATGATAAACTAGTTCACAAGTCTAACCTCAATTTGTGAAATGATAAACTAGTTCACAAGTCTACCCTCAATTTGTGATTTTAATAAACTAGTTCACAAGTCTACCCTCAATTTGTGAATTTAATAAACTAGTTCACAAGTCTAACCTCAATTTGTGAAATGATAAACTAGTCACAAGCCTAACCTCAATTTGTAAAGTGATAAACTAGTTCACAAGTCTAACCTCAATTTGTGAAATGATAAACTAGTTCACAAGTCTAACCTCAATTTGTGAAATGATAAACTAGTTCACAAGTCTAACCTCAATTTGTGAAATGATAAACTAGTTCACAAGTCGAACCTCATTTTGTGAAATGATAAACTAGTTCACAAGTCTACTCCACATCTCCACTTTTGAATCTAGACAACATCGCTCTTAACTAACTTGAAACACAGGGAGTCACACCAGATAGTTAGCAAAATGATGTCATTATAATCTAGCACGATATTAGATGTTTAGGGCGTGTATATTATATCCAATAGGATTATTGTATATATAGAACGACAATATTCAGCAGAAAATAGGGGGTCAGAAGATGATAGGGGGTCAGTAGATGATAATAGAGGGATCCGAAAATAGGGCGTCAGAGGAAAACAGGTCGTTAGAAGAAAACAGGTCGTTAGAAGAAAATAGGTCGTTAGAAGAAAACAGGTCGTTAGAAGAAAATAGGTCGTTAGAAGAAAATAGGTCGTTAGAAGAAAATAGGTCGTTAGAAGAAAACAGGTCGTTAGAAGAAAGGTTTGGGATCAAATCTAAACGCCTGGATCCCCGAGGTTGTGGGGAAACTTTAAGACAAATGATACAACGTTCACCCCACAACGGAAGTCAGCAGCAGTTGTATGTCCCGGGATGGCAAGAACATGATATTTTAGATATTGTGTTATTATTATTGAGTTATTAGCGGGTCATCATCATTACACTCCGAACATGTCCATAAGAGCTCAGATCCCCTCAAGTCTCGAAGTGTCCAGCAACTGACGACTCCAGTTCTGTGTTGGTTGATTAGTCTTCTTACACGCCCACTAAGTTTCTCGTTTCTGGCTGTGTCCGTCTTAACTCCCATCTCCTTCATCCGAAGGAGTAACATCCCACCAATGAACCCACGTACTATTTTTTGCCCGAATATCGATATAATAATTGGCTTTAAAAACTGTAACGGCTTGGAGTAATATTGCCCACAAAACTAGAAATATAAAAAGCTGTAAATAAATCGAATGTAGTTGGAGAAAAATGACCACCTAACACTATATTTCCCATATGTTACACGGTGTATATGTTTCTGTCTTTGTTGTTGTTTGTTTCTAGTTGGGACCATCATCCCTGCACACCGGACGAACAACCCATAGGTGCTCCGCTCTTTCATTTCCCCGTACTCCCGCATGTCCTGGGACGTACACAAAGGTGGCCTTACGTATTTTTTTACCTCTGCAATGACTCTACACATTGCATACGTACAGATCCCGCCTCCACATTTCTTATCATGCTCATCGATTCACTCAGTATACAGGCGTGGGAGTAGTCTTGTGACTCTAACCAGATGAATGCCTAGGTCACTGCCATCACCTCCATCGTCATGCTACTCGTGGTCATAACGTATGCACCACTGTCTTCTTTGACGATTCTGCCTGCCGAGCATGCTGTAAATGCCCATGCACTCCTTTGGTGTCGTCTTATAGATCCGTCTGTATAGATGACTGCATCTTTCTCATCGGTGTTATCCCAGATGAGACCGTTGACCTCAGCATTGACCACGACTGAGTTCTGTTCCCTACATTTCCTGTCGAGTGTGACAATACACAAGAATGTCCCCTTGGATGACGTAGGCACCGGTATCCTCGCCAGCGCTGATATTGGTAAGCCCACAGACCTGTTTGATGACATCTTCTGCTCGGCCCACACATTATTTGCCTCTTTTTAGCCTGACACCCTCCCTGTGCTGAGCTCATTATGCAGTGGATGCTCTTTATCTGCACTTATCTTCAGATATGCTCATGCTCTCCAGATCTTGATTCTGTCATCCATGGTTGGAAAGTCAAGAAGATACCTCATTGCTACACCGGGAGTGTCCCTCGTACATCCCAGGATAATGCACATGGCTTCATTCTCTATTTTCTCCAGCTTGTCAATTTGCGTCATACTGACAGTAAGAATTGCCAGGGCATACTCGATAGGTGCGAGGACTAATCCCTGCAACAGAAAGGTAAGTAGCCTCTGCTCGATGTTGGCAGCTGCCATGACCTTCAAGGCGGCTAATCCTTTGCGGGATTTTGTTATCACATGGTCGACGTGGTCCCGAAAACACAGGTTGCGATCAAACTTAACTCCGAGGTACGTCATCACCCTATTCCTGGTCACCTCATCAGCTCCCATTCGTACCACCGGAGTTTCCGTGTTAACGATATGATTGTTAAGTGAGAACCATGCAACTGATGCTTTTTTAGGATTAACCAATGCACCTGGTGCTCCACATCAGAGAGAGATGCTAGACATTGTGTGTTAAACCTGATGAAGGCTTTTGCCGAAACATTGTAGTTTGTCTCGTTTTTCTATTAGTTTAGCTGCTCCATACCATCTTATGTTTATTTTATATTATATTTTATATTATATTTTATATTATATTTTATATTATATTTTATATTATATGTTATATTATATGTTATATTATATTTTATATGCGGGAACTAATTGAGTGAGAAATACCAACACATGTAAAGCTACTTCATGATCTATAATTAATGCATGCTACTACTTTGTCATTAGACGGTGAGATAAACACAACTACACTGGTGGGAATACACGTTGTGCGTGCGTGCGTGTGTGCACAAGTGTGTGTGTGCATGTTTGTGTGCTTGTGTGCATGCATGCGTGCGTGTATGTATGTGTGCGTGCATATGTGTGCATGCGTGTGCATACCTGCGTGTGCACGCGTGTGTATGCGAGTGCAGGTACCTGCGTGTGTATACACGCACGTTGAAACTGTCACAAGAGATCATTACTATGAAAAAACTGAACATTTACTTTACTTAAAAAAAACAACCTACAACGTAAGATTGATGACTTACCATAGGCTAAAAGATAAAACGTTGATAGTAGAAGAAATGAGCTCGTCTAAACGTGTGTTACAGAGAACGGCGTTTTCTATTCTCAATCCGTTAGTGCCTTGCACCGCCGAGAGACAAAAAGTGAAATGTTTTTTGGCAATGTTCATTTGTTTGTATCATAAAAAAGTTATTATGGTTTTCTTTTTTGTCTGTAATTTTTGTTGATGGGGGTTTAGTTTCTCCTCTCTGTTGAGAGCTAATTTTATAGGGTTGTTGTCAGGGCCGGCCCTATGGTAGCTGGCTCCCTGGGCAAGTTCTTAACTCGGCGCCTTCTCTCTCTCTATCTATCTATATATATATATATATATATATATATATAGTAAAGTATACCCGTCACGCCAAGTGGCGTATAGGGAATATGGTGTTAGTGACCATATATTTTACAGACCTTCGGCACATGATTTTTGGGGTAATGTGGTCGGTATTACGCCCGTGCCGCTTCACTTTCCCTGAAAAAATCCGGTACCCATTAAAGTCTGGGTGAACCCGGAAGCCGTCGGTCGGGATAGAACCCTACCTCTTGTCCTTTGTAGCCCAGTTCACTAACCACTGAGCTACCGCAACTTCCACTTCAGCGTGAGCTAGTCTGTTATGTCTGTGGTACATCTTCCATATCTAAAATGAACATACCTTTTTTCATATTAAAAACGTCAAATTGAACAAAATATTTTATTTATAATTGTTCACTTTTTTTGAAGACCCTTAATGGCGCCCCTAAGCACAAGGCGCAGCGCCCCGTTGCGGGAACCTCGAGCTGGCTGTGGTTGTTGTTTATGTGCTCATGGCAGTTAGTCGTTTGGTCCCATTTGTAACTCGGAAATAGTGTTGCATCTATATTTTCTTCTTCCTTTCATCTTCTTTATATGTTGTGTTCTTTTGAGACATAACCATCATCATTGAGAGCCGTCTCCGCATCGAAGGTTGGCTTCCATGGGGCGCCATTCTGCACTGCTTCTTGCTTTGATAGTGCAGGTTGTCATAGGCTCACTTGTCCTGGCTTGTCTGAGGTATGAAGTGCCAGTAATTATGATTTTTTTTTATTTCCATGTTTGACACCCAAAAAAGAGCCTCGGTTGCCAAGTGGTTTGTGCGCTTCCTTCCTGATCAGAAGGAAGGGATTCGATTCCCAAAGGTGGAGGAATTTTTTTCGGACTGACAAAGCTTCGGTGTCCACACCAGCCTATAAAAATAGGTACCAGAGATTTTTCCAGGAAGTAAAGACGACCTGGCGTGATACTTACCACACCACCCAGAATATGTGCCGTGGTCATGGAAAACAAAAGTCATTAATGCCAGATTCTGAAAACGCCTATCAAGGCAGGGGAGGTCACTAGCACCAAATTCTCCAAACGCCTAGCAAGGCAGGGGAGGTCACTAACACCAGAGTCTCCAAACGCCTATCAAGGCAGGGGAGGTCACTAACACCAAATTTTCCAAACGCCTAGCAAGGCAGGGGAGGTCACTAACAACAGAGTCTCCAAACGCCTATCAAGGCAGGGGAGGTCACTAGCACCAAATTCTCCAAACGCCTAGCAAGGCAGGGGAGGTCACTAACACCAAATTTTCCAAACGCCTAGCAAGGCAGGGGAGGTCACTAACACCAAATTTTCCAAACGCCTAGCAAGGCAGGGGAGGTCACTAACACCAGAGTCTCCAAACGCCTATCAAGGCAGGGGAGGTCACTAACACCAAATTTTCCAAACGCCTAGCAAGGCAGGGAGGTCACTAACACCAGAGTCTCCAAACGCCTATCAAGGCAGGGGAGGTCACTAACACCAAATTTTCCAAACGCCTAGCAAGGCAGGGGAGGTCACTAACACCAGAGTCTCCAAACGCCTATCAAGGCAGGGGAGGTCACTAACACCAAATTTTCCAAACGCCTAGCAAGGCAGAGGAGGCCACTAACGCCAGATTCTCCAAACGCCTGTTAAGGCAGGGGAGGGAACCGTTTTAGACACCGAAACCGCACGAAGTCCAGAAACGCCCAGAAGTTAAAGCTCCACAAATATCTAATCTACGATCGAATGTAGCCACGTGACATATTTGTATTATTATCATTGGTTTGCGCCACTCAAGCCCCTCTATGGGGCACAGTCTAGGACAGGCAAACAATGAGCACTTTGTAGTAACTCTCCCTCCAATGCCATTAGAAGGACTGTTGTGAGATTAGGGGATTTGTACTGGCACCAGACACGTTTAATGTCCCGCCACATGCAGCAGCAGCCTTTCAGCTTGAATATTCCACCAGGCTTGTCGATTGGGAAGCTTCTTATCTTTGGGAAGCTATATAATCCATCATGTGTCCAGGGTGTTTCAATCCGATTTTAAATAGAGCGCTCTGTGGACAATTTGAATTTTTAATTTAACAAAAACTAAAATTGATAGCATTCACTTGACCAACGCATTAACCTGAGCGGGTGGTCGATAACTAGTCGGGCTACAAAACTTGGAGAACGCGGGTTCGATCCGGTGGGCCAAATGATTTTTTTTGGCAATAAAAACTCAGGAGGGTGAAATAAAACCTCAGACTCGAATACCTCGCGGCAACTGCACTGGACTAGCGGCCTTTATTCTCCGATCTTACAATTCCCACCAGCAGACCCCAATAATAAAAAAAATGTCTTAAAGATATAGTTTTTTTTTACCTGAGAACTTATTGTCTACAAAATGAAAATTTATTTTTAAAAAGAGAACAGGCAAGTAAATGCAATGCTGCGGTAAAGCTGGTAAAGTTCGCTCAGAAATTCGTCCCACAGAGTTGATTAATTATCTCGGAAACTGTCTGATGAATTTCTGTAATTCTTTAGCGCGAAATCTTATTTTTCACCGACCTTCAGTCTGATTTTTTGCCCTACTGTCATGCATTTAGGAAAGATTTTTGCTTATTTAAGGTACATAAAAATATGCATTTCTTGCTTGTCCTAAATTTTAGATTCTACAATACCCACATTTGTTGTAATCAACTCACCATTTAAAAGGGCAAATTTCACGTGCTCTCCGCACAATCTTAGCACCGTTTCGCGCTCGTAACTTGTAAGAACCACGCCACTCCGAGTTCTTTTTTTGTTGTTGTGGTATTTCATTTCCGGTTTCTTGTTAAATTAGTCCAAATTGATGCGTATTTTGACAAAATATTTACTATTAATGTATATTCCCTTATATGTGATAATTTATAAGCTGTTGTGAAATGACTACTTGATTTTTAAAACCATGAAAAGTTTAAAGTGGAAATTCATCACTATGCAAAAGGTAAGTGTGTTATTGTACAGGCACTTTTGCAAAGAATCTAAAAGTGGTCGGTTATATTACGATTTCAAAAAACCAGAAAACAGAACACGGGCAGCTCTAAATATAGATAGAGAATCTTTCAATTGATGGATAGGACAAACTTTGACTCTGCAGGGGCGACAGTCAAGCAAGGAAGAAAAATGGAAGTTGATGATTTTCACAAAGATGTTATTAGACGTGAAATTTGAAAATGTTTGAATCGAATCAACTTGTTACACTGCGCAAACTTAAAGTTCGACTGCAATTAGAGTGTGATATTGAATCTCAAAAACGACTCTTTGGAAGATCGTAAGAGGCGTTGGTTTCACTTTTTGAAAATCTGCTAGTGGTAGAAATATTGTTTGTGAAAAACCACACCTGATAGCTGCCCGAAGCAAATACTTGAGGCAGATCCGTGAGCGACGAATGGAAGGCTACGATATAGTTTATTTGGATGAAACGTGGGTCAATGCTCATCATACATATGCGACAGAATGGCAATCAGTTGACAGAGAAAATAAAAGAAGCATTCCCAGCAGTAAAGGACAACGCATTATATTGGTACATGCTGGCAGTAGAGAGAATGGTCTTGTTAATGACATACAACACATATATTGGTACATGCCGGCAGTAGAGAGAATGGTCTTGTTAATGACATACAACACATTATATTGGTACATGCTGGCAGTAGAGAGAATGGTCTTGTTAATGACATACAACACATTATATTGGTACATGCCGGCAGTAGAGAGAATGGTCTTGTTAATGACATACAACACATTATATTGGTACATGCTGGCAGTAGAGAGAATGGTCTTGTTAATGATACACAACACATTATATTGGTACAAGCTGGCAGTAGAGAGAATGGTCTTGTTAATGACTCACAACACATTATATTGGTACATGCTGGCAGTAGAGAGAATGGTCTTGTTAATGACTCACAACGCATTATATTGGTACATGCTGGCAGTAGAGAGAATGGTCTTGTTAATGATACACAACACATTATATTGGTACAAGCTGGCAGTAGAGAGAATGGTCTTGTTAATGATACACAACACATTATATTGGTACATGCTGGCAGTAGAGAGAATGGTCTTGTTAATGACTCACAACGCATTATATTGGTACATGCTGGCAGTAGAGAGAATGGTCTTGTTAATGACACACAACACATTATATTGGAACATGCTGTCATTAGAGAGAATGGTCTTGTTAATGACACACAACGCATTATATTGGTACATGCTGACAGTAGAGAGAATGGTCTTGTTAATGACACACAACACATTATATTGGTACATGCTGGCAGTAGAGAGAATGGTCTTGTTAATGACACACAAACGCATTATATTGGTACATGCTGGCAGTAGAGAGAATGGTCTTGTTAATGACACACAACACATTATATTGGTACATGCTGACAGTAGAGAGAGTGGTCTTGTTAATGATACACAACACATTATATTGGTACATGCTGGCAGTAGAGAGAATGGTCTTGTTAATGACACACAACACATTATATTGGTACATGCTGGCAATAGAGAGAATGGTCTTGTTAATGACACACAACGCATTATATTGGTACATGCTGGCAGTAGAGAGAGTGGTCTTATTAATGATACACAACACATTATATTGGTACATGCCGGCAGTAGAGAGAATGGTCTTGTTAATGATACACAACACATTATATTGGTGCATGCTGGCAGTAGAGAGAGTGGTCTTGTTAATGATACACAACACATTATATTGGTACATGCTGGCAGTAGAGAGAATGGTCTTGTTAATGACACACAACACATTATATTGGTACATGCCGGCAGTAGAGAGAGTGGTCTTGTTAATGACACACAACACATTATATTGGTACATGCCGGCAGTAGAGAGAGTGGTCTTGTTAATGACATACAACACATTATTGGTACATGCTGGCAGTAGAGAGAGAGTGGTCTTGTTAATGACACACAACACATTATATTGGTACATGCCGGCAGTAGAGAGAGTGGTCTTGTTAATGATACACAACACATTATATTGGTACATGCCGGCAGTATAGAGAGTGGTCTTGTTAATGATACACAACACATTATATTGGTACATGCTGGCAGTAGAGAGAATGGTCTTGTTAATGACATACAACACATTGTTTTGGTACATGCTGGCAGTAGAGAGAATGGTCTTGTTAATGACACACAACACATTATATTGGTACATGCTGACAGTAGAGAGAGTGGTCTTGTTAATGATACACAACACATTATATTGGTACATGCTGGCAGTAGAGAGAATGGTCTTGTTAATGACACACAACACATTATATTGGTACATGCTGGCAATAGAGAGAATGGTCTTGTTAATGACACACAACGCATTATATTGGTACATGCTGGCAGTAGAGAGAGTGGTCTTATTAATGATACACAACACATTATATTGGTACATGCCGGCAGTAGAGAGAATGGTCTTGTTAATGATACACAACACATTATATTGGTGCATGCTGGCAGTAGAGAGAGTGGTCTTGTTAATGATACACAACACATTATATTGGTACATGCTGGCAGTAGAGAGAATGGTCTTGTTAATGACACACAACACATTATATTGGTACATGCCGCAGTAGAGAGAGTGGTCTTGTTAATGACACACAACACATTATATTGGTACATGCCGGCAGTAGAGAGAGTGGTCTTGTTAATGACATACAACACATTATATTGGTACATGCTGGCAGTAGAGAGAGAGTGGTCTTGTTAATGACACACAACACATTATATTGGTACATGCCGGCAGTAGAGAGAGTGGTCTTGTTAATGATACACAACACATTATATTGGTACATGCCGGCAGTATAGAGAGTGGTCTTGTTAATGATACACAACACATTATATTGGTACATGCTGGCAGTAGAGAGAATGGTCTTGTTAATGACATACAACACATTGTTTTGGTACATGCTGGCAGTAGAGAGAATGGTCTTGTTAATGATACACAACACATTATATTGGTAGATGCTGGCAGTAGAGAGAATGGCCTTGTTAATGACACACAACACATTATATTGGTACATGCTGGCAGTAGAGAGAATGATCTTGTTAATAACACACAACACATTATATGGTACATGCTGGCAGTAGAGAGAATGGTCTTGTTAATGATACACAACACATTATATTGGTAGATGCTGGCAGTAGAGAGAATGGCCTTGTTAATGACACACAACACATTATATTGGTACATGCTGGCAGTAGAGAGAATGATCTTGTTAATAACACACAACACATTATATTGGTACATGCTGGCAGTAGAGAGAATGATCTTGTTAATGACACAGAACTTATTTTTCAATCAAAGTCTACGGACAATAGGGACTACCACACTGAAATGAATGGACGAATTTTCAGAGACTGGATAGAGAACACTCTACTCCCCAAAAAAGGACAGTACAAAATATTTGATATTTGACGACCTACATGTGGCCTTCTTCAGAAAACGGACAACACAAAAAGGGACAGCGCAAACTGGGGACAATTCAAACAGGGACAACGCAAACTGGGATAACACAAACAGGTACAACGCAAACAGGGACAACGCACACAGGGACAACGCACACAGGGACAACACAAATAGGTACAACACAAACAGGGACAACACAAACAGGGTCAACTCAAACAGGGACAACACAAACTGGGGACAATTCAAACAGGGACAACGCAAACAGCTACGACGCAAACAGGGACAACGCACACAGGGACAACACAAACAGGGTAAACGCAAACAGGGGCAACACAAACAGACAACGAAATGCGTGTATACTCTACTACATGTTCTGGAGTAAAATAATCTAGAGTGAATGTTCTAGAACTGAATTGTGCATGTTAATCCGTTTATTCCCTGGCCACCGTGTGCACAGGGGTCCCTCGCGGCACAGGCAGATAACTCCGCCTTTGGAGGTACTCATATTTTTTCCGTCGATGAGTAATTGGCGTTTCCATGCCTCGCAGCTGAGACTAGACCTCTGTTGCTGCAGAGAGAAACCACAAATAAAAATCCAACTGGTGCAGCCGGGATTTGAACCCGCAACCTCTTTGTCTCGAGGTCGGCATCTTGCCTCGACACCAACCAATCCCCTTTCTAGATTGAATGATCTAGAGTGAAGTGAATAATATCTAGAGTGAATGATCTGAGTGAATGATCTATAGTGGATGAAACAACAGGAATGTCCGTGCCGCTGGACGAGCACGGAGTAGCGCTGATGAAGAGAGAGAGAGAGAGAGAGAGAGAGAGAGAGAGAGAGAGAGAGGAGAGAGAGAGAGAGGCAGACAGGTATATTTTGTAAACTACAATGTAAGTATTGCCGTTCACTTTACAGGCACGTAAACAGCAATAATTATTTGCGTCAATCGCCATTTCAACAAAACGTCAATTACTAGAACCGTAAACAAAGCGAACATAATCTACTTCACTATTTACAGCAGTAATGTCCAAAGCAAATTTAACAACATGAAAGAAATACTGACGTCAAAGAAAATAACATCATGACTAAGCTAAGAATAGCAAAATGCTATATTTACTCAACATTCCTGAAAGGTGCAGATACACGGACATTAAATAAGAAAACATAGCAGAAAAATGAGGCATTTGAAATGTGGATCTATAGGGAAATGGGTAGAATTGGGTAGAAGGAAAAGAAGACAAACAAGGAAGTTCTGAATCATCGGAAAATGAAAACAAAAAAATAACACAATTTGAAAAAGACGACTGACATTTCGTGGCATGTGAAGATACATAAAAGAGGTAGACGAGAGAGAGGCAGACCAAGACTAAAGCGGACTGATAACATCAAAATGTGAATGGGTGAAACTATGACAACGTGCACAGTCAAGACAGGAGACAAAGTAAAATGTGGCTCCATGTTAGCCAACCTTCGACGTGGAGGTGGTACCCAATGTATGAAATGTCAAATACGTTCATACAAATGAACATGCACACGTAATAATTAGATAAAACGTGAGCACTATTTCGGGTGAGCTCAAACAAATCCTTAAAACATTGATCCATTTCTCTTGGATCCCCACAAGTCTTAAAATGTGGAGATGTTTTGTGTGGATTCATATACGTCATTTATTTAAATATTGAATTCTTTCATGTGGATTCATGCACGACATTTAAATATGGAATTATCTCATGTGGATTCATACACGACATTTAAATATGGAATTATCTCATGTGGATTCATACACGACATTTAAATATTGAATTCTTTCATGTGGATTCATGCACGACATTTAAATATGGAATTATCTCATGTGGATTCATACACGACATTTAAATATGGAATTATCTCATGTGGATTCATGCACGACATTTAAATATGGATTTATCTCATATAGATTCATACACGACATTTAAATATGGATTTATCTCGTATGGATTCATACACGACATTTAAATATGGATTTATCTCATATGGATTCATACACGACATTTAAATATGGAATTATCTCATGTGGATTCATGCACGACATTTAAATATGGAATTATCTCATATGGATTCATACACGACATTTAAATATGGAATTATCTCATGTGGATTCAAACTTTCTTTACAACATTTTCCCATGACTAGGGTCTGCTGAGAGGACATATAGAACCGAAGAATAAAGGCGGCTTGTCCAGTGCAGTCGCAGCGAGGGTTAAGGTCTGTTTGATTGTTTATTTGCGTTCGCCAGATACTATATCTTCAGCCAAGTCCCGAGGGACTGGATTTTGTGTGAATATCACGTTTTCCTTATTCTCCTACTGACAGCCATGTTCTCTGGTGTCCCCCGCCATACAGGCAAATATTCTTCGACGTCTGAGGTACTCTCATATTTTGTACCGTTGAGAATATTACAGATTTGGATAGATTTCTCCCTACCAACTTTGCCCGGTCAGCGGCTATTTCAGGCCAACTCTATTAGATTTCCAACTGCCAGGTGTTCGTTAACGTACGTAAAATGCACACCGGATATCCTGTATATCGCCGTTTTCCGAGAGCGCCAGACATCGGATCTCACTATCCAGAGACCATGGGAGTGTAAAGCCAAGGATTTAGTTTTATTTATTTATTTTTTTTTAAATTTTCCACTGACTGGTGGGCAATCGAACAATGGACCTTCCTGTCTAGAGGACGACATCTGTACCTCTAGACCACCCAGCCCCCGGTTCGGATTTGAGTTTTTGTCTCATTCCCCATAGAAAAGAAACTGACCCTACTGGAATTCGAACCTGCGTTCCCCTGGTTTGGAGCCCGACAAGCTATCGATTCAGCCACCCTCTCTTCGTTACATGGAACTTTTTTCATGTGGATTTATCATCATCATCATCATTATGTGCCATACCGATTGGCGTAGGCGGTCATATCCTTCCACAATCTTCTATCTACAGTGCATCGTGTCAGTTCTGTTGTCGACTGTTTTTCATGCCATGACATCAAGCTATCCAGTATTTTCTCTCTTTGTCGTCTGCGATTTTTCTTTCCTTTTATGTTGCCAGTTGTAACCAAGTATTCCAACTTTCCTCTTCTCATGATGTGACCAAAAAATTTTGATTGTTTCTTTCTGGTGTTTTTTAGGAGCTCCCTTTTTGTGTTGGCCTCTTTGAGAACTTTCTCATTGGTCTCTTTAGCTGTCCATGAAACTTTCAACATTCTTCTGAGAAATCCTATCTCTGTATCGTCTTTTCATATGTTTGTCTACTGTCCATGGTTCGCTTCCATAGGTAAGAAGTGGTTCTATATAGCACCGATGAACTCTCTTTCTCATTTCTATTGACAGATTTGTTGCACAAGATATTTGTCAGTTTCCGAAATGCTATTTTGGCCTAAGCTATTCTGTTTTTTATTTCTGTGGTGCATCTTCCATCCGATGTTATTATTGTGCCCAAGTATTTCAAACGTTGCACTTGTTTCAGATTTGTCCTATTTATTTTTATGCTGCATGATGGTGATGATTGTTTCTTCGATATGACCATTACTTCTGTTTTCTTACTATTCAGACTGAGACGTTTCTTATCGCTTTCTTTTACTATTATGTCTACCATTTCTTGCAGTTCATTCTGTCTCTGCTATTAAGACTGTGTCATCCGAATATCGTAAATTATTTATGTTGTGACTGTTGACTTTAATTCTTTTTTTGTCTACTATTGATCTCATAATATGTTCGCTGTAAAGTGAAAACAAATCCGGCGACAGAACACACAGCATTATATGTGAATTTATACACTCCATTAAAATATGTAACTATGTCAGGTGGCTTTTAAAATGTGCTAAAAAATATGTAACTAGGTCAGGTGGATTTTAAAATGTGCCATAAAATATGTAACTAGGTCAGGTGGCTTTTAAAATGTGCCATAAAATATGTAACTTTGTCAGGTGGATTTTAAAATGTGCCATAAAATATGTAACTATGTCAGGTGGCTTTTAAAATGTGCCATAAAATATGTAACTATGTCAGGTGGATTTTAAAATGTGCCATAAAATATGTAACTATGTCAGGTGGCTTTTAAAATGTGCCATAAAATATGTAACTATGTCAGGTGGCTTTTAAAATGTGCCATAAAATATGTAACTTTTCGCGTAGATCTTCAAGTGATTCTGAAGCCTCAGATTTAAAAAATGCACACTCTAATCATACTAATTGTAGACTACCAACCACCTCACCACAATGCACAATTAAGATAAGTGGAACAATATCTCTCTCTGCGATCAAGACTCAATCAGAGTAGGATTCCAGACTCTGTCATGAAGTCAGCTGTCTGTTTAAGCGAATTGATTGTGAACAATATTAAAACAGGTAAATGAATTTAAATGTCTGGGAACAATGTTAACCTCAGATGGAAGATGTACAACAGAGGTGAGATGCAGAATAGCTCCGGCAAAAGTAGCTTTCCAAAACATGAGGAAGCTACTATGCAATCCATTTGTGACAATCATCATCGAGTGCCATCTCCGCAATGAAGGTTGGCTAACATAGAGCGTCATTCTACTCTGTCTCTTGCTTTGATGGTGCCGGCTGTAATAGGTTGATTTGTCCATCTTTTGATATTACTCGTCCATGTTAGTCTTGGTCTGCCTCTGCCTCTTTTACCTTTAGTAAGCGGTTTTTTTTTTAGTAGGCGTTTGTGTCTTTATCATGGCCCAAAAATCGCATTTGTCTTGTTTGAATTCTGTTTACTAGTTCTCATTTCATTTTACTTGTTTTAAGACTTCATCGTTTTCATTTCAGTTGTACATTTTCCATCACTGGTTATAGTATGTCCAAGGTAGTTGTAGTTCTGAACTGTCTCCAGGTCTAGTCCTTCAATTTTGATATCCACTTGTAGGTTTTGAGTATTTGACAGTAGAAACAAGAAAAAGAGTTTTTAAATGTTATGTACGCCAGTCTTAACATATGGATGTGAATCATAGACAATAGGACAACAGACAAGAAAATCACTGGTCTGTAGAAATAAGGTTTTACAGAAGAATGTTGAAAATACCATGGACAGCTAAGAAGTGTAATGAAAACGTTATAAAAGAGGCCAAAGCAAAATGAGAGCTAATTTCCAATATTAGGAAGGAACAGTTATCATGTTTTCTGGCATGTAATGAGAAGGGAACAGCTGGAATATATTGTATCACCTGGGAAAATTGAGGGACGACGAGATAAAGGGAAGCAAAGATAAAAGATACCAGACAGCTTAAGAGAATGGCTTGGCAGAAGGTCAACAACAGAAATGATAAATAACTGCTGAGATCGAAAGTTGTGGAGAGACATGATCACCTACGCCTACAAGCATGGTACTTGGTGATGATGATGTAGCCTACCTCAATGTTTGTCTACATGTCCATATAGTTACTAGGGAGCCGCGATAGCTCAGTGGTTAGTGAACTGGACTACAAAGGACAAGGGGTAGGGTTCGATCATAAAACCGACGGCTTCCAGATTCACCCAGCCTTTAATGGGTACCGGATTTTTTTTCTGGTAAAGTGAAGCGGCACGGGCGTAATACCGACCACGTTACCTAAAATTCATGTTCCGAAGGTCAGTAAAATGTATGGTCACTAACACCATATTCCCTATACGCCACTTGGTGTGACGGGGTACTTTACTACTTCTTTTACCATATATAGTAAACCGTTAGATCGTTGACACCCTACCTTATGAGCAAGACTATATAGTAAACCGTTAGATCGTTGACACCCTACCTTATGAGCAAGACTATATAGTAAACCGTTAGATCGTTGACACCCTACCTTATGAGCAAGACTATATAGTAAACCGTTAGATCGTTGACACCCTACCTTATGAGCAAGACTATATAGTAAACCGTTAGATCGTTGACACCCTACCTTATGAGCAAGACTATATAGTAAACCGTTAGATCGTTGACACCCTACCTTATGAGCAAGACTATATAGTAAACCATTAGATCGTTGACACCCTACCTTATGAGCAAGACTATATAGTAAACGACTAATGGGAGCCAGGCTGCTTTTTATCGTCTTATTATCGGAGGCCGTGCTCGCACTCATATTCTTATCAGTTAATGAACTGATCTGACGTTATTGTGGCCATTTTGTGAAATCTTAATTCAGATAAAAAGCCAGATAAACCAGCTAAATGAGCGGCAATGTATAGAGCTTCAGTGAGGTACGCATTAACAGGATATCATAAATATATCAATGAATTAAAATGAAGGTCTAGCATGGTGTAAATCACACATACGTCACGGGTAGTGGTATTCCAATACTCTCCTACCACCCTTAAACCCTGACATAGAAGAGTTCTTCAAGTACTGCTGGCGATGGTGATCACATCTCACCCAAACCGTTTGTTCCTAACATCGTTTATTAGATCATCATCATCATCATTATGTGCCATACAGGTTGGCGTAGGCGATCATGTCTTTCCACAATGTTCTACCCGCAGTGCATCAATTATCAATAGTATCAATTCTGTTGTTGACTGTTTCCTTGTTATGACACCAAGCTATCAAGTATCCTCTTTTGTCGTCCGCGATCTTTCTTTCCTGTATTTTGCCAGTTGTAACCAAGTATCCCAACTTTCCTCTTCTCATGATGTGCCCGAAAAATGTCCATTGCTTATTCTGATGTTTTTTAGGAGTTGCCTTTTTGTGTCGGTCTCTTTGAGAACTTCCTCGTTGGTCTATTTAGCTGTCCAGTGAACTTTCAACATTCTTCGGACAAATCCCATCTCTGTAGCCTCTAATCGTCTTTTCGTTTGTTTGTCTACTGTCCATAATTCACGTCCATAGGTCAGGATTGGCTCTATATAGCACCAATGACCTCTTTTTCGGGTACATGTAGATAACATAGAAATATCGACTTATTTAAAAGAAGGTCTGACGTGTTGTAAATCAAACATACATCAAACATACATCAAACATACATCACCGGTAGAAGGTGTTTCAATACTCTCCTACCTCCCAACTCCAACATAAAAGAGTTCTTTAAGTACTGTTGACGGTGGCGATCATGTCTCACCAAAACCTTTTGTCTCTGGCATATTTTATCAGGTAAGTTATCCAACTCCAGCCACGTCTTCTCTTCATGTTTCTGGTATCTCGCCTGTTTTCCTCCATCTCACCGAGCCTAGTTTTCTCCTCTTTTCACGATTTGTTCCAGCCCTCCGCGTTTCACACCAAGGTCAATAGAGGTCCACTCTTCATTCTGATTGAAGGTCAATAGAGGCCCACTCTTTCATTCTGATTTAAGGCCAATAGAGGTTCACTCTTTCATTCTGATTTAAG
Organism: Megaustenia siamemsis; assembly: GCA_032433765.1. NCBI lineage: Eukaryota > Metazoa > Mollusca > Gastropoda > Stylommatophora > Ariophantidae > Megaustenia > Megaustenia siamemsis. Next base: position 68,749,299 of record JAVIAB010000008.1, read on the forward strand.
GCCAATAGAGGTTCACTCTTTCATTCTGATTTAAGCTCTCTATGGAGGTCCACTCTTTCATTCTGATTTAAGGCCAATAGAGGTTCACTCTTTCATTCTGATTTAAGGCCAATAGAGGTTCACTCTTTCATTCTGATTTAAGGCAATAGAGGTTCACTCTTTCATTCTGATTTAAGGCCAATAGAGGTTCACTCTTTCATTCTGATTTAAGCTCTCTATGGAGGTCCACTCTTTCATTCTGATTTAAGGCCAATAGAGGTTCACTCTTTCATTCTGATTTAAGGCCAATAGAGGTTCACTCTTTCATTCTGATTTAAGGCCAATAGAGGTTCACTCTTTCATTCTGATTTAAGCTCTCTATGGAGGTCCACTCTTTCATTCTGATTTAACTCTCTATGGAGGTCCACTCTTTCATTCTGATTTAAGCTCTCTATGGAGGCCCACTCTTTCATTCTGATTTAAGCTCTCTATGGAGGTCCACTCTTCATTCTGATTTAAGGCCAATAGAGGTTCACTCTTTCATTCTGATTTAAGCTCTCTATGGAGGTCCACTCTTTCATTCTGATTTAAGCTCTCTATGGAGGCCCACTCTTTCATTCTGATTTAAGCTCTCTATGGAGGTCCACTCTTTCATTCTGATTTAAGGTCAATAGAGGCCCACTCTTTCATTCTGATTTAAGGGCAACGGAGGTCCACTCTTTCATTCTGATTTAAGCTCAATGGAGGTCCACTCTTTCATTCTGATTTAAGCTCTCTATGGAGGCCCACTCTTTCATTCTGATTTAAGCTCTCTATGGAGGTCCACTCTTTCATTCTGATTTAAGGTCAATAGAGGCCCACTCTTTCATTCTGATTTAAGGGCAACGGAGGTCCACTCTTTCATTCTGATTTAAGCTCAATGGAGGTCCACTCTTTCATTCTGATTTAAGCTCAATGGAGGTCCACTCTTTCATTCTGATTTAAGCTCAATGGAGGTCCACTCTTTATTTCTGATTTAAGCTCAATGGAGGTCCACTCTTTCATTCTGATTTAAGCTCAATGGAGGTCCACTCTTTATTTCTGATTTAAGCTCAATGGAGGTCCACTCTTTCATTCTGATTTAAGCTCAATGGAGGTCCACTCTTTCATTCTGATTTAAGCTCAATGGAGGTCCACTCTTTCATTCTGATTTAAGCTCAACGGGTAGGCCTACTCTTTCATGTCTATGTTAGTTTTGGTTTTCAAGCTAGTTTTATTTTTAATCAGTAAAACTCTTGTGAACAGTCCTAATCTGTATTCTTAAGCTTTCAGTAAGACCATATTATGTGACCTTGCTTAAGTTCACAGTAAAACCATATTATGTGACCTTCGAAGTCCTCGGTAGAGCCATATTTCTGCGACTCTCAAATTATTTTCTTGCCTTTTGCAAGATTACCAAATATTTGTTTCCATTTCTCATGTCTGGGATACGATTAATTTTTTAAAAGCTCATTTTTTTCTTACTTTTCCCGAATGGTCTCAGTGTTTCTACTTTGTTCGAATGAGCTTAGTGTTTCTACTTTGTTCGAATGAGCTTAGTGTTTATACTTTGTTCGAATGAGCTCAGTGTTTCTACTTTCTTCGAAAGAGCTCAGTGTTTCTACTTTGTTCGAATGAGCTCAGTGTTTCTACTTTGTTCGAGTGAGCTCAGTGTTTCTCCTTGGTTCAGATGAGCTTAGTGTTTCTACTTGGTTCAAATGAGCTTAGTGTTTCTACTTGGTTCAGATGAGCTTAGTGTTTCTATTGGTTCAGATGAGCTTAGTGTTTCTACTTGGTTCAAATGAGCTTAGTGTTTCTACTTGGTTCAAATGAGCTTAGTGTTTCTACTTGGTTCAAATGAGCTTAGTGTTTCTACTTATTTCAAATGAGCAAAGTGTTTGTACTCGGTTCATACGAGCTTAGTGTTTCTACTTGATTCAGATGAGCTCAGTGTTTGTACTTGGTTCAGATGAGCTTAGTGTTTCTACTTGGTTCAAATGAGCTTAGAGTTTCTCCTTGGTTCAAATGAGCTCAGAGTTTCTACTTGGTTCAGATGAGCTGAAAAACGAAAGAGAGATGGGAGGACAGTGTACCTCTGTTGCGTGTTTAAAAAAGGCAATAAAGTTTACCAGGGGAGACATAAGAATACATAGAAATGTTAAAACCCGTGGGCGGTTCACGGCAAAGAAAGGCAGAAAACCAAATAAATAATCAATAGAAATGTTAGAATTAAAGATAATCAAATATGTGTGCATTTGTTCAACAAAATAGACACTGAAGAAAAAAATCTGAAGGTGAATGATTCAAGGGAAAGTTGTCATTCTATGAGAAACAGGACTAAAAAGAAACATCACAAAATTCGGATAAGTATGTGAAGTTAAATAACCACAACTGTAGAGAAACAATCCTAAAGAATCTTAACGATTAACCTTTCGGGACGGAGACGACACCTCATCGTAATTTAAGTCAAAACGGAATGTAGACTGCATTTCAGCAGCACGAGATCATAAATTTGGCTTGTGAATTGGGGAAACTAGGCGCCTCCCTGGCAAGTATCTTGACACAAGCGAGAAATGGGGCAGTCAAATAAGGACATTTATATTTCAGTGTGTTAAGGATACACTTTGATCATATCTTTTTTTAGGCGGTAGAATAAGATGCAATAAAATTATAAGATAGATTAATATGTGTTGAATTTGCACAAGCGTGTTATTTTTTTGTTTTATTTTACAAAATGCGTTATTTTACACTCCGCAGTCTGAATGGTGCACTAATATTAATTGATTGTATATGACGAAGTGTGTTATGATTGTGGTTACTTGGTCCTAGACTGGGGGAGGGATATGTTGTTAAAGTTGATATGGCAGTGCTGTCTACAACACGAAGGTAACATTGAGACTAGAGAACTACACCAGCTCTAAAGTTGATTTCTGGGAAGGTGATGATACAAATAATTGATATGCCAAATTGGCAGTCCATGTTTGTTTAGATTGGAACCAGATGACAAGTATCAAGACAGGATACGATATAGTCTACTTGTATCAAATATTGTACGATATATTCTACTATTAGGGTCGAGCGATCTGCTATTGTGGATTAGGTTTAATACTTGCAGGCCTGAAGCTCTTAGGGATATGGATATGTGTGGTTTGGATATACAGAGTGTGGATCTAAGAGGTTTAGATATACAGAGTGGGGATCTGAGAGGTTTGGATATATAGAGTGGGGATCTGAGAGGTTTAGATATACAGAGTGTGGATCTAAGAGGTTTGGATATATAGAGTGTGGATCTGAGAGGTTTGGATATATAGAGTGGGGATCTGAGAGGTTTAGATATACAGAGTGTGGATCTGAGAGGTTTGGATATATAGAGTGTGGATCTGAGAGGTTTGGATATATAGAGTGCGGATCTGAGAGGTTTGGATATATAGAGTGTGGATCTGAGAGGTTTGGATATACAGAGTGGGGATCTAAGAGGTTTAGATATACAGAGTGTGGATCTGAGAGGTTTAGATATACAGAGTGGGGATCTGAGAGGTTTGGATATATAGAGTGTGGATCTGAGAGGTTTAGATATACAGAGTGTGGATCTGAGAGGTTTGGATATATAGAGTGTGGATCTGAGAGGTTTGGATATATAGAGTGTGGATCTGAGAGGTTTGGATATATAGAGTGTGGATCTGAGAGGTTTGGATATATAGAGTGTGGATCTGAGAGGTTTGGATATGCCGAGTGGGGATCTGAGAGGTTTAGATATATAGAGTGTGGATCTGAGAGGTTTGGATATATAGAGTGTGGATCTGAGAGGTTTGGATATATAGAGTGTGGATCTGAGAGGTTTAGATATATAGAGTGGGGATCTGAGAGGTTTGGATATGCCGAGTGGGGATCTGAGAGGTTTAGATATATAGAGTGTGGATCTGAGAGGTTTGGATATACAGAGTGGGGATCTGAGAGGTTTGGATATACAGAGTGCGGATCTGAGAGGTTTGGATATATAGAAAAATACAGATAAATCATTTATTCCGGAGCTGTGTTCGTAACCCTATGTTATAGCATGGAGAACACATGTGTTCGTAACCTTATGCTATAGTCATGAGAACACATGTGTTCGTAACCTTATGCTATAGTCATGAGAACACATGTGTTCGTAACCTTATGCTATAGTCATGAGAACACATGTGTTCGTAACCTCATGCTATAGTCATGAGAACACATGTGTTCGTAACCTATGCTATAGTCATGAGAACACATGCGTGAAAGACATCGCCAATGATAGCTACTTTTTTTTTAGGTAGCTGAGTTGGCCGAGTGCTCTAACATTTGATTCTCGTGACAAGACGCTGTGTCGAGGAATACGGTTCGACCCTGCTTCGGACCGTCTGTTGGTCTTTGTTTTTTTTTTTTTTTTTTTTTTTTTTCTGTTGATTATTTATGACTTGTTCCGAGTGTTGTAAACATGCCTCTTCGCCTGAAATTATTCGCTAACAAACACAACGCACTTGTTAAAATAGCAACCACTTGCTACAAACACAACATACTTGTTAAAATAGCAACCACTTGCTACAAACACAACATACTTGTTAAAATAGCTATCTCTTGCTACAAACACAACATACTTGTTAAAATAGCTATCTCTTGCTACAAACACAACGTACTTGTTAAAATAGCTATCTCTTGCTACAAACACAACATACTTGTTAAAATAGCTATCTCTTGCTACAAACACAACATACTTGTTAAAATAGCTATCTCTTGCTACAAACACAACATACTTGTTAAAATAGCTATCTCTTGCTACAAGCACAACATACTTGTTAAAATAGCTATCTCTTGCTACAAACACAACATACTTGTTAAAATAGCAACCTCTTACAACAAACACAACATACTTGTTAAAATAGCAACCTCTTACAACAAACGCAACGTACTTGTTAAAATAGCAACCTCTTACAACAAACGCAACGTACTTGTTAAAATAGCAACCTCTTACAACAAACGCAACGTACTTGTTAAAATAGCTATCTCTTGCTACAAACACAACGTACTTGTTAAAATAGCTATCTCTTGCAACAAACACAACGTACTTGTTAAAATAGCTATCTCTTGCAACAAACACAACGTACTTGTTAAAATAGCTATCTCTTGCTACAAGCACAACGAACTGTTGTTTGCTTGCGTTCGCTCGATGACTACAGGAGTACACCTCTTCATCACCCGCCTTCAAAAGGACGTTTAGTAGGCGTGTCTGCGTTGTGTTGTGATTTACAGTATAACTGCGATATTTGCGCCTTTCGGCCCAACACATCCGACTTCAGCATGACATTTTTGAGTACCAGGTTGTCGTCCGCTTCGATCCCTACTCGCTTAGCCAGGTTAGACGGGATAGTTAGTTTCTAGAGGCACCGCGGAGAGGTGGAGCAGGGTCTGGATGGTTCTGGTTCACCGATCCTGGCGCAAGCCATCAACTGTGGGTCGCTGACAACTTTCAGCTCTGGTGCTGTGAGGCGCCTTTGTCCCCAACGCACTGTTAAAATAGCAACCTCTTGCAACAAGCACAAGCAACTGTTAAAATAGCAACCTCTTGCAACAAGCACAAGCAACTGTTAAAATAGCAACCTCTTGCAACAAGCACAAGCAAGTGTTGAAATAGCAACCTCTTGCAACAAGCACAAGCAACTGTTGAAATAGCAACCTCTTGCAACAAGCACAAGCAACCTTTGAAATAACAACCTCTTGCAACAAACACAAGCAACCTTTGAAATAACAACCTCTTGCAACAAACACAACGCACTGTTAAAATAGCAACCTCTTGCAACAAGCACAAGCAACTGTTAAAATAGCTATCACTTACAACAAACACAAGTGATTACACCCACCCCACAATCCCCCCCACCCACCCACCCAACCAACAGAACCCAACTCATCTCGATGATCAAGGGCTACATTACCACATTAACTGGATGGAAGGTGTTGATTGACCATATGCAGGCCAAACACTTTGATCTCTCCGCACTGCGGTAGATCAAAAGCCGATTGCACATAATCAACATTTTTAGCAAACCACCCGCTGCTCTTTGATTCATCATTCAAACACACACAGAAAGGATGTATTATATTTATATATTTCATTCAACTTTGTATCCATCTTTGTGGTTGTGCACATCGAGTCCCCTGTGAAACAATATTTGCTGAAGTCTGCCTGGTTGGACGTTCATTAAACGTTGTTGTTGATGTAATTATCTTTGACCAGATAATTTAAGTGATCTGAAGCCAAACCGTTTAAAATTGTTTGTTTTAACTGGCAAATTAAATAAACAGTTCATGTTTCATCATGGTCGATGAACAAGAACTGATCAAGATCCTACTTCAGTTCTCCGCGGTTACCATGGAGACAGATTAACCTATCTAAACAAGTGAATAGGAGTATAAGCTGAAAGGAAAAATCCGTACCTAAAAAAGTATCAGGAAGTCACATGTGTTGGGTCGAAAAGGCGAAGATATCGCAGTTTGATGAGGATCACATTCAACGTAACAATGCCCATTTAGCGACAGTTTAAGGACGAGCAACAAATAGAAATAATGGTCGAACAAACACAGAGACATGGGAATGGCAAAAAACGATAAGCATCAAAACAAAGGATGTACCAGAAATGGACAGACGGACTCAGAACGCGACAGCAGAAGTCATTTGAAGTGGACAAAAAATGCGAATCATCTTTCACCTCGTCAATGAAGAAAGAAAGAAAGAAAGAAAGAAAGAAAGAAAGAAAGAAAGAAAAAAAGAAAAGAAAAGAAAGAAAGAGGACACAAAAAGCATAGGTCGAGGCGGTGATATTAGAATATCGCTAAGTGCTTAATTGGGAGCCGCGATAGCTCAGTGGTTAGTGAACTGGACTACAAAGGACAAGGGGTAGGGTTCGATCCCAACCGACGCTTCCGGGTTCACCCAGCCTTAAATGGGTACCGGATTTTTTCTGGCAAAGTAAAGCAGCACGGGCGTAATACCGACCACATTACCCCAAAAATCACGTGCTGAAGGTCTGTAAAATATAGGGTCACTAACACATATTTCCGTATACGTCACTTGGCGTGACGGGGGTACTTTACTTTTTTACTTTTAGTGCTTAATGGCTACAATAGTATCATGGTTGATAAAAGACAATGTATGCACGCTCCGTTGCTACAACTTCAAACGATCAACGTTAAATCTAGATCCAGCACTCACAGAGGGTAGAGCTGAGAGGAATAACATGGCTGGAAATGTATCAACTTTGGAGACAATGCGAAGCGATGACACTGGACATAAGAGTGGCGACATTCATTGAATTCATGATGAGACAGTGAATAACTTTGAGGAAATTAATTCAGACAACTATATCGTGCTTTTATCTTATCTTATCTTATCTTATTTTTTAAACCTTATCTTATGTTACCTTATTTTAGCTGTTTTATCTTTATCTTGTCCACCTATTATTTTAATTTATTCATTAAATCAGTTTCATTGCAAACGAGGCATCCCCATATCCGCTCCAGCGCCCGTCCAAGCATTTCTCGAAGCGTATACAGACTGACTGTTCCTGTCAGGTGTTGATTATAGATACATCTGCTTTCCCACTAAACACTCCGGATCGACCAGACCCCTTTCCACCTTTAGACTCGCCAGTCTTTCAGTGTACACATCCTTGTTCCATCCATTCTCCTTCTCATCTCGAGTGAAGAATAAACTTCGCGATGTCTTCTTTGTCCACACCAGTGACAGAGCTGCCAGCGAACTTATCGGCTATTAATTGTCATGTACACCGGCATGCTCTAGACAGTACACCCAGGTTAACGCACTCACTGTAGAGTCACACAAGAGTTGCATCCCTTATTGCTACAGACACTTACGTATGTAAGGAAGCGCTTAGATGAGTTACATCTATCCTGGCCAGGCGTCTTGCACTGGTCGTTGTTAGCACGCATGACCTATCCTGCACTAAGGGTACTGCACTGGTCATTGTTAGCACGTATGTCCTATCCTTCACCAAGGTACTGCACTGGTCGTGTTAGCACGTATGTCCTATCCTTCACCAAGGTACTGCACTGGTCGTTGTTAGCACGTATGACCTATCCTTCACCAAGGTACTGCACTGGTCGTTGTTAGCACGTATGTCCTATCCTTCACCAAGGTACTGCACTGGTCGTTGTTAGCACGTATGCCTATCCTTCACCAAGGTACTGCACTGGTCGTTGTTAGCACGTATGGCCTATCCTTCACCAAGGGTACTGCACTGGTCGTTGTTAGCACGTATGGCCTATCCTTCACCAAGGTACTGCACTGGTCGTTGTTAGCACGTATGTCCTATCCTTCACCAAGGGTACTGCACTGGTCGTTGTTAGCACGTATGGCCTATCCTTCACCAAGGGTACTGCACTGGTTGTTGTTAGCACGTATGGCCTTTCCTTCACCAAGGGTACTGCACTGGTCGTTGTTAGCACGTATGCCTATCCTTCACCAAGGGTACTGCACTGGTCGTTGTTAGCACGTATGGCCTATCCTTCACCAAGGTACTGCGCTGGTCGTTGTTAGCACTTATGTCCTATCCTTCACCAAGGGTACTGCACTGGTCGTTATTAGCACGTATGGCCTATCCTTCACAAGGGTACTGCACTGGTCGTTGTTAGCACGTATGGCCTATCCTTCACCAAGGGTACTGCACTGGTCGTTGTTAGCACTTATGACCTATCCTGCGCCAAGGGCACCGCAATGACCGTTGTTAGCACTTGTAGTCTATTCTGGTCAATAGTGCAGCACTTGCTGTTGTCAGATCTCATTGCTTCACAATTTATGTGATATTCCGTGGACTCTTTGTCTTTCTCGTGTCTGACTCTGAACTTTGTCTTTCTCGTGTCCTGACTCTGAACTTTGTCTTTCTCGTGTCCTGACTCTGAACTTTGTCTTTCTCGTGTCCTGACTCTGAACTTTGTCTTTCTCGTGTCCTGACTCTGAACTTTGTCTTTCTCGTGTCCTGACTCTGAACTTTGTCTTTCTCGTGTCCTGACTCTGAACTTTGTCTTTCTCGTGTCCTGACTCTGTACTTTGTCTTTCTCGTGTCCTGACTCTGAACTTTGTCTTTCTCGTGTCCTGACTCTGAACTTTGTCTTTCTCGTGTCCTGACTCTGAACTTTGTCTTTCTCGTGTCCTGACTCTGAACTTTGTCTTTCTCGTGTCCTGACTCTGAACTAACGCCGCTTGACTTAGAGATCGCACCCCCTGAGTATACGTCACATTCTGACGTCACTTATCGTCATGGTTACTGTCTGATGTTAGTGTGCCCAACCTTATCGTATACAAGTGTATCTTACTCTTGTCGTTAACCTCAACACAGCCATCTATAGATTTACAAAGGCTCGCGGCAGAAAATAAACCGAAAAACCCTCGAACTTGCGTGACGCCATCAGTTATAGAAGCTATAGATGACTGACGTCACTCTAACCAAAAACCGTCCCTGCTCGCAAGCTGAAAACGTCACGATAGTGGAGGTTTACAGGGGATTTCCTGTCGCTCTTATGCCTTTGTAAATCTATAGTTGGCTGTGATCTGACTACATCGTTTGTTCCATTTACAGCCTGCACGGTTGGTGCAATGCTCTAATATTATAGCCATATTGATTTCTCACATGGAGTTGGCCGTCTGCCTCAGGCTTATCTCAGGTTTAAATCGTTTATGTCAGCTGGTATCACTTCAGTGTTAGCACTTGGTTGGTGAGATTGTGGTTGTTTGGGGTGTTGGTTGGTTAGTTGGTTGGTTGGTTGGGATGTTGGCTGGATTGTTGGTTGGTTGGTGGATTGTTGGTTGGTTGTGATTTGGTTGGATTGTTGGTTGATTGGGATGTTGGTTGGTTGGATTGTTGGATGGTTGGGATGTTGGTTGGATTGTTG
>JAVIAB010000008.1:68759319-69194319 GCA_032433765.1 Megaustenia siamemsis
GCGGGGAGCCTGACAATCCGAGGAGGAGGTCTCACTATCCGCGGGGAGCCTGACAATCCGACGAGGAGGTCTCACTATCCGAGAGGGCCTCACAATCCGAGGAGGAGGTCTCACTATCCGAGGGGAGCCTGACAATCCGAGGAGGAGGTCTCACTATCCGAGGGGAGCCTGACAATCCGAGGAGGAAGTCTCACTATCCGAGGGGGCCTCACAATCCGAGGAGGAGGTCTCACTATCCGCGGGGAGCCTGACAATCCGAGGAGGAGGTCTCACTATCCGCGGGGAGCCTGACAATCCGAGGAGGAGGTCTCACTATCCGAGGGGAGCCTGCACAATCCGAGGAGGAAGTCTCACTATCCGAGGGGGCCTCACAATCCGAGGAGGATGTCTCACTATCCGAGGGGAGCCTGACAATCCGAGGAGGAGGTCTCACTATCCGAGGAGCCTCACAATCCGAGGAGGAGGTCTCACTATCCGCGGGGAGCCTGACAATCCGAGGAGGAGGTCTCACTATCCGCGGGGGCCTCACAATCCGAGGAGGAGGTCTCACTATCCGAGGGGGCCTCACAATCCGAGGAGGAGGTCTCACTATCGAGGGGGCCTCACAATCCGAGGAGGAGGTCTCACTATCCGAGGGGTCCTCACAATCCGAGGAGGAAGTCTCACTATCCGAGGAGGGGTCTCACTATCCGAGGAGGCCTCACAATCCGAGGAGGAGGTCTCACTATCCGAGGAGGAAGTCTCACTATCCGAGGAGGAAGTCTCACAATCCGAGGAGGAAGTTCACTATCCGAGGAGGCCTCACAATCCGAGGAGGAGGTCTCACTATCCGAGGAGGAAGTCTCACTATCCGAGGAGGCTCACAATCCCAGGAGGAAGTCTCTATCCCAGGAGGAAGTCTCACTATCCGAGGAGGAGGTCTCACTATCTGAGGGGGTCTCAAAATCCGAGGAGGAAGTCTCACTATCCGAGGAGGAGGTCTCACTATCCGTGGGGAGCCTGACAATCCGAGGAGGAGGTCTCACTATCCGAGGGGGCCTCACAATCCGAGGAGGAAGTCTCACAATCCGAGGAGGAGATCTCACTATCCGTGGGGAGCCTGACAATCCGAGGAGGAGGTCTCACTATCCGTGGGGAGACTGACAATCCGAGGAGGAGGTCTCACTATCAGCGGGGTACCTGACAATCCGAGTAGGAGGTCTCACTATCCGAGGGGAGCCTGACAATCCGAGGAGGAGGTCTCACTATCCGAGGGGAGGGGGGGGGGGGGGGGGGTGACGGGGGACTTCACAATCAGATGGGGTCTCATAATGCGAGGGGGCCTCACAATCCAAGGGAATCTCACAATTCGAGGTGGCGAGGGGTCACACTATCCAAGGTTATGGATGGGGGTGGGGGGGGGGGGCGGCGCCATAACAATACTAAAAAAAAAACCTTCACTGCCTACAACCTACCATTGCCTAAAACCCTCAACCTACAAAATGCCTTCATTGCAACATTACTTTCACAACATGCCGCTAATGCAACATATCCTCATTGCAATATATCTGCTACTACATGGTCAAATACAACATGTTTCTACAAAAAGATACCCTCACTACAAGACCACTTCTACAACATATCCTAACTACAACACTTCACCGTTACAACACATCCTACCAACAACACAACTCATCAATACTGCAACATATCCTAACTAAAAAACACACACAACTACTACAAAAGACCGTATATAAAACACACACAACTACTACAAAAGACCGTATATAAAATACACCACTACTACATAATGGCAACTCTACAAAAACAATTCTTAACTGCAAAGTGAAACTACTTTGGTCCAGACTACAAAACATCACTACAAAGGGTCTGATTACAACACGCCATTACAACAGGTCATGTTTATAACACACCATTACAACAGGTTATGATTACAACACGCCATTACAACAGGTCATGATTACAACACACCATTACAACAGGTCATGATTACAACACACCATTAATACAACAATTCCTAACTAGATAACACTACAACACACCATAATCGCAACACCACCACCACTACAAAACTCCCTCTACAATATAACCGTACTACAACATACACTCAGATCAACGCAACATCTTCCAGCCAACAACAAACAACAACAACACGACTGTCCTCATAAACTCTAGTCTGAAGCCCTCCACCTCACCTTGCTAGTGTGGGCATAAACATTCGACACGGAGGCGACCAATTGGCTGAGAAGTAAAGCCCCAGCACTCTCTCCTTCCCACAGAGGGATCGAACCGACACCGACTGGCCACTTGACCTGGTAACTGTCTCTCCCAATAAAGACTCCAGCGTATGAGCCATATCCAAATCAGCTGCTGTCACTTACAGACCAGATATCTTCTGCCACTGTCTTCTCATGCGCCTCAGTTCGATGGTGGCTGTAATCGAGAAAGGAAAGATAAACAAAACGTTATGCTGAGAGTATAAAGAAAGCACACAACAAGCCAGAATAAAAAAATACGGAGCAAGATTGTTAATCTGGTAGATCGAAGGCACAGATTGCATTGCTAATTTATTAATCGATATTGGAGATCTGCACGTCAAATTCCGCGATTACCGGTAGATCGAAAGAGATAGCAATTTTAATTCAGACCTCAGTGAAGAAGATGTAAGATAATGACTATATATATCACAAGTGAACATGTTTTATAAAGCAAAAAAGAAGTTATTTATGTTTTACAACATAATTATATTACCGCAAAGTAAAAACACCAATTAGCAACCAGTTTTTTGTTGTTGTTGCCAAGCTGTCAGATACAAAATTAAATTGGAATCAAATAAAATTACTGTAAAAAAAAACAACAAAGAATTGTAAAGAGCTCAGTCACGTCACATGGCATATAGGGAATATGGTGTTTAATATATAATAATGACATTTTTTTACAGACCTTAGACACATGATTTTTGGGGTAATGTGGTCAGTATTACGCCCGTGCCGCATTACTTTCCCAGAAAAAAAAATCCGGTACCCATTTAAGGCTGGGTGAACCTGGAAGCCGTCGATCAGGATCGAACCCTACTTCTGGTACTGAGTAATCGAAGCTCCCTCCCTAACCACTGAGCTATCGCCGTATATATTAGAAACACCGGGCAATACACCATGGAAGATCTGATTGTGCCTCTCCCAACTGTCTGTGAAGACCTAACAGCAAGCACACGCACACAAACAGTTGTTTTTTTTCTTTTCAACCGGAACGAGTCAGAACACATACTGGTAAACTGTTCAGACTAACAATCTCCACGACATATCACACATGTTACAAGTAATTAAAAAACTAGAGTGGTTGGTTCTCATGCTTGCTTGCAACGAAACAAATGTATCTACATCAAAGCTGCAGAATCTTGGTACACTACCACCCATTACTTCTTTTATGGCATGAGATCATCAGATATTTTCAGCAAACTTTTATTTATTTATTATTATTATTATTATTATTAAATATATATATATATATGGCAGACGTTATTTCTGACCACAGTTTATTTCCGCCATTTTTCAGATCAATGTTTGGATTTTGTGTTTATTATTTCTTTATTTTTATAATATTTGTGTTTATCGTGTTCATCTTTGTATGCTTTTTTGGTACCTGATGAAGACCTTTACCGAAACGTCGTTGTTTGTTTTGTCTCTCTACTAATTTAGCTGCTAGATACATTTTTATGCTATTCTACACGTTCTGTGCAGCTCTACTCTCGGCCCCACATAGTTTTGTACATGTGCTCATCCTTACTATAAATATATTCTCGTAAGTAAAGTCTATATAAGTATATTTTCTATCTTTGTCGTCCGCGATCTCTCTTTCCCTGTAGTGTTGCCAGTTGTACTCCAATTTCTCTTTTCTCTTGATGTGCTCGAAAAATGTCGATTGTTTCTGACGTTTTTTAGGAGTTCCCTTTCAGTGTTGGCCTCTTTGAGAATTTCCTCGTTGGTAAATTTAGATGTCCAGGGAATTTTCAACATTCTTCTGAGAAATCACATCTCTGCAGCCTCTAATAGTCTTTTCATTTATGTGTCTTTTTTAGTAGCCTCTGTCAGCCACAGTTGAATATGGAATTTGCAGTGCTCTTTGGAAATGTTTTTATTTTATTTTCTTTCGCCGTGTATTCTCCTTTACTATGAATGTGTCTACTTCTTGCTTGAGTTGGAGCTTTAGAATATGTTTCCAAAGATTGCGGTCTGCAGCTATGTCTTACCAGACTGCAGGGTTTATGTTCAGCTATGTCTTACCATGCTGCAGGGTTTATATTCAGCTATGTCTTACCATGCTGCAGGGTTTATATTCAGCTATGTCTTACCATGCTGCAGGGTTATATTCAGCTATGTCCTCCCAGACTGCAGGGTTTATGTTCAGCTATGTCTTACCAGGCTGCAGGGTTTATGTTCAGCTATGTCTTCCCAGGCTGCAGGGTTTATATTCAGCTATGTCCTCCCAGACTGCAGGGTTTATGTTCAGCTATGTCTTACCAGACTGCAGGGTTTATGTTCAGCTATGTCCTCCCAGACTGCAGGGTTTATGTTCAGCTATGTCTTACCAGACTGCAGGGTTTATGTTCAGCTATGTCTTACCAGACTGCAGGGTTTATGTTCAGCTATGTCTTACCAGACTGCAGGGTTTATGTTCAACTATGTCTTCCCAGGCCGCAGGGTTTATGTTCAGCTATGTCCTCCCAGACTGCAGGGTTTATGTTCAGCTATGTCTTACCAGACTGCGGGGTTTATGTTCAGCTATGTCTTCCCATGCTGCAGGGTTTATGTTCAGCTATGTCCTCCCAGACTGCAGGGTTTATGTTCAGCTATGTCCTCCCAGACTGCAGGGTTTATGTTCAGCTATGTCTTACCAGACTGCAGGGTTTATGTTCAGCTATGTCTTACCAGACTGCAGGGTTTATGTTCAGCTATGTCCTCCCAGACTGCAGGGTTTATGTTCAGCTATGTCTTGCCAGACTGCAGGGTTTATGTTCAGCTATGTCCTCCCAGGCTGCAGGGTTTATGTTCAGCGATGTCTTACCAGACTGCAGGGTTTTTGTTCAGTTATGTCCTCCCAGGCTGCAGGGTTTATGTTCAGCTATGTCCTCCCAGGCTGCAGGGTTTATGTTCAGCTATGTCCTCCCAGACTGCAGGGTTTATGTTCAGTTATGTCCTCCCAGGCTGCAGGGTTTATGTTCAGCTATGTCTTACCAGACTGCAGGGTTTATGTTCAGTTATGTCCTCCCAGGCTGCAGGGTTTATGTTCAGCTATGTCCTCCCAGGCTGCAGGGGTTATGTTCAGCTATGTCCTCCCAGACTGCAGGGTTTATGTTCAGTTATGTCCTCCCAGGCTGCAGGGTTTATGTTCAGTTATGTCCTCCCAGGCTGCAGGGTTTATGTTCAGCTATGTCCTCCCAGACTGCAGGGTTTATGTTCAGCTATGTCTTACCAGACTGCAGGGTTTATGTTCAGCTATGTCTTCCAGACTGCAGGGTTTATGTTCAAAGACTTCATGTCACGTTTACGTACGTCTTTAGAATAGAGTTTTCGGCGCCCCCTTGTCTACTGTCCATGATTCGCCTCCATACGTAACAATTAGCTATATCTATATAGTAGCAATTAACTCTCTTTCTCACTTCTATTGACATAAACTTGTTGCACAAGACGTTTTTCATTTTCTGAAATGTTATTTTAGCCTGAGCTATTATGGTTTTTTTTTTTTTTTTATTTCTATGGAATAATAGGTAGACACAAACACACGATCGCTGCAATCCCTTATCCTATAACGTTTGAGCACAGAAATTAAAAAAAAATAAAAAGATGCTGTAGGAGAATGTTCGGACGGAGGACAGGAGCTGTAGAAGTGTTAGATACTAACAGAATTAGGTGAGACCCTACTGGTCGAAGTCTGGCATTCTTGTAGTAATTAGAGAAACACGTCTGAACACACAAAATCACTCAGAATTGATCGATAAATGGGTGACGGATTGCGTCTCCTACTTTACGCGAAGACATTTCTTGTATGCGCTCTCGAGTGTGTGAAATCATCTGTTCCCTGTTGGTGATTGGGTCTGAGCAGATCTCTACAACACAATTAATGGTGGTTGAGCTGGTCACGTGTGAAGAGGATATTCATTTAATGCCTGAACATGTTTCACTTTAAAAAAAACTGAATCAGTTATTCATTTTAGGTGTGAAAGTAATACCGGCGGAATGATGTTATTGGCAAACAACGGCGTAACCAGCATTTGTAGCGATCAAGGCGAGTCATGAAACAATGAATGCTTCATTTTGTGAACACAGCCGAATTTGAAACTCGATATCAATTATCGTAAAGCGAGTTTTAAGAGCAACAAATACTTGGGAAATTGTTGCATTAAAAATGAAACAAAGCATTCAAAGAAATAAGCCATTTCTTTCTTTCTTTCTTTTTACATAAACGCATAATTGATAAGACGAGGGAAAAAAGAAAGTGTTTACAGTAGATGTACATTACATTTAATGACTGCAGAATTATTCTTTGTATTTTTGTTTTCGCAAATTGAATCGTTGCTAACTGATCATATCTACCTGACCCGTTAAGCGTTGGTCTGTGTTGCAGTTTTTATTACTGGGCCACGTGTGTTCCTTTATTACCTTTCAGCCCATAACCACTGCAGTCTCCTACAATGTTATTTATTAGTCTGATTTCTTTGGTTCTCTCGAGCCCTGAAGTCAGATACGAAACTGTTTGTTGTTGTCAAATTGTTTCTCTATCTGTATTCTATGTTTGGTGCAAGGAGTGGTTCAAATATGTCTGACGTCATTTCATTAATCATGTCTAATAACATAAAATCAATTCTAAGAAAGTTCTATCTTCCTTTCCTCCGCTGTAGATAAGGACCATCTTTGATACTGAAATCAGAGGCAGAATAATACAAGTTATCCACTGTTGCTTGCAACCATATCCGATCCAGTAGTCCCTTGTGTTACCTCCCCAAACCCCACCCTAACCACTTATAGCGTTGATACAAAGGAGAGGGGCGGTATCGATTATTTGTGGATCAAAAGATTCGCTTTCAACACAAACAAACGCTCGATTACTCATGCTTTCCTGTCTCATTGACTTTCTGGTGCTCCCTGCCGATCTCTCCCAGGCCTCGCACAGTTCACAGTTCCCTGTTACGGTCTAAGTGCCATTTCGTGGTACATTGTAATGTTATCCACTTTTATCGCTAGCATTTTTCCTCAATTAATATCAGACTGTCTTTTTTTAAACGCAAATTGTTGATTAGTCTTCACATTTGTTTGTTTATCTTGATAAAGGCCAGGTAACAGCATTTTTTTGTTGTTTTATTTCCATGTTCGTTACAATTTTAATTGTTTCCATGGTAGTCACCTTTTCAATTGTTTCCATATTAGTCACCATTTTATAACTGTTTCCTTGCTGGTCACCATTTTATTTCTGTTCCCTTGTTGGTCGCCATTTTATTTATGTTCCCTTGTTGGTCGCCATTTTATTTATGTTTCATTGTTGGTCGCCATTTTATTTATGTTCCCTTGCTGGTCGCCATTTTATTTATGTTTCATTGTTGGTCGCCATTTTATTTCTGTTCCCTTGTTGGTCGCCATTTTATTTCTGTTTCATTGTTGGTCGCCATTTTATTTCTGTTTCCTTGCTGGTCGCCATTTTATTTCTGTTTCATTGTTGGTCGCCATTTTATTTGTTTCCTTGCTGGTCACCATTTTATTTATGTTTCATTGATGGTCGCCATTTTATTTCTGTTTCATTGTTGGTCGCCATTTTATTTCTGTTTCCATGCTGGTCGCAATTTTATTTCTGTTTCGTTGTTGGTCGCCATTTTATTTCTGTTTCATTGTTGTTCGCCATTTTATTTCTGTTTCATTGTTGTTCGCCCTTTTATTTCTGTTTCATTGTTGTTCGCCATTTATTTCTGTTTCCACGCTGGTCGCCATTTTATTTGTTTCCACGCCGGTCGCCATTTTATTTTTGTTTCCACGCTGGTCACACAATTTTGTTTCGTTGAACAGAGAGACACGCTTGGATATATTGGCTGGTAGGTCGATCGTTTCAGATTGTTCAGATTTTTTTACTTGAAATCGGACAGTCGATTTCTTTACTTCCAGCGAACTTCGTTTACTTGTTATATTACGTGTCAGAAGCATGAGAGGAACCAGCTTGAGAGATAAGATCAGAAATGGAAGAGTTACGTAAAAGACTACGAACGGCACCAGCTACTGAAGACATAAAGCTACAGCAGAACAGGTGGCTCGGGCATGTGATAAGACGTCAAAAACTAAATCGTATACAACGAGTAGGGGAGGCGAAGGCGCGCCTACCAGCACCAGAGCTGGAAGTTGTCAGCGACCCACAGCTGATGGCTTACGCCAGGATCGGTGAACCAAAACCATCCGGGCCCTGCTCCACATCTCCGCGGTGCCTCCAGTAACAGATTAACCTGTCTAGTCTGGCCAAGCGTGCAGGGATCGAAGTGTCGTGCTGAAGTCGGATGTGTTGGGCCGAAAGGCGCAAATATAACAGTTATACTGCAAACCACAACACAACGCAGACACGTCCACTACGTCCTTGTAAGGGCGGATGATGAAGAGGAATATTCTAGTCTACTACAATGCTCTAGAATACTTTAGTCATCGGGCGAACGCAACCAACCACCACCACCATTACAACGAGTTACCAACAAACGATACGAGAATACCAGACCAATAGGTCGACCAAGAAGAACGTAGATAAACGTTATATTGGAAACACTCGCAGGTATAACAACAGAAGAAGCCAATAGAATAGCAAGAAACAGTGAACCATATCTCCCCTCAACGCCAGAGAAAGAAAGAAAGAAAGAAAGAAAAGAAAGAAAGAAAGAAAGAAAGGAAGAAAGAAGAAGAAAGAAAGAAAGAAAGAAAGAAAGAAGAAAGAAAGAAAGAAAGAAAGAAAGAAAGAAAGAAAGAAAGAAAGAAAGAAAGAAAGAAAGAAAGAAAGAAAGAAAGAAAGAAAGAAAGAAAAAGAAAAAGATTGAAAAAAAAAAACAGAAAGAGAGAAAGAAATTGTGATATTATTAACCAGCAGTATTCCGTGTTTTTGACCGCTTAATAATGTTTGTGGCCCATCTTCTCCATCTTCCATTATTTCTGTCCGGTCTTATCATCTCCTTCTAGGATATTCTATATACACGATTAGATGTCAATCTTAATATTCAGAGTCAGCAGCTGACAGCTGAGGACAAATTAGATCATTTGACAGCTTGATCAGAAATGTCAGTGATGATGGACATCATAGTCCACCTTATTCATCGCCGGCTGGGCACCGCTGTAGAAACTGTCGTCTATCATTTTGCCAAAGCTATAGTCACATTCACCAGCCGTTATAATCCACTGAGTACTGAGATGACCCCAACTGGTACAACTTCTGTGCTGTCGTTTCTGCCGAGCTGACATTGTGTTTCAGTTTTTTTTTTTCGGCTGGTAGCTCTAGTGCTCTGTACTCTGCTGGTAATTCTAGTGCTCTGTACTAAGCTGGTAATTCTTGTGCTCTGTACTCAGCTGGTAACTCTAGTGATCTATAATCAACTGGTAACTCTAGTGCTCTGTATTCAGCTGGTAACTCTAGTGCTCTGTACTCAGCTGATAACTCTAGTGATAACACGATAACATCGGAATGGCTGTTCTGTACAGTAAGGAGGGTTGTACATTGGACTGGCTGTCATGTACAGTAAGGAGGATTGTACATTTGGACTGGCTGTCCTGTACAGTAAGGAGGATTGTACATTGGACTGGCTGTCCTGTTACAGTAAGGAGGATTGTACATTTGGACTGGCTGTCCTGTACAGTAAGGAAGGTCGGATAAGGTAGGTTGTCTTGCACTGTAAGGAGGTTTAGACATGGGGCTGGCTGTCCTGAACAGAAAAGAGGGTTGGACTTAGGACTGGCTGTCTTGTGCAGTAAGGAGGGTTGGATAAGGAACTAGTTATCCTGTACAGTAATGGACGTCGGACTTGTGGATGACTTGTCCTGTACAGTAATGGAGGGTCGGACTTGTGGATGGACTGTCCTGTACAGTAATGGACGTCGGACTTGTGGATGACTGTCCTGTACAGTAATGGACGTCGGACTTGTGGATGACTGTCCTGTACAGTAATGGAGGTCGGACTTGGGACTGGTTGTCCTGTACAGTAGACAATTAAGATGCAATAAACGTAATAAACAAAAAACTCCCGCTTTTTTGGAAAGTGTTTGTTGAAGACTTGTGCTCCACATGGAGCTGAAAGTGTTTGTTGAAGACTTGTGCTCCACATGGAGCTGAAAGTGTTTGTTGAAGACTTGTGCTCCACATGGAGCTGAAAGTGTTTGTTGAAGACTTGTGCTCCACATGGAGCTGAAAGTGTTTGTTGAAGACTTATGCTCCACGTGGAGCTGAAAGTGTTTGTTGAAGACGTATGCTCCACATGGAGCTGAAAGTGTTTGTTGAAGACTTATGCTCCACATGGAGCTGAAAGTGTTTGTGAAGACTTATGCTCCACATGGAGCTGAAAGTGTTTGTTGAAGACTTATGCTCCACATGGAGCTGAAAGTGTTTGTTGAAGACTTATGCTCCACGTGGAGCTGAAAGTGTTTGTTGAAGACCTATGCTAAACAGCGAAATGAAGGAGAAGGCATGTCTTTGTGACAGATTTCTCTCTGCTTATTTCTCCCCGTATTGCCGCAGGATTTTTTTCTATTGCGAGTGAGATAACAATTCAAAGCCACACATGTCGTGGCGACTGCCTTGACCAAGCGACCTTCGTTTCTCTGATTCTGTCGTGAGCCCCCGAACCAGCAATGGTAAAATATGTGTTGTAAAAGATAGTTGCTTTTTTTTCTTTTTTCATATTTCCGCCCTTACACAAACCAACAATGTGGGGATGGGTAGAAAACAAAAAAGTAAAGTATCCAAGTCACGCCAAGTGGCGTATATATGGTGTTAGTGACCATACATTTTACAGACTCCCGGCACAGATGATTTTGGGGTAATGTGGTCGGTACTACGCCCGTGCCGCTTTCGAGTTCTATCCACCAGTGGAAATGTTTTTATAAAATAAAGATAAATTGAATTCGTGGTTTTTTCTTTTTTTTCGTGACTTTACTCTCCCCTACTCTTTGGGTAGTGAACTCGATATGCAGCGTTCTCGGATAACGAATTTAAAAAAATAGGAGGCCCCGTGTGCACTCACGCACGTTAAGAAACCTTGGCAGTTAAAAATCGAAAAGAGTAGGTCAAATAATCATCTCTGCCCTGGAAAAATTGTCAGAAAAAATCTACCCACACAGAAGGGGGCTCAGGCCGTGCTACGGAGCTCGTGCAAGGGGTCAGGGTTCATCTAGGAGAATCTTGATATTTCGATGGAAATATCCGAGCGTCTATGGGTTAGTCCTGTGTGCAGTGATGCTATCAACATAGCATAGCATAGCATAGCATAGCAGAGCATAGCATAAAACATAACATAACATAACATAACATAACATAACATAACATAACATAGATAGCATAGCATAACATAACATAACATTCAGACGGTAAATTATCACGTCTTTTCATTTTCAGGAAGTCTTCAGAGAGTTGGGATCACTGTCTTTTTATCTTCACAGATCGTATTTGATATACCTCTCAACGTCTGTAGCGATCATTCAGGTCTGTATTTATATACCTCTCAACGTCTGTAGCAATCATTCAGGTCTGTATTTATATACTCTCAACGTCTGTAGCAATCATTCAGGTCTGTATTTA
The DNA here is from genome assembly GCA_032433765.1 of Megaustenia siamemsis. Taxonomy (NCBI): domain Eukaryota; kingdom Metazoa; phylum Mollusca; class Gastropoda; order Stylommatophora; family Ariophantidae; genus Megaustenia; species Megaustenia siamemsis. The sequence goes on from JAVIAB010000008.1 coordinate 68,771,122, forward strand.
TATACCTCCCAACGTCTGTAGCGATCATGCAGGTCTGTATTTATATACTCCCAACGTCTGTAGCGATCATTCAGGTCTGTATTTATATACCTCCCAACGTCTGTAGCGATCATTCAGGTCTGTATTATATACCTCCAACGTCTGTAGCGATCATGCAGGTCTGTATTTATATACCTCCCAACGTCTGTAGCAATCATGCAGGTCTGTATTTATATACCTCCCAACGTCTGTAGCGATCATGCAGGTCTGTATTATATACCTCCCAACGTCTGTAGCAATCATTCAGGTCTGTATTTATATACCTCCCATCGTCTGTAGCGATCATTCAGGTCTGTATTTATATACCTCTCATCGTCTGTAGCGATCATTCAGGTCTATATTTATATACCTCCAATGTTTGTAGCGACCATTAGGTCCGTATTTAAGGACTGCGTAAAAACTGTAGCGACTATTCACATTCCACAGATCCCAACTGGGAGCCGCGATAGCACAGTGATTAGTGAACTGGGCTACAAAGAAAAGGGGTAGGGTTCGATCCCAACCGACGACTTCCGGGTTCACCCAGCCTTAAATGGGTACCGGATTTTTTTTTTCTGGGAAAGTAAAGCGACACAGGCATAATACTGACCACATTACACCGAAAAATCATGTGCCGAAGGTCTGTAAAATTTATGGTCACTAACACCATATGCCCTATATGCTACTTGCGTGACGAGGGCTCTTTACTTTTTTTTTACTATTGATCCCAACCGCTGTAGCGACTATTCAGATTCCATAGATCCCAACCGCTGTAGTGACTATTCACGTTCCATAGATCTCAACCGCTGTAGCGACTATTCACGTTCCATAGATCCAAACCGCTGTAGCGACTATTCACATTCCATAGATCCCAACCACTGTAGCGACTATTCACGTTTCATAGATCCCAACCGTTGTAGCGGACTATTCACATTCCATAGGAACTTCCGTCTCCAAGATGGCGGATCTAGTCCACGTCTCCTCTCGATCGCTGCAGAAAGTGCATTCGGGATCTGATTAATTTCTGTTCTCCGTTGCACTTTTCTGCGTTAAAGTCAAAATGATGATTTACTTATTACATCTGCGCCGCTTAAAGCGAAGTCGTACGTCTACAACAGTCGCTTTTTGACAAATTAAGTGTTGTGAATGCGACCTTCCACCGTCTAGACTTGTTCTGCGCTTTACGTCACATTGGTGCTGTTCATGACCGTTGTTGGAATACCTTGATGCAAGTTATTTACATGTTACTAAATACTGTGAAATGCTTCGTCAGCCGCAGTTTATCTCTTTATGGAATTTGCACTGTGTTTTGTTCGTCATAGGCTGCATTCACTAGAGTAATCAAGAAATCTAAAGGGCGCATCATTGCTGTGTGTACGACACTTTTATGTACAACGTCATCGTAATGGCTCATCGTAAATCCCTAGACCGGCCTTACCCTAATCTTACAGTCTGTTGTTTGATGTGCAACGGGGATAATCTGACGACTAACGTGTGTTTATATGTTCGGAATTGGGATCAACAACGATGGCCTAAACATCATCACGTGCTATACATTAAAAAAAAAAATATGACGATCATCATTTTCAGGAGGACGTGAACTTCGGGGTATATAGTGTATAGGCGTTAGGAATCACTGAAGGCTATGCATGAAAAGTGTTCCTTGTTGCAGTTTCCTCATATTCCCAGTCCATGGGGGTCTTGTTGGTCTCAAGTCAAGACGCCGGCCTCGAGACAGAGAGGTTGCAGGTTCAAATTTCGGCTACAACCGGCTGGGATTTTATTTATGATTTCTCTCTGCGACAAAGCCCTGGTCTCAGCAGCGAGACCCGGCCTGAAACGTCAGTTACTCATCGACGAAAAAACATGAGTACCTTCGAAGTCGGAGTTATCTGCCTGTGCGACGAGGGACCCCTGTGCACACGGCTGTCAGGGAAAAATGGATATTAACACGCAAAATTCAGTCCTAGTCTCTAGGGACTTCGTCAGAGGTCAAAGCTGGCGAACGCAACAACAACAAACAACATTATTCCATAGATCCCAGCCGCTGTAGCGACTATTCACGTTGCATAGATCCCAACCACTGTTGCGACTATTCACGTTTCATAGATCCCAACCACTGTAGCGACTATTCAAGTTGCATAGATCCCAACCACTGTAGCAACTATCACGTTGCATAGATCCCAACCACTGTAGCGACTATTCACGTTGCATAGATCCCAACCACTGTAGCGACTATTCACGTTGCATAGATCCTAAACCACTGTAGCGACTATTCACGTTGCATAGATCCAACCACTGTAGCGACTATTCACGTGCTAGATCCCAACCACTGTAGCGACGATTCACGTTCCATAGATCCCAACCACTGTAGCGACTATTCACGTTGCATAGACCCAAACCACTGTAGCGACTATTCACGTTCCATAGATCCCAACCACTGTAGCGACTATTCAAGTTGCATAGATCCCACCACTGTAGCGACTATTCACGTTGCATAGATCCTAACCACTGTAGCGACTATTCACGTTGCATAGATCCAACCACTGTAGCGACTATTCACGTTGCATAGATTCCAACCACTGTAGCGACAATTCACGTTCCATAGATCCCAACCACTGTAGCGACTATTCACGTTGCATAGATCCCAACCGCTGTAGCGATATTCACGTTCCATAGATCCAACCACTGTAGCGACTATTCACGTTGCATAGATCCCAACCACTGTAGCGACTATTCACGTTGCATAGATCCCAACCACTGTAGCGGACTATTCACGTTGCATAGATCCCAACCACTGTAGCGACTATTCACGTTGCATAGATCCCAACCACTGTTAGCGACTATTCACGTTCCATAGATCCCAAGCGCTGTAGCGACTATTCACGTTCCATAGATCCCAACCACTGTAGCGTTACTACTGGCTAGGCGGTGTTCGCGAAGAAAACGAATTTATTTCCTTCTTTCAAGTAATTTCATGTTATCGTTTATCCAACACCTATGTAGTAATTTCATGTATCGTTTATACAACACCTAGGTAGTAATTTCATGTATCGTTTATACAACACCTATGTAGTAATTTCATGTATCGTTTATACAACACCTATGTAGTAATTTAGCCATTTTGTCGCGTCATTAATAAATATTTACATCTCTTATTGTTAATTATTAACGATTATAGTTATTGTTATTAAGAGATACCAGATAGCTTAAGAGAATGGCTTGGCAGAAGGTCAACAACAGAAATGATAAATAACTGTCGAGATCGAAAGTTGTGGATGAGACAATGATAACATACGCCAGCAGGCCCCGGAACTTGATGATGATGATGTTAGTTAAACACGGAAGCGTTGTGTCGCTAGTTTACCGTCGCCTTTTGGGCCCGACATATCCCATCTTCGGCATGGAAGGGAAGATTGCGTAACATTTTTTCCGGACAGTGGCTATTTTTTGGGGTTTACTCTTTTCGACTTTATACTGCGAAGGGAGTTTTAACGTGCGCGAGGGCACACAGGGTCTCCTGTCTTCGCCATTTTCGAAGAAGAGATAAACATCGAAAGGAATAGTCCAAACAGTCACTGCCGGGGAAAGATTGCTAGAAATGTCGTAGCACGGAGTTCGTGCATTGGGTGAAGGTTCTCCTCAAGGTTCTCAATATTTCGAGAAGATCGGAGCACCTATGGGAGTGTCTAATGAAATTATATCAACATAATATCCTCAAATTTAATATACATCGTGACTTCTATTCTCTTTTCATTAGTCTCTATTTCTATGTGTACATATGTTATATGTCTCTCATTGCTTTATGTCTCTCATTAATTCATGTCTCTCACTGCTATATCTCTCCAGTACTATATGTCGCTCATTGTTTATGTCTCTCATTGCTTTATGTCTCTCATTGCTTCATGTATATCATTACTTTATGTCTCTCATTGCTTCATGTATATCATTACTATATGTCTCTTATTTCTTCATGTATATCATTACTTTATTTCTCTCATTAAAAAAAAAAAGTAAATTACCTCCGTCACAACCAAGTGGCGTATAGGGAATATGGTGTTAGTGACCATAAATTTTACAGACCTTCGGCACATGATTTTTGGGGTAATGTGGTCGGTATTGCGCGCGTGCCGCTTTACTTTCCCAGAACAAAATCCGGTACCCATTAAAGGCTGGGTGAACCCGGAAGCCGTCGGTTGGGATCGAACCCTACCTCTTGTCCTTTGTAGTCCAGTTCACTAACCACTGAGCTATCGTGGCTCCCATTTCTCTCATTGCTTCGTGTATATCATTACTTTATGTCTCATGCATTATACGTTATATCTCGTGCCATGAAAAAAGGCACCAATCAGACACAGAAAGAAAACACGTAGCAGAAAAACGCATACACGATACCTACCCACAGGACTCTTGGTCCCACATATACACGGATGGCTCTGCTACAAATGCCACCAGAATTTGAAGGGGATGTGTGTTCTTCACGCAGAATAATCAGGACGAGATCACCAAGTCAATAGCTACTGGAAAATTCTGAAGCAAACTTTAAAGCAGAAACTGAGGTCATCAGAGATGCTGCAACACTGGCTACTCAACACAAAAAGAATATGCACAATAAATTGGTGATTCTGACTGATGCTCTGTCAGTACTATCAGCTCTAGAAAGCCTCAAGAACAATGAACTACATGACTTGAGAACAACCCTGGACCAACTATGCAATAACTTCCAGAGAGTAGTCATTCAGGATACCATCACACTGTAATACACACGGGAACGAACGCGCAGACAAATTAACTAAAGAGGGAGGGAGATTACCACACAGAGAACCATCCACTCAGTTATGATGAAGCCAAATCCATCCTCAGGTTCAGTTCCATGAAAAATGGAAACGAAAACACCCAAAGCATAACGAGAGTGACGGATACCACCAACTATCAAGGAGGGATCAAGTCATCATACTTCGCCTACGCACTGGCCACAATAGAATGAGAAATCACATGTTCACCAAATTCAAAATAGGTACAACCAGCCTATGCCACTGTACACTGGACAATATGACTACAAAACATGTTCTACAGGATTGCCCCCAGTACACAGACCTGAGAAGAGCAATGTGATCCACGCCCACCTCCCAGAAGAAAAACTATATGGGGCAATAGATTCGCTTAAACATACAGCTGCCTTCATGAGAGAGTCTGCAATCCTACTCTGATTGAGTCTTGATCGCAGATTATATATATATATCGTACTGCTGTATGTCTCTAACTGCTAATTAGTTTATGTCTCTTATTGATTTGCCACTCATCGCTATCCATTCATTGCTTTATGTCTCTCATTACATTATGTCCCTCATTGCTTTATACTTTCTTTATCTCATTGATTTATGTGTCTCATTACTTTATGTCTTTCATGATTGAGAGTTGGATGTCTCATATTGATTTATGTCGCTTCCTACTTTAGGTCCATGATAAAATAAATATTCACATCCAAACACAAATGACACACTTTAATAGCTGTGTCCTTACTATTGTAGCCTATTTTAGTGCAAGTGTCCTTATTCTATACGCTAGGTCGCCGTATGAGTTCGCACTGAAATTGTGTTCCGTATACGACGGTCAAGATAGCTCAAACATTCTTAGATACTGTCGTGTCAGCAGTTTTGTTAGGGGAGGGGCAATTCTGCGGCAATAGGAAAGGGGGATAACTACGAGATACAAAAACGGAACTCTACCCGCTTGAAAAGTGTGGAGACGTATTCTTTTAACTCCGTTTCTAATTGAGAGAGAGAGAGAGACAGAGAGGGCGAAGAAAGAAAAAAAGAGAGAGAGAGAGAGAGAGAAGAAAGAAAGAGAGTTAGCACGTCTGTGTGTAACGAGTGAGAGAGAGAGACAGAGGACAGGGGGACAGAGGGACAGAGACGTAGAGAGAGAGAGAGAGAGAGAGAGAGAGAGGCATACACATATGTGAATAGAATGTTAGCAGGTAGGCAGATAAACAGAAAAAAACAAGAATGACAGGACAGGCAGAGCCCCAGAGGAACAGAGACAGAGAGGCGGGTAGGTGGACGGACGGGCAGGCAGAGACCAGAGGAACAGAGACAGAGAGGCGGGTAGGTGGACGGACAGACAGGTAGAGACCCAGAGGAACAGAGACAGAGAGGCGGGTAGGTGGACCCGCGGACAGGCAGAGACCCAGAGGAACAGAGACAGAGAGGCGGGTAGGTGGACGGACGGACAGGCAGAGACCCAGAGGAGCAGAGACAGAGAGGCGGGTAGGTGGACGGACGGACAGGCAGAGACCCAGAGGAACAGAGGACAGAGAGTCGGGTAGGTGGACGGACAGACAGGCAGAGACCCAGAGGAACAAGACAAGAGAGTCGGGTAGGTGGACGGACAGACAGGCGAGAACCAGAGGAACAGAGACAGAGAGGCGGGTAGGTGGACCCCGCGGACAGGCAGAGACCCAGAGGAACAGGGACAGAGAGGCGGGGTAGGTGGACGGACAGACAGGCAGAGACCCAGAGGAACAGAGACAGAGAGGCGGGTAGGTGGACGGACAGACAGGGCAGAGACCCAGAGGAACAGAGACAGAGAATCGGGTAGGTGGACGGACAGACAGGCAGAGAACCAGAGGAACAGAAGACAGAGAGGCGGGTAGGTGGACGGACAGACAGGCAGAGACCAGAGGAGCAGAGACAGAGAGGCGGGTAGGTGGACGGACAGACAGGCAGAGACCCAGAGGAACAGAGACAGAGGAGTCGGGTAGGTGGACGGACAGACAGGCAAGAGATCCAGAGGAACAGAGACAGAGAGGCGGGTAGGTGGACGGACAGATGGGCAGAGACCCAGAGGAACAGAGACAGAGAGTCGGGTAGGTGGACGGACAGACAGGCAGAGACCCAGAGGAAACAGAGACAGAGAGGCGGGTAGGTGGACGGACAGACAGGCAGAGACCAGAGGAACAGAGACAGAGAGGCGGGTAGGTGACGGACAGACAGGCAGAGACCCAGAGGAACAGAGACAGAGAGGCGGGTAGGTGGACGGACAGACAGGCAGAGACAGAGGAACAGAGACAGAGAGTCGGGTAGGTGGACGGATGAACGGATGAATGGATCGGATATATAGTTAGGCAGGCAGGCAGAGATAGCTGGATTGATAAATAAAATAGACAGACAGACGGACGGACGGACGGACGGACGGACGGACGGGACGGACGGACGGACGGACGGACAGACAGACAGACAGACAGACAGACAGAAAGACAGACAGACAGACAGACTGATGGATCGATTTATTTGTTTCATGGAAAAAATGGTTGAGAAAAGAGTAGCATGAACAGGGCCAGAACCTGAATTAAGGTTCGTATTTTTAAAAAAACTTAAACATATGGATGTGAACATGGACAATAGGACAACGGAGAAGAAAAATCATGGAGCCTGTAGAAATATGGTTTTACAGAAGAATGTTAAGAAAACCATGGACAGCTAAGAGGAGTAATGAAAAACGTTCTGAATGAGGCCAAAGCAAAAAGAGAGCTAATTTCCAATATTAGGGAGAAACAATCATCATTTTTGATCATGTAATGAGGAGAGAAACAACTGGAATATATTGTAACAACTGAGAAAATTGAGGGGCGAAGAGATAGGGGGAAGCAAAGAGACAAAATACCGACAGCTTAAGAGATTGGCCTGGCAGAAAGTCAAATGATTAATAACTGTCGTGATCGAAAGTTGTGGAGAGACATGATCACCTACGCCAGTAGGCCCGGTACCTGATGATGATGATGATGATTAAATAAAAAAAAAATAGAATAACTGCCTCACTGGTGTCGTGTAGCCGTAACACCGTGACGTCACATTAGGATGGACGTAAGCATTCACCAAGGGCAGACAGACCCAGATTCAGAAGAAGTCTGTCAACTCGAGCCGCGCCCAAAAAAACAAGATGTTTCCCACCAAAAAACTACTCACCAATCCTTCCGATCACACACCCACGCTGTGAGTGCCTCCCGGAAAACTGAAGTGGCTCGCCGGAACTAAAGAGTTAAATGAGCACTTCACTAGAATGACAACTTGGTGTATATACAGTCCGGACTTGAATTTAACATCACGCTAACTGGTAAAGAACTTCAGCTCAAACCAGAAAACACTACAAACTTATCAGAGTTCTGCCAATCGAATAACTCTAACCAATGGAACCAAATCAAATATCTATTATTGGTCGTTTCAAATCTAAATGTCACGATAACATGAAATATCTCTCTTTCCCTGCACTTACAAACTTGATTTTTTGCATCTGGCCTTGTTTTTCCAAGGTCCCACCGATTTCACAAAATTAATGATGTAGGAAGTATGCTTCATCATGAAGCAGCACTTACTTTGATCTCAGTGAATTTACGGATCTTTTTGCTCCGGAGAAAATAATTTACCGTACATTAATGGAAATCAGCTTCTCGACATAGGCGTCTCTACACAACTTGAAAGATGGAGGCATTTATCAACTGTTTACTTTCTATTGTTTACTTTCTTTAAAATACTATGAGAATGTCAATGTTATAGCCTTTACAGACGGTCTAAAACAAATCAGCGTATAAACAGTTCCATTAAATGAAAAACTATTTAAACAATATACAACAAAGAATACATTTAAAAAAAATTAATTATCCGTTGCGAGCGATAACGAGCATACTAAAGCAAAGTTATTGTTTTATGGGTACGCATGTGACCAAAGAGTCCGATGTAAGCACGGGATCCTCTTCACTGTAAAGAGATACATTGTTCGTTTTATGTCTTTCCATGAGACTTTCATTATTTTACGTAAACAAGACATATGAAAGTGATTTAGTTTCTTTGCATGCCTGCAGTACACATATCAAGAATCTTTACATTTTCAAAACGTTATCAACTTTAGCTAAAGATTGATCATGCGGGACATATAAAAACGTCCATTATTATTTCATTTATTCTGAATCAGAGGAGTCTAACATATTGATTACTAATCTGGGCTGAACGAACGATAGTCATCTTTTTTCCAATAGTCATTTTCTTCTTTTAAGACATGATCTTCACATTTGCACCAAAAAATCTTGTCAATCTGTGATAGAGCAGCATATGTCAGTCCTTATATCGCATAGTTTAAAACTTGTATTCTCAGCTGCCACCTGCCCCTTAATTTTTGCCCAAACGAGTTCAATGGGGTTTAATTGTGGATGATAATGGGGCAGTCTCAAGCACGTATGACCATGCTGTTGAATGATTTTGTCTATATGGAATACTTTGGTCTTTGCGATTTCTTAACAAGTGACAGTAATTCAGGTTTCAAAAATCCCTCGTTAATGGAATTCCTTCCTTTCTTAGCCAAATCTTTATAAACATCTTTTGTACTGGTAGATGTAGGAATTTGTCTTCTTCTGCCACAGCGTTGTGGTACGACGCGTTGTCCATTACCAGACAGGATGGTCTGTCTAGAATTGGAAGAAGAGTATTTTCAATCCACTCTCTAAATATATGGCCATCATCTCGTGTGTGTGATAGTCCCTGTTGTCAGTATAATTAGAGGTGAATATAAGTTCTGCATTTTTCACCAACCCTTCTTTTCGGGCTGCCTGCATGTGCCATTATAATACGCTGTCCTTTCCAGTGGGTACACATCTTTTAATACTTCAATCTGATAACTGCCATTCCTTTGCACTTGTGTGGTGAGAATTTATCCAAGATTCATCTAGAAATACAATATCAACCTTGGTTACGCATTTCCCGTACTTCACGTAAATATTTACTCCTCATAGAAACTAAGTGCGGCTTCTCGCAGATGACATTTCTACCACTATCGTACTTTCTAAACGTAAAAACCGATGCTTCTAACAGTTCTCCATAATGTTGTTTTCGACACAACATCATTTTCTGCTCTCAGTCGAATTTTCAGTTTTCTAAAGTCACAGTTTCTTTGGAATCGAACATTTACAAATTGCTCTTCTAATCACTTCCTTGTCAAAATATCTACTACTTTCTTTCTTCCTAGCGTCCTAGTCTTGATTGAAATGGACACCTCGTTAGCTTTAAGCACTTGTTTGAAAAAGCGTTTGCTTATACCCAATGCGTGAATAGTTCTCTTTTCTGGCTTTGAGATGCTTCGATACAGTTTTCCACGCTTAGCTTCTATGCAAAAATATTTATACACCTTTATTGCCACTGATTGCAATGTAAGGAACTTTACTTTTATACCCATTGACTAACAGATCACCAATTTAACGAAATTACCCAATAATTAGGATACGCCGTTGCACATAAATCACAACAAACGACAGGAAATGGGATGCACCGGATATAAAATTATAACTATGACGCGTTTTAGTGTTTTTTAGTGCTTAAAACAGGGAAATTGGCGCGCATTACGTTCAAGATGACAAAGTCCGTGGGTGCTCACTCATATGAAGCGGTAATTCCTCCAAATATATGGTTTGACCAAAATGCCTTAAATTTGTATACTTCAAATAAAGAATATTATTTAAAACTATACGTTTTGTTGGTGAGGAAATGAATGTACTTCTTGGGACCAAAAAATCACAAGACCATATGCAAAATTTCAGCATTATCAATCAATTGGTTGCAGAGATATGGAATTTTAAAACACCTTCAAAATATTTTGAAACGACCTATAGCAGTTGCATAACTTCTGACCAATAGAATTACTGATGGGATAGTTTCTGACCAATAGAATTACTGATGGAATAGTTTCTGACCAATAGAATTACTGATGGGATAGTTTCTGACCAATAGAATTACTGATGGAATAGTTTCTGACCAATAAAACTACTGATGGAATAGTTTCTTACCAATAGAATTACTGATGGAATAGTTTCTGACCAATATAATTACTGATGGAATAGTTTCTGACCAATAGGATTACTGATGGAATAGTTTCTTACCAAATATAATTACTGATGGAATAGTTTCTTACCAATATAATTACTGATGGAATAGTTTCTTACCAATATAATTACTGATGGAATAGTTTCTTACCAATATAATTACTGATGGAATAGTTTCTTACCAATATAATTACTGATGGAATAGTGTTCTTACCAATATAATTACTGATGGAATAGTTTCTGACCAATAGAATTACTGATGGAATAGTTTCTTACCAATAGAATTACTGATGGAATAGTTTCTTACCATAGAATTACTGATGGAATAGTTTCTTACCAATGGAATAATTTTTACCAATAAAATACCAATGGAATAATTTCTTAATAGTAGAATTACCAATAGAATAATTTCTTAACAGTAGAGTTGCCAATATAATAATTTCTTACCAGTAGAATTACCAATGAAATAATTTCTTGCCAATAGAAATACCAATGGATTCATATCTTACAAAAAAATTACAAATGGAAAACATTCTTATCATAGAAATACCAGTGGAATAATTTCTCACAATAAAATAATTTCATACCAACAGAATTACCGAATTACTGTCGCTTGTCTTGATGGTACACGTTGTCATAGTTTCACCTGTCCAACTTTTGATGCTATTAGTCCACTTTAGCTTGGTCTACATCTGCCTCGTCTTGCTTGTGCTTTCCTTTCCATGATGACTTTTAGAAGGGTATGTCTCTTCCCATGTCCAAAAAGTTGCGTTTGTCTTTTTCGAATCTTGTTAAGTACTTCTTTTAAAATATTTGTGTGGATCTATTTTTATCGATGATTGTTTTACAACGTTTTTTTTTTTATATCGTTTATGATGTGATCTCTTTATCATACGCTAACTATCTTACGGTGGTATCTTATTATTATGACTTTAATTTTGTTCCTTCTTTATACAGCATTTAGTTTATGTCTGGAAAGCATATACGAACAGTGCAATTGCCAGTACGGAAGGGAAATCACCTCTCAGCAGCAGAGCTGGAAGTTGTCAGCGACTCACAGCTGATGGTTTGTGACAGGATCGGTGAACCAGAACCACCAAGAACCTACTCCACCTTCCCATGGTGCCTCCAGTAACAGACTAACCTGTCTAGTCTAGCCAAGAGAGTGGGGATCGAAGAGGAAAACAACCCGGTACTCAAAAACACCATGATGAAGCCGGATGTTGTTGGGTCGAAAGGCGCAACATCACAATTTTACTGTAAACCACAACACAACGCAGACACGCCCACTTAACGTTTCTCGTACGGCGGATGATGAGAAAGTGTATTCCTGCAGCATCGGGCGAAGGTAAGCGAGCAGGCATACTGCCATCATCATCATTGAGTGCCGTCTCCGCAACGAAGGTTGGCTACCATGGAGCGCCATTCTACTCTGTCTCTTGCTTTGATGGTGCAGGTTGTCATAGCTGATTTGTCAATCTTTTGATGTACTCGTCCATGTTAGTCTTGGTCTGCCTCTGCCTCTTTTACCTTGTATTTTCCCTCCAGGATTACTTTTAGTAGGCTGTTGTTCTTTTAACATGGCCCAAAAATCGCATTTGTCTTGTTTGAATTGTGTTTAGTAGTTCTCTTTTAATTTTTAGTTGTTTTAAGACTTAATCGTTTTAAGCATCCAGTGCTAGCATATAGTCTTAATTTATGTGGGCAGCTATTGTATGATATTTATGTCCAACCTCACGCAGAGGAAAGTTACATCAAGAACTGAAGCGCGCGGTGTCATTTCCTGCAGGTCTGCCATATATTTTTTAGGTTTATGTAAGTCCCGGAATAATTTCGCGAATATAAATGTGAAGGCTTATCTCCCTTATGACTCTGCTTTTACTGAACACGCGCGCGTCCCAGCTCCTTTACGACGAAATTCGAAAAGTACGACAGTTCCCTAGCAACAACGTACGCCAGTTTCCTAGCAACGCTAAATTCCAAGCAATAAAGCTGTCGTGTCTGTATGAGGACGCGACTGGTGCTCTTAAGCGCGTCCATCTTGTTGTTGCAGACATTCACGAAGGTGCATTTCTCTTGTTTATTTCTTTGCATTTGTCAACTTTTGTTTTTTTTACGCACCTGGCAATGTCCCGAGGGACTCAATTTTGCGCAAATATCACAATTGTTTCCCCTATTTGTCACACCAGTAGCCAAGTGCACAGGTGTCCCTCGCCAAGCAGGCAAACATTCTCTGACTAATGAGTTACTCTCATTTTTTTTCATCGAGAGTTTTAACGTTTAGGATATATATTTTTTTCCATATTAATTTTTGAGCAGCGCTCAATTTTTGGCCTATTCTTTTCGAGTTCCACTACCAGGGGTTCTTTAACGTGCGCTTAATGCACACGGGACCTCCTTTTTCTCGCCATTTCCCGAGAGGGGTAGACATTTAAACTGTCCAGAGACCAAGGGAGGTAAAGCCAAGAAACAATCTGGATTCGATTTCATTTCTTCCATCACATGTGATGGAATCGAATCCAGGACCTTCTTGTCCAGAGGCTGACGTCTTAGGTCTAGACCACCCAGCGCAGGTAAATCGCTGTGATCTGTGAGTACGGTGATCACCTCTAGTGTAAGATACGCGCTTCCACCTCTGGTGATAAAATTCCAGCAATTGAGTTATTGAATTGTTTGCGGGTCATCATCATTGCACTCCGAACATGTCCACAGGTGCACAGATCTCCTTTCTCAGCAAGTCCCGCAGTGTCCAGCGACTGACGACTCCAGTTCTGTGTTGGTTGATAAGTCTTCTTACACGGCCACTAAGTTTCTCGTTTCTGGCTGTGTCCGTCTTAACTCCCATCTCTTTCAACCGAAGGATTAACATCCCACCAATGAACCCACGTACTATTTTTTGCCCGAATATCGATATAATAATTGGCTTTAAAAACTGTAACGGCTTGGAGTAATATTGCCCACAAAACTCGAAATATAAAAAGCTGTAAATAAATCGAATGTAGTTGGAGAACAATGACCACCTAACACTATATTTCCCATATGTTACACTGCGTATATGTTTCTCTCTTTGTTGTTTGTTCCTTGTTGGGACCATCATCCCTGCATACCGGACGAAGCCATAGGTGCCCCATATCCCCCGTCGAGAAACTCGGAAAATTCGAGGAGAATCCTGTACCACGGTGATCCACGGTACGGGTACGTCTTTCATTACACTTTTGAGACTATAATAGGGCCTATTCTTTCGTTTTAACTGCCAAGGGATCTTTAACGTGCGCGAGTGCACACGGGCTCTCCTGTTTATTGTCGTTATCCGAGAGAGCTAGACATATGATCTCACTACACAAGAGATCAGGGAAGGGTAACGTCATAAAGAAACCACGGATTAATTGTGCCTATTTTAGACAAATCACCACCGCTTCTGGAGACCTTTGAGCCTGTGTCCTCCCTAACCTGAGACCGACTGAGTACCTCAATACCACCCATACTGACATCGGGATACGTAAGGTATGGTCACGTGCTTGATCATGTGACAGACAGACGGAATATTAAACATGGCGTTTGTCGACATACAAGAAGACTTTTGGATAGCTGTAAATGAGACCAACCAATAAAAACGTAATGTCGACCGACATCGGTGAAGGGAATGAACTTTGTCAGTTCATAGGCAGAAGGAACTGAATCTCGACATCGTGGAAGGAGTCTCGACTTGCTCAGTTCATAGACAGATAGAACTGAATGTCGACTTCTTTGAAGATGCTCGACTTGCTCAGTTCATAGACAGATAGAACTGAATGTCGACTTCTTTGAAGATGCTCGACTTGCTCAGTTCATAGACAGATGAAACTGAATGTCGACATCGTGGAAGGTATCGACTTGCTCAGTTCATTAGACAGATGAAACTGAATCTCGACATCGTGGAAGGTGTCGACTTCTTCAGTTCATAGACAGACGAAACTGAATCTCGACATCGTGGAAGAGTCTCGACTTGCTCAGTTCCTAGATATATGGAACTGAATGTCGACATCGCGAAGGGTCTCGACTTCGTCAGTTCACGACAGCGGCGCGAGAGATAGAAAACTTGAGAGAAACAATTAGACTCATTGCTGGAACCATTAACCAAGTCACGAGATAGTCTAAGAATGAAGATTTAAACAAAAAAAAGGAAATAAACAATTATGTGTTTAATGAGAAGATATTCTGAATCGATCAACAATTTTTTATTTAATTCGTCTTTTTAATGATGTTTTTCCCGAGTGCTGTGAAAATATCAATCTCTCGTGTGTGATTTATGAGAAAGCCAGGCAAGATAAGACAGCAACCTAACCAGGTGTTACTTTCAATTTAGCCAAGACAAATTGGTAGTCACTTGAAACATAGAACAACGTCAGTTTATACCAAAATAAAATAAATAAATATGGCTAGTAAATGTGCGAGCTAGAATACGCTGCAGAAATTTGTAATCACAGACGGTAACTGGGGAGTTGCAGAACCTGATGATGAACTCGTAGAAGCAGTTACATAAAACGCAGCTTTTTGGGTCACCAGTAATCTCCCTTCCTATTCCCTCTCTTCGAGTGGCAGTTTTAATGTCTGCAAGGGAGGAAATTGAAAGTCTTCTAGCGAATTCTCTCCCCTGTTCTATTTCCTACACTTGCGTGTGTATTACTGGAAAAAGTTTGCATTCCTTTCTCGCCGGAAATAGAAACTGCAAGGAGAGGCGTAATTTTCATTTAACTGTAGGGCATTTCCAGTGTTGGGCTGGTCACGTGGTTGGCGGGCATTTTCCTTAGTGTGTTTGTGTGTGGGTTTGGTGTGAGAGTGCCTCAGTAAGTTCCGTATGCACTTTTTACCGATATATATTACTACTGGAGCAGGGGTGAAGCATCCGTGTGTAAGATACTATCTGTAAAGCTCACAAACTGGCATGCGAAACATCAAACTAAAGCCGGTATCATTTCTGATCGGCTGTAGATCGACCTTCGTCGACCTGAAAGACACTTGGTGGCAAGCAATCATGACAAGTCAGTAGTTTGGTAAAATATTAATGTCTGATGCTGGATGCTGTTTTACTGAACAGCTTCTCTGCCAGTATTGGGTATTGGATAGAGATTCCATCACAGAATGAGTTTGATTATTTGTGGTGCCGGTCATCGTCTTTTCTCTCCTGTTACTTTTGTCTTCTGAATTTTTATTTATTTTTTTTATTTTTTTTTTTTTTGCGTTCACCAGCTTCTACCTCTGACAAAGTCCCTAGAGACTAGGAATTGAATTTTGCGTGTTAATCCATTTTTCCCTGGCAGCCGTGTGCACAGGGGTCCCTCGCCGCACAGGCAGATAACTCCGACTTCGGAGGTACTCATATTTTTTCAGTGGATGAATAATTGGCGTTTTCAAGCCGGGTCTCGCTGCTGAGACCAGGGCTGGTTGCCGACAAGAGTAATCATAGACAAAAAAACCAACCGGTGTCGCCCGGATTTGAACCCACAACCTCTCTGTCTCGAGACCGGCGTCTTGCCTAAGACCAATCGGGTCTCGCTGCTGAGACAAGGGCTGGTTGCCAAAAAGAGTAATCATAGACAAAAAATCCCAACCGGTGTCGCCCGGATTTGAACCCACAGCCTCTCTGTCTCGAGGCCGGCGTCTTGCCTAGAGACCAATCAGTCCCCCTTCTGAATTTGATATCAACGCTTCCTCGATCGAATGTTGTTGGCTGTGTCGATTTTAGTTGTATGTCCCACGACCTGATATCAGTTTTTTTCCGCTATAGAGGATTCACTCAAGGAAGCCCTGCAAACTCGTTATGCCTGAACATGAGAATGGTCTTTGGTCTCGTTCTAGGTTAAGTTATAATAATTGTTTACGAAGTATCACTGATCGGGTGTAGCACTGAGGATTCATTCAGGGCTTGGCAAATGCGATAGGGAAAGGATACATAGTTCTGCTTGGGAGAGCCATCACGCTCAAAGATCAAGCTGAGGACAGTATTGATCTCTGCTACATTATTTATGTCGCCCAGCAAGTGAGGTACACATTTATATTTGAGTTCTTATCAGCTATTATCTGGAGCCGAGATTCAGGTGGGAAAAATATAGGGAGAATTTGAGGCGTGAGGGGTATAGCTAGGAGGTGGGGCATGAGGAGTATAGCTAGGAGGTGGGGCATGAGGAGTATAGCTAGGAGGTGGGGCATGAGGTGTATAGCTAGGAGGTGGGGCATGAGGAGTATAGCTAGGAGGTGGGCATGAGGGTATAGCTAGGAGGTGAGGCATGAGGGTATAGCTAGGAGGTGGGGCATGAGGGTATAGCTAGGAGGTGGGGCATGAGGGTATAGCTAGTAGGTGAGGCCTGAGGAGTATAGCTAGGAGATGAGGAGTATAGTTAGGAGGTGAGGCATGAGGGTATAGTTAGGAGGTGAGGCATGAGGGTATAGCTAGGAGGTGGGGCATGAGGGTATAGCTAGGAGGTGGGGCATGAGGTATAGCTAGGAGGTGGGGCATGAGGGTATAGCTAGGAGGTGGGGCATGAGGGTATAGCTAGGAGGTGGGGCATGAGGGTATAGCTAGGAGGTGGGGCATGAGGGTATAGCTAGTAGGTGAGGCCTGAGGAGTATAGTTAGGAGATGAGGAGTATAGTTAGGAGGTGAGGCATGAGAAGTATAGCTAGGAGGTTAGGCATGAGAAGTATAGCTAGGAGTTCAGGCGTGAGGAGTATAGCTAGGAGGTGAGGCATGAGAAGTATAGCTAGGAGTTCAGGCGTGAGGAGTATAGCTAGGAGGTGAGGCATGAGAAGTATAGCTAGGAGTTCAGGCATGAGGAATATAGCTAGGAGGTTAGGCGTGAGGAGTATAGCTAACATCTATCGCAAGTTGTGTTCAGTCACAATGAATTCATCTATTTGTAAATTCCAAAAATATAGAACTTTGTTTCGTAGTTGCTGCGATGAAAATGCATTTTTGTTAAATATGAAAATCATGAACGTCTTTTGTAGCCACGTCAATATTTACGTCATTTGAGTCAGGAAATAGTCCTCGGATTATCCTCATCGCTCATCGAACAACGGTCCATAAGCGCTCAGATCACCTCCATAGCAAGACCCACAATGTGAATTTGGAAATGGTAAACTAGTTCACAAGTCTAACCTCAATTTGTGAAATGATAAACTAGTTCACAAGTCTAACCTCAATTTGTGAAATGATAAACTAGTTCACAAGTCTAACCTCAATTTGTGAAATGATAAACTAGTTCACAAGTCGAACCTCATTTTGTGAAATGATAAACTAGTTCACAAGTCTACTCCATATCTCCACTTTTGAATCTAGACAACATCGCTCTTAACTAACTTGAAACACAGGGAGTCACACCAGATAGTTAGCAAAATGATGTCATTATATCTAGCACGATATTAGATGTTTAGGGCGTGTATATTATATCCAATAGGATTATTGTATATATAGAACGACAATATTCAGCAGAAAATAGGGGGTCAGTAGATGATAATAGAGGGATCCGAAAATAGGGCGTCAGAGGAAAACAGGTCGTTAGAAGAAAATAGGTCGTTAGAAGAAAACAGGTCGTTAGAAGAAAATAGATCGTTAGAAGAAAATAGGTCGTTAGAAGAAAACAGGTCGTTAGAAGAAAATAGGTCGTTAGAAGAAATAGATCGTTTGAAGAAAACAGGTCGTTAGAAGAAAATAGGTCGTTAGAAGAAAATAGATCGTTAGAAGAAAATAGGTCGTTAGAAGAAAATAGATCGTTAGAAGAAAATAGGTCGTTAGAAGAAAATAGGTCGTTAGAAGAAAATAGGTCGTTAGAAGAAAATAGGTCGTTAGAAGAAAATAGGTCGTTAGAAGAAAATAGGTCGTTAGAAGAAATAGATCGTTAGAAGGGGGTCTCGGTAGCCTACTTGGGAAACCACCCGACTGGGCTACCGATTCTTACGGGTTCGGAAAACCCGTGTTCGATTCCAGCTTGAAACAGTGCGAATCGTACTCGTGGTTGGACAAAAATAAAATACCCTGCGGTCGACCCAGCCGCTGGCAAAAATGGGTACCAGGGTAACACTTTGGGAAAGTGAGGAATGCTGTCTCGCATCGTGATTTTCGATGCTTGAAGTGGCACTATCAAGAAGTCTTCCAACACTTCTGGATAGGCGGCCGAGCACATATGGGTGAAACTCGCGTGCTAAGACACCGATTCAAGTCTCGTACTTTACCTTTACTTTAGGTCGTTAGAAGAAAATAGGTCATTTGAAGAAAATAGATCGTTAGAAGAAAAATAGGTCATTAAAAGAAAATAGGTCATTAGAAGAAAAAAGATCGTCAGAAGAAAATAGGTCGTTACAAGAAAATAGGTTGTTAGAAGAAAAAAAGATCGTCAGAAGAAAATAGGTCGTCAGAAGAAAACAGGTCGTTAGAAGAAAGGTTTGGGATCAAATCTAAACGCCTGGATCCCCGAGGTTGTGGGGAAACTTTAAGAGAAATGATACAACGTTCACCCCACAACGGAAGTCAGCAGCAGTTGTATGTCCCCGGGATGGCAAGAACATGATATTTTAGATATTGTGTTATTATTATTGAGTTATTAGCGGGTCATCATCATTACACTCCGAACATGTCCATAAGTGCTCAGATCCCCTCCTCATCAAGTCTCGAAGTGTCCAGCAACTGACGACTCCAGTTCTGTGTTGGTTGATTAGTCTTCTTACACGGCCACTAAGTTTCTCGTTTCTGGCTGTGTCCGTCTTAACTCCCATCTCTTTCATCCGAAGGAGTAACATCCCACCAATGAACCCACGTACTATTTTTTGCCCGAATATCGATATCATAATTGGCTTTAAAAACTGTAACGGCTTGGAGTAATATGCCCACAAAACTCGAAATATAAAAAGCTGTAAATAAATCGAATGTAGTTGGAGAGCAATGACCACCTAACACTATATTTCCCATATGTTACACGGTGTATATGTTTCTGTCTTTGTTGTTGTTTGTTTCTAGTTGGGACCATCATCACTGCACACCGGACGAACAACCCATAGGTGCTCCGCTTTTTCATTTCCCCGTACTCCCGCATGTCCTGGGACGTACACAAAGGTGACCTTACGTATTTGTTTACTTCTGCAACTACTCCACACATTGCATACGTACAGATCCCGCCTCCACATTTTCTTATCATGCTCATCGAATCACTCAGTATACAAGCGTGGGAGTAGTCTTGTGACTCTAACCAGATGAATGCCTTGGTCACTGCAATCACCTCCATCGTCATGCTACTCGTGGTCATAACGTATGCACCACTGTCTTCTTTGACTATTCTGCCTGCCGAGCGTGCTGTAAATGCCCATGCACTCCTTTGGTGTCGTCTTACAGATCCATCTGCATAGATGACTACATCTTTCTCATCGGTGTTATCCCAGATGAGACCGTTGACCTCCGCATTGACCACGACTGAGTTCTGTTCCCTACATTTCCTGTCGAGTGTGACAATACACAAGAATGTCCCCTTGAATGACGTAGGCACCGGTATACTCGCCAGCGCTGATATTGGTAAGCCCACAGACCTGTTTGATGACATCTGCTCGGCCCACACATTATTTGCCTCTTCTTAGCCTGACACCCCTCCCTGTGTTGAGCTCATTATGCAGTGGATGCTCTTTATCTGCACTTATCTTCAGGTATGCTCGTGCTTTCCATATCTTGATTCTGTCATCCATGGTTGGAAAGTCAAGAAGATACCTCATTGCTACACAGGGAGTGTTCCTCGTACATCCCAGGATAATGCATATGGCTTCATTCTCTATTTTCTCCAGCTTGTCAATTTGCGTCTTACTGACAGTAAGAATTGCCAGGGCATACTCGATAGGTGCGAGGACTAATCCCTGCAACAGAAAGGTAAGTAGCCTCTGCTCGATGTTGGCAGCTGCCATGACCTTCAAGGCAGCTAATCCTTGCGGGATTTTGTTATCACATGGTCGAAGTGGTCCCGAAAACACAGGCTGCGATCAAACTTAACTCCGAGGTACGTCATCACCCTATTCCTGGTCACCTCATCAGCTCCCATTCGTACCACCGGAGTTTCCGTGTTAACGATATGATTGTTAAGTGAGAACCATGCAACTGATGCTTTATTAGGATTAACCAATGCACCTGGTGCTCCACATCAGAGAGAGATGCTAGACATTGTGTGTTAAACCTGATGAAGGCTTTTGCCGAAACACTGTAGTTTGTCTCGTTTTTCTATTAGTTTAGCTGCTCCATACCATCTTATGTTTATTTTATATTATATGTTATATTATATGTTATATAATATGTTATATTATATTTTATATGCGGGAACTAATTGAGTGAGAAATACCAACACATGTAAAGCTACTTCATGATCTATAATTAATGCATGCTACTACTTTGTCATTAGACGGTCAGATAAACACAGCTACACTGGTGGGAATACACGTTGTGCGTGCGTGCGTGTGTGCGCAAGTGTGTGTGTGTGTGCATGTTTGTGTGCTTGTGTGCATGTATGCGTGCGTGTATGTATGTGTGCGTGTATATGTGTGCATGCGTGTGTGTGCACGCGTGTGTATGCGAGTGCAAGTACCTGCGTGTGTATACACGCACGTTGAAACTGTCACAAGAGATCATTACTATGAAAAAAACTGAACATTTACTTTACTTAAAAACAACGAACTACAACGTAAGATTGATGACTTACCAAAGGCTAAAAGATAAAACGCTGATAGTAGAAGAAATGAGCTCGTCTAAACGTGTGTTACAGAGAACGGCGTTTTCTATTCTCAATACGTTCGTGCCTTGCACCGCCGAGAGACAAAAAGTGAAATGTTTTTTGGCAATGTTCATTTGTTTGTATCATAAAAAAGTTATTATGGTTTTCTTTTTTGTCTGTAATTTTTGTTGATGGAGGTTTAGTTTCTCCTCTCTGTTGAGAGCTAATTTTATAGGGTTGTTGTCAGGGCCGGCCCTATGGTAGCTGGCTCCCTGGGCAAGTTCTTAACTCGGCGCCTTCTCTCTCTCTCTCTCTCTCTCTCTCTATATATATATATATATATATATA
The DNA here is from genome assembly GCA_032433765.1 of Megaustenia siamemsis. Lineage (NCBI taxonomy): Eukaryota > Metazoa > Mollusca > Gastropoda > Stylommatophora > Ariophantidae > Megaustenia > Megaustenia siamemsis. Next base: position 68,793,072 of record JAVIAB010000008.1, read on the forward strand.
TATATATATATATATAAGTACACCCGTCACGCCAAGTGGCGTATAGGGAATATGGTGTTAGTGACCATATATTTTACAGACCTTCGGCACATGATTTTTGGGGTAATGTGGTCGGTATTACGCCCGTGCCGCTTCACTTTCCCTGAAAAAAATCCGGTACCCATTAAAGGCTGGGTGAACCCGGAAGCCGTCGGTCGGGATCGAACCCTACCTCTTGTCTATTGTAGCCCAGTTCACTAACCACTGAGCTACCGCAACTTCCACTTCAGCGTGAGCTAGTCTGTTATGTCTGTGGTACATCTTCCATATATAAAATGAACATACCTTTTTCATATTAAAAACGTCAAATTGAAAAAAATATTTTATTTATAATTGTTCACTTTTTTTTTGAAGACCCTTAATGGCGCCCCTAAGCACAAGGCGCAGCGCCCCGTTGCGGGAACCTCGAGCTGGCTGTGGTTGTTGTTTGTGTGCTCGTAGCAGTTAGTCGTTTGGTCCCATTTGTAACTCGGAAATAGTGTTGCATCTATATGTTCTTCTTCCTATCATCTTCTTTATATGTTGTGTTCTTTTGAGACATAACCATCATCATTGAGAGCCGTCTCCGCATCGAAGGTTGGCTTCCATGGGGCGCCATTCTGCTCTGCTTCTTACTTTGATAGTGCAGGTTGTCATAGGCTCACTTGTCCTGAATTGTCTGAGGTATGAAGTGCCAGTAATTATGATTTTTTGTTTAATTTCCATGTTTGACACCCAAAAAGAGCCTCGGTTGCTGAGTGGTTTGTGCGCTTCCTTCCTGATCAGAAGGAAGGGATTCGATTCCCAAAGGTGGAGGATTTTTTTTCGGACCGACAAAGCTCCGGTGTCCACATCAGCCTATAAAAATAGGTACCAGAGATTTTTCCAGGAAGTAAAGACGACCTGGCGTGATACCTACCACACCACCCAGAATATGTGCCGTGGTCATGGAAAACAAAAGTCACTAATGCCAAATTCTGAAAACGCCTAGCAAGGCAGGGGAGGTCACTAACACCAAATTCTCCAAACGCCTAGCAAGGCAGGGGAGGTCACTAACACCAAATTCTCCAAACGCCTAGCAAGGCAGGGGAGGTCACTAACACCAAATTCTCCAAACGCCTAGCAAGGCAGGGGAGGTCACTAACACCAGAGTCTCCAAACGCCTAGCAAGGCAGGGGAGGTCACTAACACCAAATTTTCCAAACACCTAGCAAGGCAGGGGAGGTCACTAACACCAAATTTTCCAAACGCCTAGCAAGGCAGGGGAGGTCACTAACACCAAATTCTCCAAACGCCTAGCAAGGCAGGGGAGGTCACTAACACCAAATTCTCCAAACGCCTAGCAAGGCAGGGGAGGTCACTAACACCAAATTCTCCAAACGCCTAGCAAGGCAGGGGAGGTCACTAACACCAAATTCTCCAAACGCCTAGCAAGGCAGGGAGGTCACTAACACCAAATTCTCCAAACGCCTAGCAAGGCAGGGGAGGTCACTAACACCAAATTCTCCAAACGCCTATCAAGGCAGGGGAGGTCACTAACACCAAATTCTCCAAACGCCTAGCAAGGCAGGGGAGGTCACTAACACCAGATTCTCCAAACGCCTATCAAGGCAGGGAGGTCACTAACACCAGAGTCTCCAAACGCCTATCAAGGCAGGGGAGGGAACCGTTTTAGACACCAAAACCGCACGCAGTCAAGTCCAGAAACGCCCAGAAGTTAAAGCTCCACAAATATCTAATCTACGATCGAATGTAGCCACGTGACATGTTTGTATTATTATCATTGGTTTGCGCCACTCAAGCCCCTCTATGGGGCACAGTCGAGGATAGGCAAACAATGAGCACTTTGTAGTAACTCTCTCCAATGCCATTAGAAGGACTGTTGTGAGATTAGGGGATTTGTACTGGCACCAGACACGTTTAATGTCCCGCCACATGCAGCAGCAGCCTTTCAGCTTGAATATTCCACCAGGCTTGTCGATTGGAAGCTTCTTATCTTTGCGAAGCTATCATCATGTGTCCAGGGTGTTTCAAATTTTAAATAGAGCGCTCTGTGGACAATTTGAATTTTTAATTTAACAAAAACTAAAATTGATAGCATTCACTTGACCAACACATTAACCTGAGCGGGTGGTCGATAACTAGTCGGGCTACAAAACTTGGAGAACGCGGGTTCGATTCCCGGCAGGGCCAAATGATTTTTCTTGGCAATAAAAACTCAGGAGGGTGAAATAAAACCTCAGACTCGAATACCTCGCGGCAACTGCACTGGACTAGCGGCCTTTATTCTCCGATCTTACAATTCCCACCAGCAGGCCCCAAATAATAAAAAAAAATGTCTTAAAGATATAGTTTTTTTTTTTTAACCTGAGAACTTATTGTCTACAAAATGAAATATCTATTTTTAAAAAGAGAACAGGCAAGTAAATGCAATGCTGCGGTAAAGCTGGTAAAGTTCGCTCATAAATTCGTGCCCACAGAGTTTATTAATTATCTCAGAAACTGTTTGATGAATTTCTGTAATTCTTTTTCGTGAAATATTATTTTTTCACCGACCTTCAGTCTGATTTTTTGCCCTACTGTCATGCATTTAGGAAATATTTTTGCTTATTTAAGGTACATAAAAATATGCATTTCTTGCTTGTCCCAAATTTTAGATTCTACAATAACCACATTTGTTGTAATCAACTCACCATTTAAAAAGGCAAATTTCACGTGCTCTCCGCACAATCTTAGCACCGTTTCGCGCTCGTAACTTGTAAGAACCACACCACTCAGAGTTCTTTTTTTGTTGTTGTGGTATTTCATTTCCGGTTTCTTGTTAAATTGGTCCAAATTGATGCGTATTTTGACAAAATATTTACTATTAATGTATATTCCCTTATATGTGATAATTTATAAGCTGTTGTGAAGTGACTACTTGATTTTTAAAACCATGAAAAGTTTAAAGTGTAAATTCATCACTATGCAAAAGGTCACTGTGTTATTGTACAGGCACTTTTGCAAAGAATCTAAAAGGGGTGGGTTATATTACGATATCAAAAAACCAGAAAACAGAACACGGGCAACTCTAAATATAGATAGAAAGTCTTTCAATCGATGGATAGGACAGAACTTTGACTCTGCAGAGGCGACGGTCAAGCAAGGAAGAAAAATGAAAGTTGATGATTTTGACAAAGATGTTATTAAACGTGAAATTTTGAAAATGTTTGGATCGAATCAACTTGTTACACTGCGCAAACTTAAAGTTCGACTGCAATTAGAATGTGATATTGAAATCTCAAAAACAACTCTTTGGAAGATCGTAAGAGGCGTTGGTTTCATTTTAGAAAATCTGCTAGTGGTAGAAATATTGTTTGTGAAAAACCACACCTGATAGCTGCCCGAAGCAAATACCTGAGGCAGATCCGTGAGCAACGAATGCAAGGCTACGATATAGTATATTTGGATGAAACGTGGGTCAATGCTCATCATACATATGAGAAAGAATGGCAATCAGTTGACAGAGAAAGTAAAAGAAGCATTCCCAGCAGCAAAGGACAACGCATTATATTGGTACATGCTGGCAGTAGAGAGACTGGTCTTGTTAATGACACACAACACATTATATTGGTACATGCTGACAGTAGAGAATGGTCTTGTTAATGACACACAACTTATTTTTCAATCAAAGTCTACAGACAATAGGGACTACCACACTGAAATGAATGTGCGAATTTTCAGAGACTGGGTAGAGAACACTCTACTCCCCAAAAAAGGACAGTAAAAAATATTTGATATTTGGCGACCTACATGTGGCCTTCTTCAGAAAACGGACAACACAAAAAGGGACAGCGCAAACTGGGGACAATTCAAACAGGGACAACGCAAACAGGGATAATACAAACAGGTACAACGCAAACAGGGACAACGCACACAGGGACAACGCACACAGGGACAACACAAACAGGGTCAACGCACACAGGGTCAACGCAAACAGGGACAACACAAATAGGTACAACACAAACTGGGGACAATTCAAACAGGGACAACGCACACAGGGACAACACAAACAGGGACAACACAAACTGGGTCAACTCAAACAGGGACAACACAAACTGGGGACAATTCAAACAGGGACAACGCAAACAGCTACGACGCAAACAGGGAAAATGCACACAGGGACAACACAAACAGGGACAACACAAACAGGGTCAACTCAAACAGGGACAACACAAACTGGGGACAATTCAAACAGGGACAACGCAAACAGCTACGACGCAAACAGGGACAACGCACACAGGGACAACACAAACAGGGTAAACGCAAACAGGGACAACACAAACAGACAACGAAATGCGTGTATACTCTACTACATGTTCTGGAGTAAAATAATCTAGAGTGAATGTTCTAGATTTTTTTTTTTTTTTTTTTTTTGCGTTCGTCAGCTTTTACCTTTGTAAAATTCCCTAGAGACAAGGAACTGAATTGTGCATGTTAATCCGTTTATTCCCTGGCCACCGTGTGCACAGGGGTCCCTCGCGGCACAGGCAGATAACTCCGCCTTTGGAGGTACTCATATTTTTTCCGTCGATGAGTAATTGGCGTTTCCATGCCTCGCAGCTGAGACTAGACCTCTGTTGCTGCAGAGAGAAATCACAAATAAAAATCCAACTGGTGCAGCCGGGATTTCAACCCGCAACCTCTTTGTCTCGAGGTCGGCATCTTGCCTCGACACCAACCAATCCCCTTTCTAGATTGAATGATCTAGAGTGAAGTGAATAATATCTAGAGTGAATGATCTGTGTGAATGATCTATAGTGAATGAAACAACAGGAATGTCCGTGCCGCTGGACGAGCACGGAGTAGCGTTGATGAAAGAGAGAGAGAGAGAGAGAGAGAGAGAGAGAGAGAGAGAGAGAGGCAGACAGGTATATTTTGTAAACTACAATGTAAGTATTGCCGTTCACTTTACAGGCACGTAAACAGCAATAATTATTTACGTCAATCGCCATTTCAACAAAACGTCAATTACTAGAACCGTAAACAAAGCGAACATAATCTACTTCACTATTTACAGCAGTAATGTCCAAAGCAAATTTAACAACATGAAAGAAATACTGACGTCAAAGAAAATAACATCATAACTAAGCTAAGAATAGTAAAATGCTATATTTACTCAACATTCCTGAAAGGTGCAGATACACGGACATTAAATAAGAAAACAGAGCAGAAAAATGAGGCATTTGAAATGTGGATCTATAGGGAAATGGGTAGAATTGGGTAGAAGGAAAAGAAGACAAACAAGGAAGTTCTGAATCACCGGAAAATGAAAACAAAAAAAATAACACAATTTGAAAAAGACGACTGACATTTCGTGGGCATGTGAAGAGACATAAAAGAGGTAGACGAGAGAGAGGCAGACCAAGACTAAAGCGGACTGGTAACATCAAAATGTGGATGGGTGAAACTATGACAACGTGCACAGTCAAGACAGGAGACAAAGTAAAATGTGGCTCCATGTTAGCCAACCTTCGACGTGGAGGTGGTACCCAATGTATGAAATGTCAAATACGTTCATACAAATGAACATGCACACGTAATAATTAGATAAAACGTGAGCACTATTTCGGGTGAGCTCAAACAAATCCTTAAAACATTGATCCATTTCTCTTGTATCCCCACAAGTCTTAAAATGTGGAGATGTTTTGTGTGGATTCATATACGCCATTTATTTAATATTGAATTCTTTCATGTGGATTCATGCACGACATTTAAATATGGAATTATCTCATGTGGATTCATACACGACATTTAAATATGGAATTATCTCATGTGGATTCATACACGACATTTAAATATTGAATTCTTTCATGTGGATTCATGCACGACATTTAAATATGGAATTATCTCATGTGGATTCATACACGACATTTAAATATGGAATTATCTCATGTGGATTCATGCACGACATTTAAATATGGATTTATCTCATATGGATTCATACACGACATTTAAATATGGATTTATCTCGTATGGATTCATACACGACATTTAAATATGGATTTATCTCATATGGATTCATACACGACATTTAAATATGGATTTATCTCGTATGGATTCATACACGACATTTAAATATGGATTTATCTCATATGGATTCATACACGACATTTAAATATGGATTTATCTCGTATGGATTCATACACGACATTTAAATATGGATTTATCTCATATGGATTCATACACGACATTTAAATATGGAATTATCTCATGTGGATTCAAACTTTCTTTACAACATTTTCCCATGACTAGGGTCTGCTGAGAGGACATATAGAACCGAAGAATAAAGGCGGCTTGTCCAGTGCAGTCGCAGCGAGGGTTAAGGTCTGTTTGATTGTTTATTTGCGTTCGCCAGATACTATATCTTCAGCCAAGTCCCGAGGGACTGGATTTTGTGTGAATATCACGTTTTCCTTATTTCTCCTACTGACAGCCATGTTCTCTGGTGTCCCCCGCCATACAGGCAAATATTCTTCGACGTCTGAGGTACTCTCATATTTTGTACCGTTGAGAAAATTACAGATTTGGATAGATTTCTCCCTACCAACTTTGCCCGGTCAGCGGCTATTTCAGGCCTACTCTATTAGATTTCCAACTGCCAGGTGTTCGTTAACGTACGTAAATGCACACCGGATATCCTGTATATCGCCGTTTTCCGAGAGCGCCAGACATCGATCTCACTATCCAGAGACCATGGGAGTGTAAAGCCAAGAATTTAGTTTTATTTATTTATTTATTTTTTATTTTCCACTGACTGGTGGGCAATCGAACAATGGACCTTCCTGTCTAGAGGACGACATCTGTACCTCTAGACCACCCAGCCCCCGGTTCGGATTTGAGTTTTTATCTCATCCCCCATAGAAAAGAAACTGACCCTACTGGAATTCGAACCTGCGTTCTCCCTGGTTTGGAGCCCGACAAGCTATCGATCCAGCCACCCTCTCTTCGTTACATGGAAATTTTTTCATGTGGATTTATCATCATCATCATTATGTGCCATACCGATTGGCGTAGGCGATCATATCCTTCCACAATCTTCTATCTACAGTGCATCGTGTCAGTTCTGTTGTTGACTGTTTTTCATGCCATGACATCAAGCTATCCAGTATTTTCTCTCTTTGTTGTCCCCGATTTTTCTTTCCTTTTATGTTGCCAATTGTAACCATGTATTCCAACTTTCCTCTTCTCATGATGTGACCAAAAAATGTTGATTGTTTCTTTCTGGTGTTTTCTAGGAGCTCCCTTTTTGTGTTGGCCTCTTTGAGAACTTTCTCATTGGTCTTTTTAGCTGTCCAGGAAACTTTCAACATTCTTCTGAGAAATCCTATCTCTGTATCGTCTTTGCATATGTTTGTCTACTGTCCATGGTTCGCTTCCATAGGTCAGAATTGGTTCTATATAGCACCGATGAACTCTCTTTCTCATTTCTATTGACATAGATTTGTTGCATAAGATATTTTTCATTTTCTGAAATGCTATTTTGGCCTAAGCTATTCTGTTTTTTATTTCTGTGGTGCATCTTCCATCTGATGTTATTATTGTGCCCAAGTATTTCAAACATTGCACTTGTTTCAGTTTTGTTTTGTTTATTTTTATGCTGCATGATGGTGATGATTGTTTCTTCGATATAACCATTACTTCTGTTTTCATACTATTCAGACTGAGACCTTTCTTGTTGTTTTCTTTTGCTATTATATCTATCATTTCTTGTAGCTCATTCTCTGTCTCTGCTATTAAGACTGTGTCATCCGCATATCGTAAATTATTTATGTTGTGACCATTGACTTCAATTCCTTTTTTGTCTACTATTGATCTCATAATATGTTCGCTGTAAAGTGAAAACAAATCCGGCGACAGAACACACAGCATTATATGTGAATTTATACACTCCATTAAAATATGTAACTATGTCAGGTGGCTTTTAAAATGTGCCATAAAATATGTAACTATGTCAGGTGGATTTTAAAATGTGCCATAAAATATGTAACTATGTCAGGTGGCTTTTAAAATGTGCCATAAAATATGTAACTTTGTCAGGTGGATTTTAAAATGTGCCATAAAATATGTAACTATGTCAGGTGGCTTTTAAAATGTGCCATAAAATATGTAACTATGTCAGGTGGATTTTAAAGTGTGCCATAAAATATGTAACTATGTCAGGTGGCTTTTAAAATGTGCCATAAAATATGTAACTTTTCGCGTAGATCTTCAAGTGATTCTGAAGCCTCAAATTAAAAAAATCACACTCTAATCATACTAGTTGTAGACTACCAACCACCTCACCACAATGCACAATTAAGATAAGTGGAACAATTTCTCTCTCTGCGATCAAGACTCAATCCGAGCAGGATTCCAGACTCCCTCATGACGTCAGCTGTCTGTTTAAGCGAATCGATTACGAACAATATTAAAACAGGTAAATGAATGTAAATGTCTGGGAACAATGTTAAGCTCAGATGGTAGATGTACAACAGAGGTGAGATGGTAGATGTACAACAGAGGTGAGATGGTAGATGTACAACAGAGGTGAGATGGTAGATGTACAACAGAGGTGAGATGGTAGATGTACAACAGAGGTGAGATGGTGGATGTACAACAGAGGTGAGATGGTGGATGTACAACAGAGGTGAAATGGTAGATGTACAACAGAGGTGAGATGGTAGATGTACAACAGAGGTGAGATGGTGGATGTACAACAGAGGTGAGATGGTAGATGTACAACAGAAGTGAGATGGTAGATGTACAACAGAGGTGAGATGGTAGATGTACAACAGAGGTGAGATGCAGAATAGCTCAGGCAAAAGTAGCTTTCCAAAACATGAGGAAGCTACTATGCAATCCATTTGTGACAATCATCATCGAGTGCCATCTCCGCAATGAAGGTTGGCTAACATAGAGCGTCATTCTACTCTGTCTCTTGCTTTGATGGTGCCGGCTGTAATAGGTTGATTTGTCCATCTTTTGATATTACTCGTCCATGTTAGTCTTGGTCTGCCTCTGCCTCTTTTACCTTTAGTAAGCGTTTTTTTTTTTTAAGTAGGCGTTTGTGTCTTTATCATGGCCCAAAAATCGCATTTGTCTTGTTTGAATTGTGTTTACTAGTTCTCTTTTCATTTTTAGTTGTTTTAAGACTTCATCGTTTTCATTTCAGTTGTACATTTTCCATCACTGGTTATAGTATGTCCAAGGTAGTTGTAGTTCTGAACTGTCTCCAGGTCTATTCCTTCAATTTTGATATCCACTTGTAGGTTTTGAGTATTTGACAGTAGAAACAAGAAAAAGAGTTTTTAAATTTTATGTACGCCCAGTCTTAACATATGGATGTGAATCATAGACAATAGGACAACAGACAAGAAAATCACTGGTCTGTAGAAATAAGGTTTTACAGAAGAATGTTGAAAATACCATGGACAGCTAAGAAGTGTAATGAAAACGTTCTAAAAGAGGCCAAAGCAAAAAGAGAGCTAATTTCCAATATTAGGAAGGAACAATCATCATGTTTTCTGGCCATGTAATGAGAAGGCAACAGCTGGAATATATTGCATCACCTGGGAAAATTGAGAGACGATGAGATAAAGGGAAGCAAAGATAAAAGATACCAGACAGCTTAAGAGAATGGCTTGGCAGAAGGTCAACAACATAAATGATAAATAACTGCTGAGATCGAAAGTTGTGGAGAGACATGATCACCTACGCCTACAAGCATGGTACTTGGATGATGATGTAGCCTACCTCAATGTTTGTCTACATGTCCATATAGTTACTAGGGAGCCGCGATAGCTCAGTGGTTAGTGAACTGGACTACAAAGGACAAGGGTAGGGTTCGATCATAAAACCGACGGCTTCCAGATTCACCCAGCCTTTAATGGGTACCGGATTTTTTTTCTGGTAAAGTGAAGCGGCACGGGCGTAATACCGACCACATTACCTAAAATTCATGTGCCGAAGGTCAGTAAAATTTATGGTCACCAACACCATATTCCCTATACGCCACTTGGCGTGACGGGGGTACTTTACTACTTCTTTTACCATATAGTTACTGTTGTGCAGCCCATCCGCATTCAAACAAGAGTTATCTGCGCTTCAGTTGGCTGTAAATCCCCGTTTCCTGCTGCCTCTAATTTCTTGATTATCATCAAAAAATTAAATGTTGGAAATTAGAAGAAAAAAATAGTGATTTCCACTCAAAGGATTACAGTAGGAGCATGAAATATGATGGTTCATGATTCTGAATGAAGCAGACGAGGAATATCGAGGTCAGAAAATGGCTTAGTAAAGCATGTTCTGAAAAGTATGGTGATTTTGCTATTTGTGGAAAATAAATTCATTAAAACGTAAAATAATACAAAAGCAGGATTGAAGAAAATAAACATGAAATTGTATCTAGAAGCTAATTATTAGAGAGAAGGGACAAGCAATGACGCTTCGGCAAAAGCCTTCATCAGGTACACAACAAAAAGCACACAAAGATAAACACGATTGGCAAATACAATTCTAAAACAAGCAAGAAATATAAAGAAGAAAACTGATCTGAAAGAAATGGCGAAAAGAAACGGTGGCCAGGTTTGCATCAAATGAAGGCTTCTGCCGAAACGAGCTTGCTTGTCTCATCTCTCGAATAATTTAGCTGCTGGATACAATGTCTTCTTTAATTTACATGTTCTCTCTCAGTTGCACCACTTGTGTATTTAATATAATTTTATAATTGTATACAATTTTATATATAATAATATTATATATAATAATATTATATATATATATATATATATATATATATATATATAATTGTATATTTGTACTTATCTTCATTGAAGCAGATCGTATACCATTAGATCGTTGACCCCCTACCTTAGGAGCAAGACTATATAGTAAACGATTAGATTGTTGACACCCTACCTTAGGAGCAAGACTATATAGTAAACCATTAGATCGTTGACATCCTACCTTAGGAGCAAGACTATATAGTAAACCGTTAGATCGTTGACACCCTACCTTAGGAGCAAGACTATATAGTAAACCGTTAGATCGTTGACACCCTACCTTAGGAGCAAGACTATATAGTAAACCGTTAGATCGTTGACACCCTACCTTAGGAGCAAGACTATATAGTAAACCGTTAGATCGTTGCACCCTACCTTAGGAGCAAGACTATATAGTAAACCGTTAGATCGTTGACACCCTACATTAGGAGCAAGACTATATAGTAAACCATTAGATCGTTGACACCCTACCTTAGGAGCAAGACTATATAGTAAACCGTTAGATCGTTGACACCCTACCTTAGGAGCAAGACTATATAGTAAACCATTAGATCGTTGACACCCTACATTAGGAGCAAGACTATATAGTAAACCATTCGATCGTTGACACCCTACATTAGGAGCAAGACTATATAGTAAACCATTCGATCGTTGACACCCTACCTTAGGAGCAAGACTATATAGTAAACCATTAGATCGTTGACACCCTACCTTAGGAGCAAGACTATATAGTAAACCATTAGATCGTTGACACCTTACCTTAGGAGCAAGACTATATAGTAAACCATTAGATTGTTGACACCCTACCTTAAGAGCAAGACTATATAGTAAACCATTAGATCGTTGACACCCTACCTTATGAGCAAGACTATATAGCAAACCATTAGATCGTTGACACCCTACCTTATGAGCAAGACTATATAGTAAACCGTTAGATCGTTGACACCCTACCTCATGAGCAAGACTATATAGTAAACCATTAGATTGTTGACACCCTACCTTATGAGCAAGACTATATAGTAAACCATTAGATTGTTGACACCCTACCTCATGAGCAAGACTATATAGTAAACCATTAGATCGTTGACACCCTACCTTATGAGCAAGACTATATAGTAAACCATTAGATCGTTGACACCCTACCTTATGAGCAAGACTGTATAGTAAACCATTAGATCGTTGACACCCTACCTTATGAGCAAGACTATATAGTAAACGACTAATGGGAGCCAAGCTGCTGTTTATCGTCTTATCGGAGTCCGTGCTCGCACTCATATTCTTATCAGTTAATGAACTGATCTGACGTTATTGTGGCCATTTTGTGAAATCTTAATTCAGATAAAAAGCCAGATAAACCAGCTAAATGAGCGGCAATGTATAGAGCTTCAGTGAGGTACGCATTAACAGGATATCATAAATATATCAATCAATTAAAATGAAGGTCTAGCATGTTGTAAATCACACATACGTCACCTGGTAGTGGTATTCCAATACTCTCCTACCACCCTTAAACCCTGACATAGAAGAGTTCTTCAAGTACTGCTGGCGATGGTGATCACATCTCACCCAAACTTTTTGTTCCTAACATCGTTTATTAGATCATCATCATCATCATTATGTGCCATACAGGTTGGCGTAGGCGATCATGTCTTTCCACAATTTTCTACCCACAGTGCATCAATTATCAATAGTATCAATTCTGTTGTTGACTGTTTTCCTTGTTATGACACCAAGCTATCAAGTATCCTCTTTTTGTCGTCCGCGATCTTTCTTTCCTTTTATTTTGCCAGTTGTAACCAAGTATCCCAACTTTCCTCTTCTCATGATGTGCCCGAAAAATGTCGATTGCTTATTTCTGATGTTTTTTTAGGAGTTGTCTTTTTGTGTTGGTCTCTTTGAGAACTTCCTCATTGGTCTTTTTAGCTGTCCAGGGAACTTTCAACATTCTTCGGACAAATCCCATCTCTGTAGCCTTTAATCGTCTTTTCGTTTGTTTGTCTACTGTCCATAATTCACGTCCATAGGTCAGGATTGGCTCTATATAGCACCAATGACCTCTTTTTCAGGTACATATAGATAACATAGAAATATCGACTTATTTAAAAGAAGGTCTGACGTGTTGTAAATCAAACATACATCAAACATACATCACCCGGTAGAAGGTGTTTCAATACTCTCCTACCTCCCAACTCCAACATAAAAGAGTTCTTTAAGTACTGTTGACGGTGGCGATCATGTCTCACCAAAACCTCTTGTCTCTGACATATTTCATCAGGTGAGTTATCCAACTCCAGCCACGTCTTCTCTCCATGTTTCTGGTATCTCGCCTGTTTTCCTCCATCTCACCGAGCCTAGTTTTCTCCTGTTTTCACGATTTGTTCCAGCCCTCCCCGTTTCACACCAAGGTCAATAGAGGTCCACTCTTTCATTCTGATTTAAGGTTAACGAAGGTCCAATCTTTCATTCTGATTTAAGGTTAACGAAGGTCCAATCTTTCATTCTGATTTAAGGTTAACGAAGGTCCAATCTTTCATTCTGATTTAAGGTTAACGAAGTTCCAATCTTTCATTCTGATTTAAGGTTAACGAAGGTCCAATCTTTCATTCTGATTTAAGGTTAACGAAGGTCCAATCTTTCATTCTGATTTAAGGTTAACGAAGGTCCAATCTTTCATTCTGATTTAAGGTTAACGAAGGTCCAATCTTTCATTCTGATTTAAGGTTAACGAAGGTCCACTCTTTCATTCTGATTTAAGGTTAACGAAGGTCCAATCTTTCATTCTGATTTAAGGTTAACGAAGGTCCAATCTTTCATTCTGATTTAAGGTTAACTAAGGTCCAATCTTTCATTCTGATTTAAGGTTAACGAAGGTCCAATCTTTCATTCTGATTTAAGGTTAACGAAGGTCCAATCTTTCATTCTGATTTAAGGTTAACGAAGGTCCAATCTTACATTCTGATTTAAGGTTAACGAAGGTCCAATCTTTCATTCTGATTTAAGGTTAACTGATGTCCACTCTTTCATTCTGATTTAAGCTCAATGGAGGTCCACTCTTTCATTCTGATTTAAGCTCAATGGAGGCCCACTCTTTCATTCTGATTTAAGCTCTCTATGGTGGTCCACTCTTTCATTCTGATTTAAGCTCAATGGAGGTCCACTCTTTCATTCTGATTTAAGCTCAATGGAGGTCCACTCTTTCATTCTGATTTAAGCTCAATGGAGGTCCACTCTTTCATTCTGATTTAAGCTCAACGGGTACTCTTTCATGTCTATGTTAGTTTTGGTTTTCAAGCTAGTTTTTTTTTTTAATCAGTAAAACTCTTGTGAACCAGTCGTAATCTGTATTCTTAAGCTTTCAGTAAGACCATATTATGTGACCTTGCTTAAGTTCACAGTAAAACCATATTATGTGACCTTCGAAGTCCTCGGTAGAGCCATATTTCTGCGACCCTCAAATTATTTTCTTGCCTTTTGCAAGATGACCAAATATTTGTTTCTATTTCTCATTTCTGGGATACGATTAATATTTTAAAAGCTCATTTTTTTCTTACTTTTCCCGAATGGTCTCAGTGTTTTTTACTTTGTTCGAATGAGCTTAGTGTTTCTACTTTGTTCGAATGAGCTTAGTGTTTCTACTTTGTTCGAATGAGCTTTGTGTGTTTACTTTGTTCGAATGAGCTTAGTGTGTTTACTTTGTTCGAATGAGCTAGTGTTTTTACTTTGTTCGAATGAGCTCAGTGTTTCTACTTTGTTCGAATGAGCTCAGTGTTTCTACTTTGTTCTAATGAGCTTAGTGTTTTTACTTTGTTCGAATGAGCTAAGTGTTTCTACTTTGTTCGAATGAGCTCAGTGTTTCTACTTTGTTCGAATGAGCTCAGTGTTTCTACTTTGTTCGAGTGAGCTCAGTGTTTCTCCTTGGTTCAGATGAGCTTAGTGTTTCTACTTGGTTCAAATGAGCTTAGTGTTTCTACTTGGTTCAGATGAGCTTAGTGTTTCTATTGGTTCAGATGAGCTTAGTGTTTCTACTTGGTTCAAATGAGCTTAGTGTTTCTACTTGGTTCAGATGAGCTTAGTGTTTCTACTTGGTTCAAATGAGCTTAGTGTTTCTACTTGGTTCAAATGAGCAAAGTGTTTGTACTCGGTTCAGACGAGCTTAGTGTTTATACTTGATTCAGATGAGCTCAGTGTTTGTACTTGGTTCAGATGAGCTTAGTGTTTCTCCTTGGTTCAAATGAGCTTAGAGTTTCTCCTTGGTTCAAATGAGCTCAGAGTTTCTACTTGGTTCAGATGAGCTGAAAAACGAAAGAGAGATGGGAGGACAGTGTACCTCTGTTGC
This sequence comes from Megaustenia siamemsis, assembly GCA_032433765.1. Lineage (NCBI taxonomy): Eukaryota > Metazoa > Mollusca > Gastropoda > Stylommatophora > Ariophantidae > Megaustenia > Megaustenia siamemsis. Next base: position 68,808,228 of record JAVIAB010000008.1, read on the forward strand.
GTATTTAAAAAAGGCAATAAAGATTACCAGGGGAGACATAAGAATACATAGAAATGTTAAAACCCGTGGGCGGTTCACGGCAAAGAAAGGCAGAAAACCAAATAAATAATCCAAAGAAATGTTACAATTAAAGATAATCAAATGTGTGTGCATTTGTTCAACAAAATAGACACTGAAGAAAAAAATCTGAAGGTGAACGATTCAAGGGAAAGTTGTCATTCTATGAGAAACAGGACTAAAAAGAAACATCACAAAATTCGGATAAGTATGTGAAGTTAAATAACCACAACTGTAGAGAAACAATCCTAAAGAATCTTAACGATTAACCTTTCGGGACGGAGACGACACCTCATCGTAATTTAAGTCAAAACGGAATGTAGACTGCATTTCAGCAGCACGAGATCATAAATTTGGCTTGTGAATTGGGGAAACTAGGCGCCTCCCTGGCAAGTATCTTGACACAAGCGAGAAATGGGGCAGTCAAATAAGGACATTTATATTTCAGTGTGTTAAGGATACACTTTGATCATATCTTTTTTTAGGCGGTAGAATAAGATGCAATAAAATTATAAGATAGATTAATATGTGTTGAATTCGCACAAGCGTGTTATTTTTTTTTATTTAAAAAAAATGCGTTATTTTACGCTCCGCAGTCTGAATGGTGCTCTAATATTAATTGATTGTATATGACGAAGTGTGTTATGATTGTGGTTACTTGGTCCCAGACTGGGGTAGGGATATGTTGTTAACGTTGATATGGCAGCGCTGTCTACAACACGAAGGTAACATTGAGACTAGAGAACTACACCAGCTCTAAAGTTGATTTCTGGAAAGGTGATGATACAAATAATTGATATGCCAAATTGGCAGTCCATGTTTGTTTAGATTGGAACCAGATGACAAGTATCAAGACAGGATACGATATAGTCTACTTGTATCAAATATTGTACGATATATTCTACTAATAGGGGCGAGCGATCTGCTGTTGTGGATTTGGTTCAATATTTGCAGGCATGAAGCTCTTAGGGATATGGATATGTGTGGTTTGGATATACAGAGTGTGGATCTAAGAGGTTTATATATACAGAGTGGGATCTGAGAGGTTTAGATATACAGCGTGGGGATCTGAGAGGTTTGGATATATAGAGTGGAGATCTAAGAGGTTTAGATATACAGAGTGTGGATCTGAGAGGTTTAGATATACAGAGTGTGGATCTAAGAGGTTTAGATATACAGAGTGTGGATCTAAGAGGTTTAGATATACAGAGTGTGGATCTAAGAGGTTTAGATATACAGAGTGGGGATCTGAGAGGTTTGGATATATAGAAAAATACAGATAAATAATTTATTCCGGAGCTGTGTTCTTAACCCTATGTTATAGCACGGAGAACACATGTGTTCGTAACCTTATGCTATAGTCATGAGAACACGTGTTCGTAACCCTATGCTATAGTCATGAGAACACATGCGTGAAAGACATCGCCAATGATAGCTACTTTTTTTTTAGGTAGCTGAGTTGGCCGAGTGCTCTAACATTTGATTCTCGTGACAAGACGCTGTGTCGAGGAATACGGGTTCGACCCTGCTTCGGACCGTCTGTTGGTCTTTGTTTTTTTTTTTTTTGGTTTTTTTTCTGTTGATTATTTATGACCTGTTCCGAGTGTTTTAAACATGCCTCTTCGCCTGAAATTATTCGCTAACAAACACAACGTACTTGTTAAAATAGCAACCTCTTGCAACAAACACAACGTACTTGTTAAAATAGCTATCTCTTGCTACAAACACAACGTACTTGTTAAAATAGCTATCTCTTGCTACAAACACAACGTACTTGTTAAAATAGCTATCTCTTGCAACAAACACAACGTACTTGTTAAAATAGCAACCTCTTGCAACAAACACAACGTACTTGTTAAAATAGCAACCTCTTGCAACAAACACAACGTACTTGTTAAATTAGCTATCTCTTGCTACAAACACAACGCACTTGTTAAAATAGCAACCTCTTGCAACAAACACAACGTGCTTGTTAAATTAGCTATCTCTTGCTACAAGCACAACGAACTGTTGTTTGCTTGCGTTCGCTCGATGACTACAGGAGTACACCTCTTCATCACCCGCCTTCAAAAGGACGTTAAGTAGTCGTGTCTGCGTTGTGTTGTGATTTACAGTATAACTGCGATATTTGCGTCTTTCGGCCCAACACATCCGACTTCAGCATGACATTTTTGAGTACCAGGTTGTCGTCCCGCTTCGATCCCTACTCGCTTAGCCAGGTTAGACGGATAGTTAGTTTCTAGAGGCACCGCGGAGAGGTGGAGCAGGGTCTGGATGGTTCTGGTTCACCGATCCTGGCGCAAGTCATCAGCTGTGGGTCGCTGACAACTTTCAGTTCTGGTGCTGTGAGGCGTCTTTGCCTCCAACGCACTGTTAAAATAGCAACCTCTTGCAACAACCACAACGCACTGTTAAAATAGTAACCTCTTGCAACAAACACAACGTGCTGTTAAAATAGTAACCTCTTGCAACAAACACAACGCACTGTTAAAATAGTAACCTCTTGCAACAAACACAACGCACTGTTAAAATAGTAACCTCTTGCAACAAACACAACGTGCTGTTAAAATAGTAACCTCTTGCAACAAGAACAACGCACTGTTAAAATATTAACCTCTTGCAACAAACACAACGCACTGTTAAAATAGTAACCTCTTGCAACAAACACAACGTGCTGTTAAAATAGTAACCTCTTGCAACAAACACAACGTGCTGTTAAAATAGTAACCTCTTGCAACAAACACAACGCACTGTTAAAATAGTAACCTCTTGCAACAAACACAACGCACTGTTAAAATAGTAACCTCTTGCAACAAACACAACGTGCTGTTAAAATAGTAACCTCTTGCAACAAGAACAACGCACTGTTAAAATATTAACCTCTTGCAACAAACACAACGCACTGTTAAAATAGTAACCTCTTGCAACAAACACAACGTGCTGTTAAAATATTAACCTCTTGCAACAAACACAACGCACTGTTAAAATAGTAACCTCTTGCAACAAACACAACGTGCTGTTAAAATAGTAACCTCTTGCAACAAACACAACGTGCTGTTAAAATATTAACCTCTTGCAACAAGAACAACGCACTGTTAAAATATTAACCTCTTGCAACAAACACAACGTGCTGTTAAAATATCAACCTCTTGCAACAAACACAAAGCACTGTTAAAATATCAACCTCTTGCAACAAACACAACGCACTGTTAAAATAGCAACCTCGTGCAACAAGCACAAGCAACTGTTGAAATAGCTATCACTTACAACAAACACAAGTGATTACACCCCCACCCCACAATCCCCCCCCCCCCAACCAACAGAACCCAACTCATCTCGATGATCAAGGGCTACATTACCACATTAACTGGATGGAAGGTGTTGATTGACCATATGCAGGCCAAACACTTTGATCTCTGCGCACTGCGGTAGATCAAAAGCCGATTGCACATAATCAACATTTTTAGCAAACCACCCGCTGCTCTTTGATTCATCATTCAAACACACACAGAAAGGATGTATTATATTTATATATTTCATTCAACTTTGTATCCATCTTTGTGGCTGTGCACATCGAGTCCCCAGTGAAACAATATTTGCTGAAGTCTGCCTGGTTGGACGTTCATTAAACGTTGTTGTTGATGTAATTATCTTTGACCAGATAATTTAAGTGATCTGAAGCCAAACCGTTTTAAAATTGTTTGTTTTATCTGGCAAATTAAATTAAATAGTTCATGTTTCATCATGGTCGATGAACAAGAACTGATCAAGATCCTTCTTCAGTTCTCCGCGGTTACCATGGAACAGATTAACCTATCTAAACAAGCGAATAGGAGTATAAGCTGAAAAGAAAAATCCGTACCTAAAAAAATATCAGGAAGTCACATGTGTTGGGTCGAAAAGGCGAAGATATCGCAGTTTGATGAGGATCACATTCAACGTAACAATGGCCATTTAGCGACAGTTTAAGGACGAGCAACAAATAGAAATAATGGTCGAACAAACACAGAGACATGGGAATGGCAAAAAACGGTAAGCATCAAAACAAATGATGTACCAGAAATGGACAGACGGACTCACAAACGCGACAGCAGAAGTCATTTGAAGTGGACAAAAAATGCGAACCATCTTTCACTTCGTCAATGAAGAAAGAAAGAAAGAAAGAAAGAAAGAAAGAAAGAAAGAACGAAAGAAAGAAAGAAAAGAAAGAAAGAAAGAGGACACAAAAGCATAGGTCGAGGCTGTGATATTAGAATATCGCTAAATGCTTAATTGGGAGCCGCGATAGCTCAGTGGTTAGTGAACTGGACTACAAAGGACAAGGTGTAGGGTTCGATCCCAATAGACGGCTTCCGGGTTCACCCAGCCTTAAATGGGTTCTGGATATTTTTCTGGGAAAGTAAATCAGCACGGGCGTAATACCGACCACATTACCCCAAAAATCATATGCTGAAGGTCTGTAAAATATAGGGTCACTAACACCATATTTCTGTATACGCCACTTGGCGTGAAGGGGGTACTTTACTTTTTTACTTTTAGTGCTTAATTGGCTTACAATAGTATCATTGTTGATAAAAAAAACAATTTATGCACGCTCTGTTGCTACAGCTTCAAACGATCAACGTTAAATCTAGATCCAGCACTCACAGAGGGTAGAACTGAGAGGAATAACATGGCTGGAAATGTATCAACTTTGGAGACAATGAGAAGCGATGACACTGGACATAAGAGTCGCGACATTCATTGAATTCATGATGAGACAGTGAATAACTTTGAGGAAATTAATTCAGACAACTATATCGCGCTTTTATCTTATCTTATCTTATTTTTTAAACCTTATCTTATGTTACCTTATTTTAGCTTATTTTATCTTTATCTTGTCCACCTATTATTTTAATTTATTCATTAAATCAGTTTCATTGCAAACGAGGCATCCCCATATCCGCTCCAGCGCCCGTCCCAGCATTTCTCGAAGCGTATACAGACTGACTGTTCCTGTCAGGTGTTGATTATAGATACATCTGCTTTCCCCACTAAACACTCCGGATCGACCAGACCCCTTTCCCACCTTTAGACTCGTCAGTCTTTCAGTGTACACATCCTTGTTCCATCCATTCTCCTTCTCTTCTCGAGTGAAGAATAAACTTCGCGATGTCTTCTTTGTCCACACCCAGTGACAGAGCTGCCAGCGAACTTATCGGCTATTTAATTGTCATGTACACCGGCATGCTCTAGACAGTACACCCAGGTTAACGCACTCACTGTAGAGTCACACAAGAGTTGCATCCCTTATTGCTACAGACACTTACGTATGTAAGGGATCGCTTAGATGAGTTATATCTATCCTGGGCCAGGCGTTTTGCACTGGTCGTTGTTAGCACGCGTGACCTATCCTGCACCAATGGTACCGCATTGGTTGTTGTTAGCACGCATGACCTATCCTGCACTAAGGGTACTGCACTGGTCATTGTTAGCACGTATGACCTATCCTGCACCAATGGTACCGCATTGGTTGTTGTTAGCACGTATGACCTATCCTGCACCAATGGTACCGCATTGGTTGTTGTTAGCACGTATGACCTATCCTGCACCAAGGGTACTGCACTGGTCGTTGTTAGCCCGTATGACCTATCCTTCACCAAGGGTACTGCACTGGTCGTTGTTAGCACGTATGGCCTATCCTTCACCAAGGGTACTGCACTGGTCGTTGTTAGCACGTATGACCTATCCTTCACCAAGGGTACTGCACTGGTCGTTGTTAGCACGTATGACCTATCCTTCACCAAGGGTACTGCACTGGTCGTTGTTAGCACGTATGACCTATCCTTCACCAAGGGTACTGCACTGGTCGTTGTTAGCACGTATGGCCTATCCTTCACCAAGGGTACTGCACTGGTCGTTGTTAGCACGTATGACCTATCCTTCACCAAGGGTACTGCACTGGTCGTTGTTAGCACGTATGGCCTATCCTTCACCAAGGGTACTGCACTGGTCGTTGTTAGCACGTATGACCTATCCTGCGCCAAGGGCACCGCAATGACCGTTGTTAGCACTTGTAGTCTATTCTGGTCCAATAGTGCAGCACTTGTTGTTGTCAGATCTCATTGCTTCAGAATTTATGTGATATTCCGTGGACTCTTTGTCTTTCTCGTGTCCTGACTCTGAACTTTGTCTTTCTCGTGTCTGACTCTAAACTTTGTCTTTCTCGTGTCTGACTCTGAACTTTGTCTTTCTCGTGTCTGACTCTAAACTTTGTCTTTCTCGTGTCCTGACTCTGAACTAACGCCGCTTGACTTAGAGATCGCACCCCCTGAGTATACGTCACATTCTGACGTCACTTATCGTCATGGTTACTGTCTGATGTTAGTGTGCCCAACCTTATCGTATAAAAGTGTATCTTACTCTTGTCGTTAACCTCAACACAGCCATCTATAGATTTGCAAAGACTCGCGGGCAGAAAATAAAACCGAAAAACCCTCGAACTTGCGTGACCCCATCAGTTATAGAAGCTATAGATGACTGACGTCACTCTAACCACAACCGCCCCTGCTCGCAAGCTGAAAACGTCACGATAGTTGGAGGTTTATAGGGTATTTCCTGTCCGCTCTTATGTCTTTGTAAATCTATAGTTGGCTGTGATCTGACTACATCGTTTGTTCCATTTACAGCCTGCACGGTTGGTGCAATGCTCTAATATTATAGCCATATTGATTTCTCACATGGAGTTGGCCGTCTGCCTCAGGCTTATCTCAGGTTTAAATCGTTTATGTCAGCTGGTATCACTTCAGTGTTAGCACTTGGTTGGTGGGATTGTTGGTTGTTTGGTTGCTTGGTTGATTGGGGTGTTGGTTGGTTGGTTGGTTGGGATGTTGGTTGGATTGTTGGTTGGTTGGTTGGGATGTTGGTTGGATTGTGGGTTGGTTGGATTGTTGGTTGGTTGGGATGTTGGTTGGTTGGATTGTTGGTAGGTTGGTTGGTTGGATTGTTGGTTGTGATTTTGGTTGGATTGTTGGTTGGTTGTGATTTTGGTTGGATTGTTGGTTGATTGGGATGTTGGTTGGTTGGATTGTTGGATGGTTGGGATGTTGGTTTGGATTGTTGGTTGGTTGGTTGGATTGTTGGTTGGACGGATTGTTGGTTGGTTGGATTGTTGGTTGGTTGGCATGTTGGTTGGTTGGTTTGATTGTTGGTTGTTTGGGATGTTGGTTGGATTGTTGGTTTGTTGGTTGGTTGGATTGTTATTTGGTTGGATTGTTGGTTGGTTGGTTGGATTGTTGGTTGGTTGGAGTGTTGGTTGGTTCGATTGTTGGTTGGTTGAGATGTTGGTTGGATTATTGGTTGGTTGTGATGTTGGTTGGATTGTTGGTTAGTTGGGATGTTGGTTGGTTGGATTGTTGTTTGGGTGTTGGTTGGTTGGATTGTTGGTTGGTTTTGATGTTGGTTGGTTGGATTGTTGGTTGGTTCGATTGTTGGTAGGTTGGATTGTTGGTTGGTTGTGATGTTGGTTGGTTGTGATGTTGGTTAGATTGTTGGTTGGTTGGGATGTTGGTTGGATTGTTAGTTGGTTGGATTGTTGGTTGTTTAGTTGGTTGGTTGGGGTGTTGGTAGGTTGGTTGTTTGGGGTGTTGGTTGAATTGTTGGTTGGTTGGGATGTTGGTTGGGGTGGTGGTTGGGGTATTGGTAGGTTGGTTGTTTGAGGTGTTGGTTGGTTGGATTGTTGTTTGGGGCGTTGGTTGGTCCGTCAACCAACAGTCACATCTGTTATCTAGAAAAGAAGGTGGTGGGCAAAATAGACATTTGGTGAGATGAAGTAACCAGAAAGAAATCCCTCAAGTTGGAACAGGTGGGCAAAAAAAATTGAGACCAACCCGAGGACGGCATACAGCAGATATCAATTCAGTGGAGTTAAACTGTAGCACGGAACTATATTGGATCAGTGGGATTAAACTGTATCATGTGCTACATAGGATTGGTAGAGTTAAACCGTAGCATTGTGCCATATCAGATTGGTAGAGTTAAACCGTAGCATGGTGTTATATAGGATTTGTAGAGTTAAACCCTAGCATTGTGCCATATCAGACTGGTACAGGGAAGGTCGTTAGAGCGGGGTCGTGCAGGACTTGGAGTTTGCTGAAGATAGTTGGTGACAATACAACAACGTGGGATCACGGTCAGTCTCCGAAGCTCTTCACTTCATCATTACAAATGTTACAACTGCAATTATCATTGGACCAAACCCTCAACTATCATTGCTGCTTGTCATGTCTTCAATAAATTGTTCTCGAACATTACAATAACTTGAGACACAAATCATTACTTCTCTCCCTCCCTCATACCCTCTCTCAATCTACTTTTCCTTCCTTTCTATCCCTCTATCAATCTCCAATCTCCTCTCTTCTCTCTCACGCTATGCACATTTTTTGGGTCTATTTTGAAATACTAAATGTTATTATTTACCTTTGGCAGCACTTAGACACAACCAGTCACGTATTGCTCATACGTTGAAAATTACAACAGCAGAAAAAACGAGAGACAAACACAGAACCGATCGAAAAACTAACCAGATTACAGGAGCCTCACAAACAAAACTGTAGAGGGCTGCCAAAAATGTAGATGTGTTTAAGCAACAGCTTCATCCCTTGGTTTAGTGTGTTTCCAAGAAATACGGGATGTCCAAGTTAAATAAATTAACAAGAAATGGGAAGCACTAGATATGGATTAAGTGAATTAAAGTAAGGGATTTTATCTCCCATTATAAATAAGGGAGACAATATAGTGCCAAACACGGATGCCAGACGGCTATTGGAAGGCGGTGCTATCGACTAAGTTTGCTTACTCAGAGCTCGAGTGTACCTGTTTATACGATCAACATCATTTTCCGAGCCTTGTTTAGAGGGCTAATAATCTGCATTACAGTCTACGATTCGTTGTTATTGATTTCTGATTGCACACCTTGACAACGTTTTATCTGATCAATAACTTCTAGTCATGCCTACACCGCCCAGTATATTCAGACAGAATATTTAAAGCCGCCCCCCCCTTCTTTTATTGCAAGATAAATTGTGTAATACCCCAGATATCGCCTCGTGTAGAATCACACGCATGGTTTGTCAGAAATTGCACACGAAATGTTGAGAACAGACAGATATTTCAAATGAAGAAGGTGCAATGGTTAAGAGTTATTATTGATTTGGCAAATAATGGATGGAAATCAGATAGGAAGTTCATTGCAGAGCCAATAATTTTAACTGAACATTTCAATCCCATACTGTTTTATAGCTCATAATTATGGAGAAAGGCGAACAACAATCATGAAAATGTAGGCAGCAATTATGTTGTTGTTATGGATCCAGTAGCCTGTGAGTTGATGACCTTCGGCCCAATGCCATGTAATGATATATGAAGGTATTTCTGAGTCCCCTTGTAGTTCCATACAATGTGTTCCATTTATCAGGTCTTTGAGGAAGTAGAGTTCCTTTGATGTCAGTGAGCTTTGGACAGTCAAAATGGTGATGATGTTTCATATAGGTGTTCACATAGTGGACATGATGGATTTTGATTTCATTGTATTCTATTGATGAGGTTGTTCAGTGGTACATGACTGTCGTTGTATTCTATTGATGTGGTTGTTCAGTGGTACATGACCGTCGTTGTATTCTATTGATGAGGTTGTTCAGTGGTACATGACTGTCGTTGTATTCTATTGATGTGGTTGTTCAGTGGTACATGACTGTCGTTGTATTCTATTGATGTGGTTGTTCAGTGGTACATGACTGTCGTTGTATTCTATTGATGAGGTTGTTCAGTGGTACATGACTGTCGTTGTATTCTATTGATGTGGTTGTTCAGTGGTACATGACTGTCGTTGTATTCTATTGATGTGGTTGTTCAGTGGTACATGACTGTCGTTGTATTATATTGATGTGGTTGTTCAGTGGTACATGACTGTCGTTGTATTCTATTGATGTGTTTGTTCAGTGGTACATGACCGGTTCTCAGCCTGAAAATAGTGGTTTGGTCTTTTTTTAAATATATAGTTTGTTAGTGTTGTCAAGTAGATTTTGCCTTGACATGTATTTAAAAAGATCTATCCCTGTTATTCCAAAAATCAAGCGCCGAAGGATTAGATAACAATTATGAGCGCTAACACAATATTCCCCCCATACGCCACAGGGCTCTCTCTTTTTTTTTTTTATTTAAAACCAATACATGTATTATATGACTTGGTGCGCAGGCAGGCGCGCACGCACACATACAAAGTGAACTTAGATGAACCCGTATTCATCGACACAGCGCCTTGCCATCGGAGAGATATTTTAGTTGATACTCAGTGCTCCCTTGTCGCTATCGCTGTGTGTCCATCAAACACGTTTAGCCTAGGTGACTGAGGAATTAGGCCTAGCATAAGACAGGAATTAGGCCTAGCGTAAGGCAGGAATTAGTTTAGAGACCACACGATTGACAATAGGAACGTAGGTAGTATAGGTACATCTATTACGGAAACAACAAAGCCGTTAAACAAATACTTTGGTTGAATGGGACGGACGTGCCAAATGGCGGTCAGTGACTGATAACTGACTGTTGTAGCGGGAAATGGTGACTCTAAGTTGATCAAGATCCTGTTCAATCTCCGCGTGACGGTCAGAGGAAGACTGGTAAACGAAATAGAGATATAAGAGGTAAGGAAATCTCCGTACCAAAAAAAATGCAGAGCCGAATCAGGGCATGTAAGCTGAAAGACGTAAATACTGCAGTCCGTTGTACACAAAGAAAAACAGCGTAACATACGTTCATTTCACGCTCTTTTAATTGCAGACGGACCAAGAAGCCAGAAATACCTTAGCCCTGTGCGACCTTCTCGTTGTCTCAGTACCCTAACCTCACTGCTACTATGTCAAACGTGTTCTTTCAAGCTAAACTGTCTGAGCGGACATGGGGCGAGAGACAATGAAACATTGGTTCTCCAGGTTGAGGGCTGTAGCATTGGCACTGACTAGTCTATTTGCATTTTTTAGGTTGGGGGGGGGGGGGAGAGAGAGAAGGAGACATTTATGGAAACGACAAGAGAATGACAGATTTTGTTGCGAAGTGGACATTCAGAGCTTGGAGCTTGAGTGAATAACAAAGATGAAATTCGAGAGGAAGCCACAGTCACATGTACGAATGTTCTAACAGAGAAAACAATCACATGTACGAATGTTCTAACAGAGGAAGCCACTTTTACATGTACGAATGTTCTAACAGAGGAAACAGTCACATGTACGAATGTTCTAACACAGGAAGCCACTTTTACAAGTACGAATGTTCTAACAGAGGAAGCCACTTTTACAAGTACGAATGTTCTAACAGAGGAAGCCACTTTTACAAGTACGAATGTTCTAACAGAGGAATCTACTGGAAATGGAAGGCAGATGAGAAATACGGACACGGAGAAAGGAAAGAAGATGAGAAGTAACGGAAAATGGAGAAAGGGAGGAAGGCGAGAAAGGTAATTGAAGAAAATGAGGACAAGTGAAAAATGAAAGAAACTGAGAAAAATAGAGATGAGACACGAAACAGAAGGATAGAATACACATTAAATAAAAGGGAACAATGCAAGGCTGAAAAGACAGATTAGAAATAAAGGAAAACTAAAGAGTGAGTGGGAGATTAAAACTATTAGAAAGAGTGGGCCCGACCCAGGAGACGCCGTGTGTTAGACCTTACCTGAAGACAGGTGCCGTGTATTTGTTGCTATAAATACCGGACCGCCATTTGTTCCTCGTGGCTTAGCTGTGAATGGAAATCTAGTTGACGGCCTCCACGACAACGGCAAATGTCAAAGGTTGAAACAGCAGCCATTTTGAGGTCAAACAGCCGCTTCTTTGTTTGTGTTCAGTTTTTCTTTATTTTGATTTTAATAACTTTGGTGTTGTTTCATCGCAGTGTCAAGTTGTAGATAAGAAATCAGAATAATAGGGGAATAAGAATAAATTGAAAGATTTGAGAGTGAAGAAGGGATATTGTTGCTAAGAGCGGTCAATGGTTTCTAAATTAAAATACACACACACACTCACTGATCCTCTTAACTAAGTCTGAAACAATGAACATGTCTACAATAAAAGATAGAGATTCCTAATACAGAAGCGCAAAGGCTATCCCTAATCCTTTGCTGTGGCCGAGACATTTATTTTCTGTTTTCTATCAGTATAGCTACCCAATACAACATGACGTGCATTTTTCACGGAATTCAAGGCCCAGAAATTCCAAGAAATACGAAACCATGACAGCTACCTACCTAGCTAAATATGTTGGCATTGTTTAGATTGTAAACGTCATGGTGGAGATTTGATGTGCAAGAGGGTCACCAAGACCGTCCGGTAGTTTCACAAGGACATAACTGTTCGTGTTTTAAAGATTGAGACCTTTCACCTCAGTACTGAAGACAGGAAGGATTGCGTGCTGGTTCTATCGCTACTTGGTCACGTCTCTTGCTGCCATGCTTACCGGCGACTTTCAGGATCATAACGATGGAAAAATCCTGAAAAAAATACAAGACTAATGATGCGACTGTTCAATCCTAGGTAGTCACATTCCTGCGACAAGATCAAGACGACAGTCATCTCTAACCAGCTATTCGCCGACCAGTGTGCCCTTTCTGCAAGTTCGGAAACAGATAGATCACCCAGAATAGTGAGGTGATGATCTACTTGCGATAGATTTTGTTTTCGTTTCTCAAGAAAGATGTCTTCCTTTCCATAGAGTTCATGGTCCTGCTGAACGCCAATGTTGAGGCGTGGACAGTATATATAAGACATGCAAGAAAACTCAGTCACTCTCACAGAAAAGCAACTATCATGGTTCGCGGGTTGGCAGAATAAAGTGGCAGGACGGTCGCGGGTTGACAGAATAAAGTGGCAGGACGGTCGCGGGTTGGCAGAATAAAGTGACAGGTCGGTCGCGGGTTGGCAGAATAAAGTGGCAGGACGTCGCGGGTTGGCAGAATAAAGTGGCAGGACGGTCGAGGTTGACAGAATAAAGTGGCAGGACGGTCGCGGTTGACAGAATAAAGTGGCAGTCGGTCGCGGGTTGGCAGAATAAAGTGGCAGGACGGTCGCGGGTTGACAGAATAAAGTGGCAGGACGGTCGCGGGTTGGCAGAATAAAGTGGCAGGACGGTCGAGGGTTGACAGAATAAAGTGGCAGGACGGTCGCGGGTTGACAGAATAAAGTGGCAGGACGGTCGCGGGTTGACAGAATAAAGTGGCAGGATAAGATAAAGTAAGCAGTGTAAAGGCACCCTCCCCTGCCTTGTGTATGTGGTGTGTGTGGTGTGTATGTGGTGTACGGTGTTAGCGACCATTTTTGTCTATGACCAAGGCACATTTTTGGACGATGTGTTCAGTATCACGCCAGGCCACTTTTACTGTCAAGCACAATCTCTGGTACTCATTTTTGGTGGCGTGGTGAACCCTCGCAGCCTTGTCTGTCCTAAAGAATCCACTTCTTGTGGGGATCGAACCCGAACCCGACTGATCATTAAACGAGCACACATCCACTAACACGGAACTGGGAACGTCAGTCGCTGGACACTGCCGGGCCTGCAAGGAGGGGATCTGAGCACCTATGGACATGTTCGGAGTGCAATGATGATGACCCGCAAACAATTCAATGAATGCAATGATGATGATGACCCGCAAATAACGCAATAACTCAATGGAGTGCAATGATGATGATCTGCAAATAGCTCAATAACTCAATGGAGCGCAATGATGATGACCCGCAAATAATTCAATGGAATGCAATGATGATGACCCGCAAATAACGCAATAACTCAATGGAGTGCAATGATGATTACCCGCAAATAACTCAATAACTCAATGGAATGCAATGATGATGACCCGCAAATGCCTCAATAACTAGATGGAGTGAAATGATGATGATCTGCAAATAGCTCAATAACTCAATGGAGCGCAATGATGATGACCCGCAAATAACTCAATGGAATGCAATGATGATGACCCGCAAATAACTCAATGGAATGCAATGATGATGACCCGCAAATAACTCAATAACTCAATGGAATGCAATGATGATGACCCGAAAATAACTCAATGGAGTGCAATGATCTTCTTCTTCTTCTACCTTTTCAGCTCCCTGTGGAACATAGGTCTTCAACAAACATTTTCCAAGTCATTCTGTTTTTTGCCATTCTTTTAAGATCATTCCATGTCTTCCCCATCATCTTCATCTCTGCTTCTATCTGTCTTCTCACAAGATTTCCTTGTCTTCCTCTTTGTCTTTTCCCCTGGGGATTCAAAAAAAGGACCTGTTGTGTAATACTCTCAGTTGGCTTCCGTAATGTGTGCCCTATCCAGCGTCATCGTCTTCGCTGTATCTCTTTATCCACTGGTATTTGACTGGTACATTTCCACAATTCTATGTTAGTGATTTTGTCCTACCATTTCCATCCTTTTATTCTGCATAAGCATCCATTAATGAAAGTATGTATCTTCGTGATTTTCAATTTGTTGTTCTCCATGTTTCACAGCCATATAATAGGACCGACTTAACATTTGAGTTGACAATTTTTATTCAATATCTCAATGGAATGCAATGATAATGACCCGCAAAAAACTCAATAACTCAATGGAAAGCAAAGATAACGACCCGCAAATAACTCAATAACTAATCACTAGCCACCGAGGCACACTATGAAAACTTACTACACACAAAAATTGTTATAAAGTAAGAAACCCAAACAGCATCAAGTTGCAGCAATCAGGAACTGCTGCACTCATGCTTGATAACCACACCCAGAAAGAGATGACGTATGAAAGCGTGCTCGACAAGAGACTTGCTTCAGGAACTCTCTCATGATGACTGTGTGAAGTTTCAACAACGAAGTCATCTTTTTAGAAACCCCGCCTTGCGCAGGACCGCCTACTATGGCGCAATAACATGACCATACATGTCTGCCTATCCCTTACATCTGTAGGAAATACACATTTCAGATATTGACAAGATTAATTTCTCACGATCTTTCTGTTTTGTTTTCATTTCGTGTATCAGTTTCTGAGTTTGATCGAATATTTCAATTGCCCACTATTCTTCGTCAGCAGCTCATTATCTCCCTTTGCTACTTTCACCATTCATTGTCTCCCTTTGCTACATTCACCATTCATTGTCTCCCTTTGCAACTTTTATCGTTCATTGTCTCCCTTTACTCATTCCACCGTTCATTGCCTCCCTTTGTTATTTTCACCGTTCTCTGTCTCCCTTTGCAACTTTTATCGTTCATTGTCTCCCTTTGCTACTTTCACCGTTCACTGTCTCCCGTTTGCTATTTTCACCGTTCATTGTCTGTTTAAACGGTTTTCTCCAACCAGTTTGAGACCTCCCTTGTGGTATGCTCACACCCAAAAAAAATATATTGCTTTACAATAACTGTAAGAAGCTCTTCATGGTGATCACCGTTATTAGTATTCTCTGTGTTACTGTTAACTTTCTTATTTTTATACCAAACGCCTGGACTCTTACAGTAACACCTTTCTTGCAACTTTTATTTTCATATTGACTGTCAGTAGTCACTGTATAGTAACACCATACGTGCATGCTTGGAATAGAAACCGTGAATAGAATGTGTCCACTTAGGAAATACATTACCACAAAGGATAAAAATAAATAGCACTAGCCATACAGGTTAACGGCAGGAGATTGATTTTTATTCTAGTATTGGATTTTACTGTCTGATGGTACATACAAGATAAAGAAGAGATATGTGAGAATGAAGACGCTCGCTATAGGCAACTGTTGTTATAACGGAAGCCACAGGGAACAAAACAAAGTGGGAAATCATTTGAGACTGTACACTGGCAGTAGACTTAAAAAAAAAACACTCACTAGACAATATAATTTAATATAATAATAACCATAGTAATTGCAATAACAATAATAATAACCAGGGTAATAATAATAATAATAATGAAGGTAATACTAGCAATAATCATGGAAAAATTAGCCATTATAATAACCATAGGTAGTCGCAATAATAATAATCATGGAAAAATTAGCCATTATAATAACCATAGGCAGTCGCAATAATAACAATCATGGAAAAATTAGCCATTATAATAACCATAGGCAGTCGCAATAATAACAATCACGGTAATAATAATAATCATTATAGTAATACCAGCAGTAAATAATCTTCGTTCGCCTCACGACTCCGCTGTTAAAAGAACGCAACATTGCTAAAGTGTAGATGCGTTGTTTACGGTCCAGTTTACTACAAACTGCGAAATCTGCGCTTTTCAGCCCGACAATCCGAGTTCATCATGCCATTTTTGTTGCCTTCCAAGTAGTCTTCTTATTTAAGACTTGGGTTTTGTAGGATCTCCGTCAGTTTTAGTTCGTTTGACGTAAGCATTTATCTACTGACAGCTCATAACCAAAGTGATGTGGGGCACTTGGGACCCAATAACAAAACGAGTAACACTTTATACGGTTGAAGTCATAGTAACGCTAAGTTTAGTAAAGTAACACTAGTAGCGGCATCAGCAACACGGCAACCAGAAACGAACACAAAGAAGAAACGAGTTCCTACCTTGCTTGCGCCCCCGTCAAAACTCCGAGAAAGTTCAGCTGCGACAGATGAAAGCTATCACAACCATTTGTAAATAAAACGCTGTTCATGTCGTAGGTATATCCCAGAGTTGGAGACGTTCTAATGTCGTCGACACAAGCACAGATCAAATACTAACGTCCTACCATGTCAAATAACCGTGACTCTGATCAAACGAGCGACAACATACCAAGCGTAAATTGTATCATGCAGATCTGTAGCTTAAACAGCGCTACTAACACAAACCGACGCTCCTGAAACGAAGGCCCAGGCTGACTGCGCCTGGCACGAATTTGGCGCGCGGATTTATTTTGACTTGGCGTGAACCATCCTCGCGTTCTTCTTCGGCCTCCTCTCTCGCTCTGTTCTCTATCTCTCAATCACTCCGCAGGCGGGCGGCTTGCCCGATTCTGGCTGCAAGTGTGGCGGGGTGGAGGAAGGTTCGCCAGATAAATAGCAGGGGCGAGGATGGTGCGATATGTTTTGAAGTCACCTTGACCTAGACGAGGTTCCCTGGAACGGAACAGAACTCGGCGCATGCCGGATGTGTGCATTAGTCGTGGCCAGTTAGGTTTTGTCGGGTTAGGGGAACTCAACGAGTTGGGTGATGCTGCAAACAGTTGATAAGTTGTATAAAGTTGAAACAGTTGATAAGTTGTATAAAGTTGAAACAGTTGATAAGTTGTATAAAGTTGATAAGTTGTCTAAGTTGATAAGTTGTATAAAGTTGAAGCAGTTGATAAGTTCTATAAAGTTGAAACTGTTGATAAGTTGTATAAAGTTGAAGCAGTTGATAAGTTGTATAAAGTTGAAACAGTTGATAAGTTGTATAAAGTTGAAACAGTTGATAAGTTCTATAAAGTTGAGCAAGTTGATAAGTTTTATAAAGTTGAAATAGCTAATTTGTTTTATAATGTTGAAACAGTTGATAAGTTGTATAATGTTGAAGCAGTTGATAAGTTGAATAAAGTTGAAATAGTTGATACGTTGTATAATGTTGAAGCAGTTGATAAGTTGTATAATCTTGAAACAGATGATAAGTTGTATAATCTTGAAACAGTTGATAAGTTGTATAATGTTTTGAAGCAATTGATAAGTTGTATAATCTTGAAACAGTTGATAAGGTGTATACAGTTGAAACAGTTGATAAGTTGTATAAAGTTGAAACAGTTGATAAGTTGTATAAAGTTGAAACAGTTGATAAGTTGTATAAAGTTGAAGCAGTTGATAAGGTCTATAAGTTGAAACAGTTGATAAGTTCTATTAAGTAGAAACAGTTGATAAGTTGTATAAAGTTGAAGCAGTTGATAAGTTGTATAAAGTTGAAACAGTTGATAAGTTGTATAAAGTTTGAAACAGTTGATAAGTTGTATAAAGTTGAAGCAGTTGATAAGTTCTATAAAGTTGAAACAGTTGATAAGTTCTATTAAGTAGAAACAGTTGATAAGTTGTATAAAGTTGAAGCAGTTAATAAGTTGTATAAAGTTGAAACAGTTGATAAGTTGTATAAAGTTGAAACAGTTGATAAGTTCTATAAAGTTGAGCAAGTTGATAAGTTCTATAAAGTTGAAACAGCTAATTTGTTTTATAATGTTGAAACAGTTGATAAGTTGTATAATGTTGAAGCAGTTGATAAGTTGAATAAAGTTGAAATAGTTGATACGTTGTATAATGTTGAAGCAGTTGATAAGTTGTATAATCTTGAAACAGATGATAAGTTGTATAATCTTGAAACAGTTGATAAGTTGTATAATGTTTTGAAGCAATTGATAAGTTGTATAATCTTGAAACAGTTGATAGGTGTATACAGTTGAAACAGTTGATAAGTTCTAAAAGTTGAAACAGTTGATAAGTTCTATAAAGTTGAGCAAGTTGATAAGTTGTATAAAGTTGAAAAAGCTAATGTATAATGTTGAAGCAGTTGATAAGTTGTATAATCTTGAAACAGTTTATAAGTTGCATAAAGTTAAATAGTTGATAAGTTGTATAATGTCGAAGCAGTTGATAAGTTGTATAAAGTTCAAACACTTGATAAGCTGTATAATTTTGAAACAGATGATAAGTTGTATAATCTTGAAACAGTTGATAAATTGTATAAAGTTGAAACAGTTGATAAGTTGTATAAAGTTGAAGCAGTTGATAAGTTGTATAAAGTTGAAACAGTTGATAAGTTGTATAAAGTTGAAACAGTTGATAAGTTGTATAAAGTTGAAGCAGTTGATAAGGTCTATAAAGTTGAGAAAGTTGATAGGTTGTATAATGTTGAAGCAGTTGTTAAGTTGAATAAAGTTGAAATAGTTGATAAGTTGTATAATGTTGAAGCAGTTGATACGTTGTATAATGTTGACGCAGTTGGTAAGTTGTATAAAGTTCAAACAGTTGATAAGTTGTATAATCTTGAAACAGATGATAAGTTGTATAATCTTAAAACAGTTGATAAGTTGTATAAAGTTTAAACAGTTGATAAGTTGTATAATGTTGAAGCAATTGATAAGTTGTATAATCTTGAAACAGTTGATAAGGTGTATAAAGTTGAAACAGTTGATAAGTTCTATAAAGTTGAAACAGTTGATAAGTTCTATAAAGTTGAGCAAGTTGATAAGTTGTATAAAGTTGAAAAGCTAATGTATAATGTTGAAGCAGTTGATAAGTTGTATAATCTTGAAACAGTTGATAAGTTGCATAAAGTTAAAATAGTTGATAAGTTGTATAATGTTGAAGCAGTTGATAAGTTGTATAAATTTGAAGTAGTTCATAATTTATATAATGTTGAAACAGTTTATAAGTTGTAAAATGTTGAAGCAGTTGATAAGTTCTGTTAAGTTCAAACAGTTGATAAGCTGTATAATCTTGAAACAGATGATAAGTTGTATAATGTTGAAGCAATTGATAAGTTGTATAATCTTGAAACAGTTGATAAGTTCTATAAAGTTGAAACAGTTGATAAGTTGTATAAAGTTGAAGCAGTTGATAAGTTGTATAATCTTGAAACAGTTGATAAGTTGTATAAAGTTGAAACAGTTGATAAGTTGTATAATGTTGAAGCAGTTGATAAGTTGTATAATGTTGAAGCAGCTGATAAGTTGTATAAAGTTGAAACAGTTGATACGTTGTATAATGTTGAAGCAGTTGATAAGTTGTATAATGTTGAAACAGTTGATAAGTTGTATAATTTTGAAGCAGTTGATAAGTTGTATAATCTTGAAACAGTTGATAAGTTGAATAAAGTTGAAACAGTTGTTAAGTTGTATAATCTTGAAACAGTTGATAAGTTGTATAAAGTTGAAACAGTTTGATAAGTTGTATAATGTTGAAGCAGTTGATAAGTTGTATAATGTTGAAGCAGTTGATAAGTTGTATATGTTGAAGCAGGTGATAAGTTGTATAATGTTGAAGCAGTTGATAAGTTGTATAATGTTGAAGCAGGTGATAAGTTGTATAATGTTGAAGCAATTGATAAGTTGTATAATCTTGAAACAGTTGATAAGTGTATAAAGTTGAAACAGTTGATAAGTTCTATAAAGTTGAAACAGTTGATAAGTTCTATAAAGTTGAGCAAGTTGATAAGTTGTATAAAGTTGAAAAAGCTAATGTATAATGTTGAAGCAGTTGATAAGTTGTATAATCTTGAAACAGTTGATAAGTTGCATAAAGTTAAAATAGTTGATAAGTTGTATAATGTTGAAGCAGTTGATAAGTTGTATAAATTGAAGTAGTTCATAATTTATATAATGTTGAAACAGTTTATAAGTTTGTAAAATGTGAAGCAGTTTGATAAGTTCTGTTAAGTTCAAACAGTTGATAAGCTGTATAATCTTGAACAGATGATAAGTTGTATAATGTTGAAGCAATTGATAAGTTGTATAATCTTGAAACAGTTGATAAGTTTCTATAAAGTTGAAACAGTTGATAAGTTGTATAAAGTTGAAGCAGTTGATAAGTTGTATAATCTTGAAACAGTTTGATAATTTGTATAAAGTTGAAACAGTTGATAGTTGTATAATGTTGAAGCAGTTGATAAGTTGTATAATGTTGAAGCAGCTGATAAGTTGTATAAAGTTGAAACAGTTGATACGTTGTTATAATGTTGAAGCAGTTGATAGTTGTATAATGTTGAAACAGTTGATAAGTTGTATAATTTTGAAGCAGTTGATAAGTTGTATAATCTTGAAACAGTTGATAAGTTGAATAAAGTTGAAACAGTTGTTAAGTTGTATAATCTTGAAACAGTTTGATAAGTTGTATAAAGTTGAAACAGTTGATAAGTTGTATAATGTTGAAGCAGTTGATAAGTTGTATATGTTGAAGCAGTTGATAAGTTGTATAATGTTGAAGCAGGTGATAAGTTTGTATAATGTTGAAGCAGTTGATAAGTTGTATAATGTTGAAGCAGGTGATAAGTTGTATAATTTTGAAACAGTTGATTAGTTGTATAATATTGAAGTAGTTGATAAATTAATGATGCTGAAGCAGTTGATAAGTTGTATAAGTTGATAAGTTACTTGACGTTGAAGCAACTGATGACGTCACCGTGCGTTATTAGCCGCCTTATACAAACTAAATATATATAAAATCCCAAGAAAAGATAGGATGAGAACAAATATGGTGAAAAGAACTAAAGATGCAAAGCTAAGGACAACCTCGAAATCACAAATCATTCCTGGAAAACTGGCTAAACTACCAGACAGTTGGAGAGCAGCAACAATTATCCCAGTCAGAAAGATGGGAACAACCCTACCTATATATCCAACTATTACCAGTGCCAATCACTCCACACTCACACACAAACAAACGCACACACAGACACAAACACACACACAAGCACACACAAACACACACGCTTATCAGCAACTAAGCTATCTGATAAAATGTGACTTTAAGACATAAAGTACTGGAACTGGTTGGTCTAGAGGCAAGACGTCGGCCTCGAGACAGAGAGGTTCAAATCCCGGCTGCACCGATTTTTATTTATAGCTCTCTCTGCGACATCCACCACTGGTTTCAGCAGCGAGGCCCGTTTGAAACGTCTATTACTCATGGACCGAAAAATTCTTCGAAGACGGAGTTATCTGCCTGTGCGCCGAGGGACCCCTGTGCACACGGCTGCCAGGGGAAACGGATTAACATGCAACATTCAGTTTCTTGTCACTATGGACTTCGTCAGAGGTAAAAGCTGGCGAACGAAAAACAAAATATAACAAAAAATAAAATAAAACATAAAGCTAGACAACTGAAAGAATAAGAAGTAGCTGCAGATCAACTTTCATACAAAACATACAAGTGACCTGTTCACACATCAGACACAAGACGTAGTAAAATAAGTGCATTCAAAGTAAAGAAGAAAGCACTTGTAATCTTTATTGATCCGATGAAGACACTTTTACAAAGAATGCAGAAGGGATTGAAACAAGCTAGCACGTGATAAAACATTCTAACAGAACAAACAAGCTAGCACGTGATAAAACATTCTAACAGAATAAACAAGTTAGCACGTTATAAACATTCTAACAGAACAAAGAAGTTAGCACGTTATAAAACATTCTAACAGAACAAAGAAGTTAGCACGTTATAAAACATTCTAACAGAACAAACACGTTAGCAGGTGATAAAACATTCTAACAGAACAAACACGTTAGCACGTGATAAAACATTCTAACAGAACAAACACGTTAGCACGTTATAAAACATTCTAACAGAACAAACACGTTAGCACGTGATAAAACATTCTAACAGAACAAACAAGTTAGCGCGTGATAAAACATTCTAACAGAACAAAGAAGTTAGCACGTGATAAAACATTCGAACAGAACAAAGAAGTTAGCACGTGATAAAACATTCTAACAGAACAAAGAAGTTAGCACGTTATAAAACATTCTAACAGAACAAACACGTTAGCACGTGATAAACATTCTAACAGAGCAAATAAGTTAGCACGTGATAAAACATTCGAAAAGAACAAACAAGTTAGCACGTGATAAAACATTCTAACAGAACAAACAAGTTAGCACGTGATAAAACATTCTAACAGAACAAAGAAGTTAGCACGTTATAAACATTCTAACAGAACAAACACGTTAGCACGTGATAAAACATTCTAACAGAACAAACAAGTTAGCACGTGATAAAACATTCGAAAAGAACAAACAAGTTAGCACGTGATAAAACATTCTAACAGAACAAACAAGTTAGCACGTGATAAAACATTCTAATAGAACAAACAAGTTAGCACGTGATAAAACATTCTAACAGAACAAACAAGTTAGCACGTGATAAAACATTCTAATAGAACAAACACGTTTAGCACGTCATAAAACATTCTAACAGAACAAACACGTTAGCACGTGATAAAACATTCTAACAGAACAAACACGTTAGCACGTTATAAAACATTCTAACAGAACAACACAAGTTAGCACGTGATAAAACATTCTAATAGAACAAACACGTTAGCACGTGATAAAACATTCTAACAGAACAAACAAGCTAGCATGTGATAAAACATTCTAACAGAACAAAGAAGTTAGCACGTGATAAAACATTCTAACAGAAACAAGCTAGCACGTGATAAAACATTCTAATAGAACAAACACGTTAGCACGTGATAAAACATTCTAACAGAACAAACAAGTTAGCACGTGCATAGTCCTACATAGTCGTGCATAGTCGTTAGCATTCTCCTACAGAGATGGGAATGTTGAGGAACAACGAGGGTGAGGAAGACTCACCGGAATGAATCGACATCTAACAGACATTTACAAGTATGGCAGCCTGGCCTCAATAACAGACATCTACAAGTATGGCAGACTGGCCTCATTAACAGACATTCACAAGTATGGCAGCCTGGCCTCATTAACAGACATCTACAAGAATGACAGTCAGACCTCAATAACAGACATCTACAAGTATGGCAGACTGCCTCAATAACAGACATCTACAAGTATGGCAGACTGGCCTCATTAACAGACATTCACAAGTATGGCAGCCTGGCCTCATTAACAGACATTTACAAGTATGGCAGACTGGCCTCAATAACAGATATCTACAAGTATGGCAGACTGGCCTCATTAACAGACATTCACAAGTATGGCAGCCTGGCCTCATTAACAGACATTTACAAGTATCGCAGACTGGCCTCAATAACAGACATTCACAAGTATGGCAGCCTGGCCTCATTAACAGACATTTACAAGTATGGCAGACTGGCCTTATTAACAGACATTTACAAGTATGGCAGCCTGGCCTCAATAACAGACATCTACAAGTATGACAGACTGGCCTCATTAACAGACATTCACAAGTATGGCAGCCTGGCCTCATTAACAGACATTTACAAGTATGGGCAGACTGGCCTTACTACAGACATTCACAAGTATGGCAGCCTGGCCTCATTAACAGACATTTACAATTATGGCAGACTGGCCTCAATAACAGACATCTACAAGAATGACAGTCAGACCTCAATAACAGACATCTATAAGTATGACAGCCTGGCCTCAATAACAGACATGTACAAGAATGACAGTCAGACCTCAATAACAACATGTACAAGAATGACAGTCAGACCTCAATAACAGACATGTACAAGAATGACAGTCAGACCTCAAAACATACATGTACAAGAATGACAGTCAGACCTCAATAACAGACATGTACAAGAATGACAGTCAGACCTCAATAACAGACATGTACAAGAATGACAGTCAGACCTCAATAACAGACATGTACAAGATGACAGTCAGACCTCAATAACAGACATGTACAAGAATGACAGTCAGACCTCAATAACAGACATGTACAAGAATGACAGACTGACCTCAATAACAGACATGTACAAGAATTATAGGCTGACCTCAATAACAGACATGTACAAGAATGACAGTCAGGCCTCAATAACAGACATGTACAAGAATTATAGGCTGACCTCAATAACAGACATGTACAAGAATGGCAGTCAGGCCTCAATAACAGACATCTACAAGAATGACAGCCTGACCTCAATAACAGACATGTACAAGAATGGCAGTCAGGCCTCAATAACAAACATGTACAAGAATGACAGACTGACCTCAATAACAGACATGTACAAGAATGACAGCCTGACCTCAATAACAAACATGTACAAGAATGACAGCCTGACCTCAATAACTGACATGTACAAGAATGGCAGTCAGGCCTCAATAACAAACATGTACAAGAATGACAGACTGACCTCAATAACAAACATGTACAACAATGACAGACTGACCTCAATAACTGACATCTACAAGAATGACAGCCTGACCTCAATAACAGACATGTACAAGAATGGCAGACTGACCTCAATAACAGACATGTTCAAGAATGACAGCCTTGTCTCAATAACAGACATGTTCAAGAATGACCGACTGACTCAATAACAGACATGTACAAGAATGACAGCCTGGCCTCATTAACAGATATGTACAAGAATGGCAGACTGACCTCAATAACAAACATATACAAGAATGACAGCCTGACCTCAATAACAAACATGTACAAGAATGACAGACTGACCTCAATAACTGACATCTACAAGAATGACAGCCTGACCTCAATAACAGACATGTACAAGAATGGCAGACTGACCTCAATAACAGACATGTTCAAGAATGACAGCCTGGCCTCAATAACAGACATGTTCAAGAATGACCGACTGACCTCAATAACAGACATGTACAAGAATGACAGCCTGGCCTCAGTAACAGATATGTACAAGAATGGCAGACTGACCTCAATAACTGACATGTACAAGAATGACAGCCTGACCTCAATAACTGACATCTACAAGAATGACAGACTGCCCTCAATAACAAACATGTACAAGAATGACAGACTGACCTCAATAACTGACATCTACAAGAATGACAGCCTGACCTCAATACAGACATGTACAAGAATGGCAGACTGACCTCAATAACAGACATGTTCAAGAATGACAGCCTGGCCTCAATAACAGACATGTTCAAGAATGACCGACTGACCTCAATAACAGATATGTACAAGAATGACAGCCTGGCCTCAGTAACAGATATGTACAAGAATGGCAGACTGACCTCAATAACTGACATGTACAAGAATGACAGCCGGACCTCAATAACTGACATCTACAAGAATGACAGACTGACCTCAATAACAAACATGTACAAGATGACAGACTGACCTCAATAACTGACATCTACAAGAATGACAGCCTGACCTCAATAACAGACATGTACAAGAATGGCAGACTGACCTCAATAACTGACATGTACAAGAATGACAGCCTGGCCTCAATAACAGACATGTACAAGAATGACAGACTGACCTCAATAATAGACATGTACAAGAATGACAGTCTGGCTCAATAACAGACATGTACAAGAATGACAGACTGACCTCAATAACAGACATGTACAAGAATGACAGACTGACCTCAATAACAGTCATATACAAGAATGACAGTCTGGCCTCAATAACAGACATCTACAAGAATGACAAACTGGCTGCCTCCCACAAAGCAAGTACAACCTGTGGCAGTTTGAAATGAAAGACAATGGTGTGTTTGACCACAGAAGTGTCAAGTTTGACGATGGAGGTCCTGACAGTAGTTTTTACTCCTTACACAGACTTTGACCCTCGTGCTTTCTCGATGGTTCAATGTCCATGTACAGGAAGAGCGAAATGGGCTTTGTTTGAAGACAATGGTTGGAGTCTCTGAAGACGTCAAGGCTGATATTAAAATCTGCTTCATTTTTGTGTTAGGACATTAGATTGCAAGAGGGAATACATGAATAGAAAGACTCTTTGAGTTGGCTGTTGTAGAGAATGAACGAACAATGGACGGGATGGCATTCTCATTGCTCTCGTTGATGCAGGACGAGTAGTGATCCAAGCAATGAATGTGAATCTACAACCTGGAGGAGTTAGCAGGAGTATCACCACAACATGGTGATGCCAGACAAAGGAACTGAACTACTCAGTGGATCGTAAGCAGACGTCAGGATTTCACCGAACATATCATGCTTTTAAGTCTGTACGTGTCCGAACGGCATTTATCTTATTATATAATTTTATTCAAGCTGGGAGCCTCGGTGGCTGAGTGGTTAGTGTGCTCGCTTACAAATCAGAAGGGTCCGAACTCGATCTCCAGAAGTGGCAGATTTTTTTTTTTTCGGATTCACAAGGCTCCGGGGTTCACTCAGCCTCTAAAATGCGTACCAGCGATTTTTCTGGGAAATACAGACGGCTTGGCGTGATACCGACAACATCACCCAATAATGTTTTTTGGTTATAGAAAAATACGATCACTAACACCGTATTCCCCATACGCCTAGCAAGGCAGGGGAGAGAACCGTAACTTTTACTCTTTATTATGTAACCTTTTTATTTCACCTTATTATACAACTTTGTTATATAACCTTTTTATAAAATATTACTACATAACCTTATAATATAAGCTTATTATATAACCTTATTATATAACCTCGTTATGTAACCTTATTATGTAACCTTATTATATAACCTTATAATACAATCTTAGTATTTAACTTTGCCTCATTGTATGTATATATATATATTATACAACCTTATGGTATAACCTTATTGTATAGCCACATCATAAATCGCCCTATTATATAAAGTATTAAAATTAAGCGCAACGTGTTCTGCTTGAAAGACTTCTCCTTTATAAATCCAAACGACCAACCTTTCCCAGATTAAATGATTTGCTTTTTCTTATATTTCACCTGACAATCTTACACGCAGGGAACTAGAGAAGATTGATTGACGTCCGTGTGGCAACGGGAATGATTTCTGAGGAAGAATTTTACAACACTCAGGGTAAAAAATCAGAAATAATTAAAAGCAGAAAAGAAAAAAAGAAACAAAGAACAATAGATAGGCCGATGCATGATCAAATTTATTCCCAAGTTGTGTTGGTAACTCTATGCTATAGTCATAAGTATACATGCGAGAAAGACATCGCCAATAGTAGCAATTTCTTTTAGGCTGCTTAGTTGGCCGTGAGCTATACAGCAGGTTTCTCGTGGCAAGGAACTGTGTTGAAAAGTACGATTTCGATCCTGCTTCTGGCTGTCTATTGTTAATTTTAATTTTTTTTATCTGTTGATTATTTGTGAATGTTTGTGTCTGCGTGTTGTAAACTCTTCCCCTGAAATGATTCTCTGATCTATCGCCTTGGGAGTTTCCGTCCTTAAAAATATTCATTTATTATTATTTTTCTCTTGTCT
The DNA here is from genome assembly GCA_032433765.1 of Megaustenia siamemsis. NCBI lineage: Eukaryota > Metazoa > Mollusca > Gastropoda > Stylommatophora > Ariophantidae > Megaustenia > Megaustenia siamemsis. The sequence continues at coordinate 68,836,133 of JAVIAB010000008.1, forward strand.
AAACCATTCGTCCTATAGCTGTTTGTCTGCAACGCAAGTATTCAGCCCTAACCTATCCGGGAGATACTTGTCTTAATATAAAAATACAGATATTCAATTTATTCCCGAGCTGTGATCGTAACTCTATACTATAGTCATGAGTACACCTGCGTGAAAGACATCGTCAATGATAGCTATCTTTTTTAAGTTGCTTATTTGGCCATGTGATCTGGCTACAGAGACCCTAACCACAGTGTAGGCAGACAAGAACAGAGCCTGTCACCTGCCAAGCATGTCGTAAGAAGCGAGAAAGGAGGTAAAGGTAAGGTCAAGTACGAGACTTGAACCGGCGTCTTAGCACGCGAGTTTCCACCCATATGTGCTCGGCCGCCTATCCAGAAATGTTCGGAGATTTCTGGATAGTGTCGCTTCAAGCATCGAAACTCACGATGCGAGGAGACATTCCTCACCCTCCCAGGGTAACACCCTGGTACCCATTTCTGCCAACTGCTGGGTCGACCGTGGTGGTATCTTATTTTCCAACGACGAGTACAATTCACACTGTAGGGGTAAAATCACCTACATCAAAAACAATATACATGGAGATGTAGTGCCACTAAATAATACCGAACTAACAGATGTTCAGAAAGCCATAATTTGGTTTGCATCCAGCAAATATAATATTTATAATGTTTACAATCCAACTACCATAGAACTATCTTGGCTGGAGATTTTAATGGACATTCAACACAATGGGGATATTCTAACTCAAATCCCACAGGAAAATACATAGAAGATCTTTGCCAATCAACTAATCTTACAATCATGCAGGACACAGAATCAACACCAACTCTCCTACATAGAGCTCATCTCTCCCTTAGTAGATCCGATCTGACCACTTGCTTTGTTGATATCATAAGCTACTGCCACATTATAGTCATTGATGACATAGGCAATGATCACAGACCCATAGTCACCATAGTAGACACAAAAACAACAAAATCCAAACAAAACAGAGAACGAGATGGAATTTCAAAGAAAGCTGACTGGAAACTATATCAAGAAAAATCCGACCAACTCCTGAACAATCTGACAGACAACAGCGTAGAAAAATTAAACGAGATGTTCACACAAATAATGGGAGCCGCGATAGCTCAGTGGTTAGTGAACTGGACTACCACGGACAAGGGGTAGGGTTCGATCACAACCGACGGCTTCCGGGTTCACCCAGCCTTAAATGGGTACCGGATTTTTTTTTCTGGGAAAGTAAAGCAGCACGGGCGTAATACCGACCACATTACTCCAAAAATCATGTGCTGAAGGTCTGTAAAATATAGGGTCACTAACACCATATTTCCCTATACGCCACTTGGCGTGACGGGGGTACTTTACTTTACTTTACTGCAGAACAAACTATACCTAAAGGGTGTATAACACAATATCGACCATTTTGGAACACAGAACTGGAGACAGCAGTATCAGAAAGAAAGAAAGCCAGAACAATACTTGAGCAGAACCCAACTTTGAATAATAAAATAAGTTATAACAAAGCTAGTGCTAAGGTCAAACTAGTCACTAAAAAAGCAAAGAAAGAGAAATGGCAAGAAACATGCAGTACAGTAAACCAATAGTGTGTTCAGTGCCTTCCACCAGTGTGTTCAGTGCCTTCCAACAGTATGTTCAGTGCCTTCCAACAGTATGTTCAGTGCCTTCCAACAGTATGTTCAGTGCCTTCCAACAGTATGTTCAGTGCCTTCCAACAGTATGTTCAGTGCCTTCCAACAGTATGTTCAGTGCCTTCCAACAGTATGTTCAGTGCCTTCCAACAGTATGTTCAGTGCCTTCCAACAGTATGTTCAGTGCCTTCCAACAGTATGTTCAGTGCCTTCCAACTGTATGTTCAGTGCCTTCCAACAGTATGTTCAGTGCCTTCCAACAGTATGTTCAGTGCCTTCCAACAGTATGTTCAGTGCTTTCCAACAGTATGCTCAGTACTTTCCAACAATGTGTTCAGTATCTTCCAACAGTATGTTCAGTGCCTTCCAACAGTATGTTCAGTGCCTTCCAACAGTATGTTTAGTGCCTTCCAACAGTATGTTCAGTGCCTTCGAACAGTGTGTTCAGTGCTTTCCAATTTTGTGTTCAGTGCCTTCCAACAGTATGTTCAGTGCCTTCCAACAGTATGTTCAGTGCCTTCCAACAGTATGTTCAGTGCCTTCCAACAGTATGTTCAGTGCCTTCCAACAGTATGTTCAGTGCCTTCCAACAGTATGTTCAGTGCTTTCCAATTTTGTGTTCAGTGCCTTCCAATAGTATGTTCAGTGCTTTCCAATTTTGTGTTCAGTGCCTTCCAACAGTATGTTCAGTGCTTTCCAATTTTGTGTTCAGTGCCTTCCAACAGTATGTTCAGTGCTTTCCAATTTGTGTTCAGTGCCTTCCAACAGTATGTTCAGTGCTTTCCAATTTTGTGTTCAGTGCCTTCCAATAGTATGTTCAGTGCTTTCCAATTTTGTGTTCAGTGCCTTCCAACAGTATGTTCAGTGCCTTCCAACAGTATGTTCAGTGCCTTCCAACAGTATGTTCAGTGCTTTCCAATTTTGTGTTCAGTGCCTTCCAACAGTATGTTCAGTGCTTTCCAATTTTGTGTTCAGTGCCTTCCAACAGTATGTTCAGTGCTTTCCAATTTTGTGTTCAGTGCCTTCCAACAGTATGTTCAGTGCCTTCCAACAGTATGTTCAGTGCTTTCCAATTTTGTGTTCAGTGCCTTCCAATAGTATGTTCAGTGCCTTCCAACAGTATGTTCAGTGCTTTCCAATTTTGTGCTCAGTGCCTTCCAACAATGTGTTCTGTGCCTTCCAACAGTATGTTCAGTGCCTTCCAACAGTATGTTTAGTGCCTTCCAACAGTATGTTCAGTGCCTTCCAACAGTATGTTCAGTGCTTTCCAATTTTGTGTTCAGTGCCTTCCTACTGTATGTTCAGTGCCTTCCAACAGTATTTTCAGTGCCTTCCAACAGTATGTTTAGTGCCTTCCAACAGTATGTTCAGTGCCTTCCAACAGTATGTTCAGTGCCTTAGAACAGTATGTTCAGTGCCTTCCAACAGTATGTTCAGTGCCTTCCATCAATATATTCAGTGTCTTCAAGCTGTGTGTTAAGTGCCTTCCAAAAATGCATTCAGTGCCTTCCAACAATGTGTTCAGTGCCTTCCAACAGTATGTTCAGTGCCTTCCTACTGTATGTTCAGTGCCTTCCAACAGTATGTTCAGTGCCTTCCAACAGTATGTTCAGTGCCTTCCAACAGTATGTTCAGTGCCTTCCAACAGTATGTTCAGTGCCTTCCAACAGTATGTTCAGTGCCTTCCAACAATGTGTTCAGTGCCTTCCAACAGTATGTTCAGTGCCTTCCAACAGTATGTTCAGTGCCTTCCAACAGTATGTTCAGTGCCTTCCAACAGTATGTTCAGTGCCTTCCAACAGTGTGTTCAGTGCTTTCCAATTTTGTGCTCAGTGCCTTCCAACAATATGTTCAGTGCCTTTTAACAGTATGTTCAGTGCCTTCCAACAGTATGTTCAGTGCCTTCCAACAGTATGTTCAGTGCCTTCCAACAATATGTTCAGTGCCTTCGAACAGTGTGTTCAGTGCTTTCCAATATTGTGCTCAGTGCCTTCCAACAGTATGTTCAGTGCTTTCCAATATTGTGCTCAGTGCCTTCCAACAGTGTGTTCAGTGCTTTTCAATATTGTGTTCAGTGCCTTCCAACAGTATATTCAGTGTCTTCCAACTGTGTGTTAAGTGCCTTCCAAAAATGCATCCAGTGCCTTCCAACAATGTGTTCAGTGCTTTCTAACTGTGTGTCCAATGCCTTCCAATAGAGTCTTCAATGCCTTCCAACTGTGTGTTAGTGTCTACGAACTGTGTTAAAGTGCCTTCCAACAATATATTCAGTGCCATCCAAATGTGTGATCTGTGCCTTCCAACTGTTTCTTCAGTGCCTTACAACTGTATGTTCAATGCCTTCGAAAAGTTTGTTCAGTGCCTTCCAACAGTGTGTTCAGTGCCTTCCATCTATGTGTTCAGTGCCTTCGAAAAGTGTGTTCAGTGCCTTCCAACAGTGTTTTCAGTGCCTTCCAACAGTGTTTTCAGTGCCTTCCAACAATGTGTTCAGTGCCTTCCAACAGTGTTTTCAGTGTCTTCCCCCAATGTGTTCATTGTCTTCTAACAATGTGTTCAGTGCTTTCTAACTGTGTGTCCAATGCCTTCCAAATGTGTGTTTAGTATCTTCGAACTGTGTCTTCAGTGCCTTCGAACTGTGTTAAAGTGCCTTCCAACAATGTGTTCAGTGCCTTCAAAATGTTTGTTCAGTGCCTTCGAACTGTGTGTTCAGTGCCTTGCAACAATGTGTTCAGTGCCTTCCAACTGTTTCTTCAGTGCCTTCCAACAGTGTGTTCAGTGCCTTCCACCAGTTTGTTCAGTACCTTCCATCATTGTGTTCAGTGCCTTCGAACAGCGTGTTCAGTGCCTTCCACCAATGTGTTCAGTGCCTTCCATCTGTGTGTTCAGTGCCTTCCAACAGAGTCTTCAGTGCCCTCCAACTGTGTGTTCAGTGCCTTCTAAAAACATATTCAGTGCCTTCCATCAATATATTCAGTGCCTTCCAACTGTGTGTTAAGTGCCTTCCAACTGTGTGTTCAGTTCCGTCCAACTAATTGCATTAGTTACCAGCTCGTACAAGAATTGCATTAGTTACCAGCTAGTACAAGAATTGCATTAGTTACCAGCTAGTACAAGAATTGCATTAGTTACTGCCTAGTACAAGAATTGCATTAGTTACCAGTTAGTACAAGAATTGCATTAATTACCAGCTATAGTTACCAGCTAGTACAAGAATTGCATTAGTTACCAGCTAGTACAAGAATTGCATTAGTTACCAGCTAGTATAAGAATTGTATTAGTTACCAGCTAGTACAAGAATTGCATTAGTTACTGGCTAGTATAAGAATTGTATTAGTTAACGCCTAATACACATATTAGTATAATAAGTGAACTACTATATAGTTGCTTTCGAATAAACGCGCACTGGAAGTACTCTCAAAGTGAACACAAGCGCACTGGAAGTACTCTAAAAGTGAACACAAGCGCACTGGAAGTACTCTCAAAGTGAACACAAGCGCAATCACTGCATTCACAACATTGACACGGCACAAAGAATAGTGTCTTCCAAAATAATCATGAACGTATTCTACTGGATAAAACTGCAAAACGTCAACAAAAACAGATCAAGTAGGAACTAAACAATACCTTCCGTTCTAGCGAAATTCGAAACAACGTGGGCTGATTTTTCATATACGAGGGCCATCATGAATCGTCAAGTATCATTCCTGCTGGTGTAGGTGATCATGTCTCTCCACAACTTTCGATCTCGACAGTTATTTATCATTTATGAGTTTGACCATCTGCCAAGCCATTCTCTTAAGCTGTCTGGTATCTTTTATCTTTGCTTTCCTCTATCTCTTCGTCCCTCAACTTTCCCAGTTATCACAAGTTTTTCTAACTGTTCCCTTCTCATTACATGGCCAAAAAATGATGATTGTTTCTTCATAATATTGGAAATTAGCTCTTTTTGCTTTGACCTCTTTCAGAGCGTTTTCATTACTCTTCTTAGCTGTCCATGGTTTTCTCAACATTCTTCTGTAAAACCACATTTCTATAGCCTCCAGTGATTTTCTTGTCTGTTGTCTATTGTCCATGAATCACATCAGTATGTTAAGACTGGCTCTACATAACATTTGAGAACTCTTTTTCTTGTTTCTATTGTCAAAATTGGATTGCACAGTCAGATATAAGGTGGTAAGTTTGGTATATTCTGCAGTTTCAACGCCCTTCTGCACCACGCCGCGTAGAAAATATGCCAAACGATCAATTGTTTCTTATTAAAGGAGATGCTCGTTAAAACTAGCCAGGATACAGCTTGAAAGTGTCCCAGTGCCACTGCTCAGAAAAGAAATGAAAGAAATTGTAGCAGTTCACTGAAGCGACAGAGAAGCCAAACTTTCCTCACCATTAAACACATTTCACGCAAGAAATAGCCAATTTGGCAATTCAACTGATATAGATATGAATTTGAACATGGGTCTGTCAATAGCATGACTTGTCCCTTAATTGATTAATTAATTGAATAACATGCTACATTACTTTTCTAGAAATCAAAATAGTTCGTGCATGTTCACTTAGAAGGGGAAATAGACAGTGACAGTGATGGAATGATAACATCAAAGAATTGGCGAGCCATAACTTCGCACAGTACAGAAACATGACTGAGTTATGGGGCCTCGGTAGCATAGTTGAGAAAACCACCCGAATGGGCTACCGACGCTCGGACAACCTGAGTTCAATTCCAAGTAGTGTGAGTTGTATTCGTGGTTGAAAAAAGAAATACACCCACGGTCGACCCAGCCGCCGGCAGAAATGGGTACCAGGGTAACACTCTGGGAAGGTGAGGAATGCCGCCTCGCATATTGAATTCCGATGCTTGAAGCGACACTATCCAGAAGTCTCTAAACACTTTTGGATAGGCGGCAGAGCACATATGCACATGTGAAAACATGTGTACTTAGACGCCGACTCAAGTCTCGTACTTTACTGTTACATAGATTGGGGTTACAAATAAATGTAGATGGTTGACGACGCCTGACAGCAGTGCCTCAACGACCCCTCTCCGGATTAGGGGTTGAAATTAGTAATGAAGACGAAGAAGGAGAAGATTTTGTTAATAAAATCTTGGTGGACAATGCAAAGGGACACGAGAACGTAATACGACATTTTATCTTTATGGAATAAGGCGATGAAAATTATCGTGACGTCATTAAAAAATTGATGAGCAACATCGACAGCGATAACAAATAATTTTTTTTCCCTTTTTTTTCAAATTGTTTATTTTATAGAATTTATTGAATTTAATATCTGAGAGAAAAACTAGGAAAAATTCCCACTATCGATTATATATAAAGAAATAAAAGGCAAAATAGTTTATCAGCATCATCAAGTGCCATGCCTGCTGGCGTGGGTGATCATGTGTCTGTCTCTCCACAACTTTCGATCTCGACAGTTATATATCATTTATGTTGTTGACCTTCTGCCAAGCCATTCTCTTAAGCTGTCTGGTATCTTTTCTCTTTTCTTCCCTCTATCTCTTCGTCGCTCAGTTTTTCCCAGTTGTTACAATATATTCCAGCTGTTTCCTTCTCATTACATGGCCAAAAATAATGATTGTTTCTTCCTCATATTGAAAATTCGCTCTCTTCTCGCTATGGCCTCTTTCAGAACGTTTTCATTACTCTTCTTAGCTGTCCATTGTATTCTCAACATTCTTCTGTAAAACCGCATTTCTACGGAGTTTTCGTTCAGTAGGATAAAAAAAAAAATCAGGTTCCCTTTTACGTTAAAATTGATGTACATCACGTACTATAGCTTGCTGCTTTAGGAAACTGGACGGCTAGGACAAGTGGGCTCGATCCTGATTGACGGCTTCCAGGTTCTTCTTCCTCTTCTTCTTCTTCCTCTTCTTCTTCCTCTTCTTCTTCTTTCTTTTCCTCTTCTTCCTCTTCCTCTTCTTCCTCTTCTTCTTCTTTTTCTTCTTCCTCTTCTTCCTCTTCCTCTTCCTCTTCTTCTTCTTTTTCTTCTTCCTCTTCTTCCTCTTCCTCTTCTTCTTCCTCTTCTTCTTCCTCTTCCTCTTCCTCTTCTTCTTCCTCTTCCTCTTCTCTTCCTCTTCTCCTCCTCTTCCTCTTCTTCCTCTTCTCTTCCTCTTCTCTTCCTCTTCTCTTCCTCTTCCTCTTCTTCCTCTTCCTCTTCTCTTCCTCTTCTTCCTCCTCTTCCTCTTCTTCCTCTTCTCTTCCTCTTCTCTTCCTCTTCTCTTCCTCTTCCTCTTCCTCTTCTTCCTCTTCCTCTTCTCTTCCTCTTCTTCCTCTTCCTCTTCTCTTCCTCTTCTTCCTCTTCTTCCTCTTCCTCTTCTCTTCCTCTTCTTCCTCTTCTTCCTCTTCCTCTTCTCTTCCTCTTCTTCCTCTTCCTCTTCTCTTCCTCTTCTTCCTCTTCTTCTTCCTCTTCCTCTTCTCTTCCTCTTCTTCCTCTTCTTCCTCTTCTCTTCCTCTTCTTCTTCCTCTTCTTCTTCCTCTTCCTCTTCCTCTTCTTCCTCTTCCTCTTCTCTTCCTCTTCTTCTTCTTCTTCTTCTTCTACTTCTTCTTCTCCTCTTCTTCTTCTTCCTCTTCTTCTTCTTCTACCTGTTTTAGCTCCCAGTGGAGCATAGGTCTTCAACAAACACTTTCCAAGTCGTTCTGTTTTTGCCACTCTTTTAAGATAATTCCATGTCTTCCCCATCATCTTCATCTCTGCTTCTATTTGTCTTCTCCAAGAATTTCTTGGTCTTCCTCTTTGTCTTTTCCCCCTGGGGATTCCAAAAAAGGGCCTGTTGTGTAATACTCTCAGTTGGCTTCCGTAGTGTGTGTCCTATCCAGCGCCATCGTCTTCGCTGTATCTCTTTATCCACTGGTGTTTGACTGGTACATTTCTATAATTCAATGTTAGTGATTTTGTCCTGCCATTTCCATCCTTTTATTCTGCGTAAGCATCCATTAATGAAAGTCTTCTCTTTGACTTGTCCATGTATGTGAAGCTTTTTTTCGGCTTATTTTTTTACAGTATGGGATAGCCAGTCCCATGCCCAACCCTTCTTTCTCGCCTCTTACGAACATGCCTGGTAAGGTACAGGTTCACCCAGCCTTAAATGGGTATCGGATTTGTTTCTGGGAAAGTAAAGCGGCACGGGCGTAATACCGACCACATTACCCCAAAAATCATGTGTTGAAGGTCTGTAAAAATGATGGTCACTAACGCCATATTCCCTATACGCCACTTGGCGTGACTGGGTACTTTACTTTAAATACAAAGCCAGTAAGCGATGTCTCAATTTCTGAGCTCCGGTCCAGCCAAGGACGGACATATAGGACAGAAATAAGAAATCTCTACGTCTGGCTATTCACTGATAGAATCTGAAGCTATTTTGTTAAATTATTTAGCACATATGTGAGCCATTACCATCTATAGAAGTAATCCCAAGTGCTAAAAGGGAACCCCGGAAAACCCTCAACCAGCATGACGTTTTCAGCTTTGCTAGCAGAGACAGTTATGAGTAGAATGGCGTCAACCATCATCTATAGCTTCTAAAGCCACAAACGTCACCCTTGTCAGGGTATTTTAGGTTTCCCTTTCAGTTCAGCCCTCAGGTTTATTTATATAGATGGCGATTGTTGAGCGCTGTTTGTTCTACTTAGATTTCTTTTGATTCCCTCAGTCTTCTTTTGCTACCAGGTTGTCCACAAGAATGCTTTTGATGGGCGCCTTCTCTCGTCCATTGTGAGACAAGACCGATGAGCTTCCGACGTCTTCTCTCGTCCATTGTGAGACAAGGCCGATGAGCTTCCGGCGCCTTCTCTCGTCCATTGTGAGACAAGGCCGATGAGCTTCCGGTGTCTTCTCTCGTCCATTGTGAGACAAGGCCGATGAGCTTCCGGTGTCTTCTCTCGTCCATTGTGAGACAAGGCCGATGAGCTTCCGGCGCCTTCTCTCGTCCATTGTGAGACAAGGCCGATGAGCTTCCGGTGTCTTCTCTCGTCCAATGTGAGACAAGACCGATGAGCTTCCGGTGTCTTCTCTCGTCCATTGTGAGACCAGGCCGATGAGCTTCCGGTGCCTTCTCTCGTCCATTGTGAGACAAGGCCGATGAGCTTCCGGTGCCTTCTCTCGTCCATTGTGAGACAAGGCCGATGAGCTTCCGGTGCCTTCTCTCGTCAATTGTGAGACCATGCCGATGAGCTTCCGGTGCCTTCTCTCGTCCATTGTGAGACCATGCCGATGAGCTTCCGGTGCCTTCTCTCGTCCATTGTGAGACAAGGCTGATGAACTTCCGGCGCCTTCTCTCGTCCATTGTGAGACCAGGCCGATGAGCTTCCGCGCCTTCTCTCGTCCATTGTGAGACAAGGCTGATGAGCTTCCGGTGCCTTCTCTCGTCCATTGTCAGACCAGGCCGATGAGCTTCCGGTGCCTTCTCTCGTCCATTGTGAGACCAGGCCGATGAGCTTCCGGTGCCTTCTCTCGTCCATTGTGAGACCATGCCGATGAGCTTCCAGTGTCTTCTCTCGTCCATTGTGAGACCAGGCCGATGAACTTCCGGTGCCTTCTCTCGTCCATTGTGAGACCATGCCGATGAGCTTCCGGTGCCTTCTCTCGTCCATTGTGAGACCATGCCGATGAGCTTCCGGTGCCTTCTCTCGTCCATTGTGAGACCATGCCGATGAGCTTCCGGTGCCTTCTCTCGTCCATTGTGAGACCATGCCGATGAGCTTCCGGTGCCTTCTCTCGTCCATTGTGAGACCATGCCGATGAGCTTCCGACGTCTTCTCTCGTCCATTGTGAGACCAGGCCGATGAACTTCCGACGTCTACTCTCGTCCATTGTGAGACCATGCCGATGAGCTTCCGACGCCTTCTCTCGTCCATTTTGAGACCATGCCGATGAGCTTCCGGTGCCTTCTCTCGTCCATTGTGAGACCATGCCGATGAGCTTCCGGTGCCTTCTCTCGTCCATTGTGAGACCATGCCGATGAGCTTCCGGTGCCTTCTCTCGTCCATTGTGAGACCAGGCCGATGAGCTTCCGGTGCCTTCTCTCGTCCATTGTGAGACCATGCCGATGAGCTTCCGACGTCTTCTCTCGTCCATTGTGAGACCATGCCGATGAGCTTCCGACGTCTTCTCTCGTCCATTGTGAGACCATGCCGATGAACTTCCGGTGCCTTCTCTCGTCCATTGTGAGACCAGGCCGATGAACTTCCGGCGCCTTCTCTCGTCCATTGTGAGACCATGCCGATGAGCTTCCGGTGTCTTCTCTCGTCCATTGTGAGACAAGGCCGATGAGCTTCCGGTGCCTTCTCTCGTCCATTGTGAGACCATGCCGATGAGCTTCCGACGTCTTCTCTCGTCCATTGTGAGACAAGGCCGATGAACTTCCGGTGTCTTCTCTCGTCCATTGTGAGACCATGCCGATGAGCTTCCGGTGCCTTCTCTCGTCCATTGTGAGACCATGCCGATGAGCTTCCGGTGCCTTCTCTCGTCCATTGTGAGACCATGCCGATGAGCTTCCGGTGCCTTCTCTCGTCCATTGTGAGACCATGCCGATGAGCTTCCGACGTCTTCTCTCGTCCATTATGAGACCAGGCCTATGAGCTTCCGACGTCTTCTCTCGTCCATTGTGAGACCAGGCCGATGAGCTTCCGGCGCCTTCTCTCGTCTATTGTGAGACAAGGCCGATGAGCTTCCGGTGCCTTCTCTCGTCCATTGTGAGACCATGCCGATGAGCTTCCGACGTCTTCTCTCGTCCATTGTGAGACCATGCCGATGAGCTTCCGACGTCTTCTCTCGTCCATTGTGAGACCATGCCGATGAGCTTCCGGTGCCTTCTCTCGTCCATTGTGAGACAAGGCCGATGAACTTCCGGTGTCTTCTCTCGTCCATTGTGAGACCATGCCGATGAGCTTCCGACGTCTTCTCTCGTCCATTGTGAGACAAGGCCGATGAACTTCCGGTGTCTTCTCTCGTCCATTGTGAGACCATGCCGATGAGCTTCCGGTGCCTTCTCTCGTCCATTGTGAGACCATGCCGATGAGCTTCCGGTGCCTTCTCTCGTCCATTGTGAGACCATGCCGATGAGCTTCCGGTGCCTTCTCTCGTCCATTGTGAGACCATGCCGATGAGCTTCCGACGTCTTCTCTCGTCCATTGTGAGACCAGGCCGATGAGCTTCCGGCGCCTTCTCTCGTCCATTGTGAGACCATGCCGATGAGCTTCCGGTGCCTTCTCTCGTCCATTGTGAGACCATGCCGATGAGCTTCCGACGTATTCTCTCGTCCATTGTGAGACCATGCCGATGAACTTCCGACGTCTTCTCTCGTCCATTGTGAGACCAGGCCGATGAGCTTCCGGTGTCTTCTCTCGTCCATTGTGAGACAAGGCCGATGAACTTCCGACGTCTTCTCTCGTCCATTGTGAGACCAGGCCGATGAGCTTCCGGTGTCTTCTCTCGTCCATTGTGAGACAAGGCCGATGAACTTCCGACGTCTTCTCTCGTCCATTGTGAGACCAGGCCGATGAACTTCCGGTGCCTTCTCTCGTCCATTGTGAGACCAGGCCGATGAGCTTCCGGTGCCTTCTCTCGTCCATTGTGAGACCATGCCGATGAGCTTCCGGTGCCTTCTCTCGTCCATTGTGAGACCATGCCGATGAGCTTCCGGTGCCTTCTCTCGTCCATTGTGAGACCATGCCGATGAGCTTCCGGTGCCTTCTCTCGTCCATTGTGAGACCATGCCGATGAGCTTCCGACGTCTTCTCTCGTCCATTGTGAGACCAGGCCGATGAACTTCCGACGTCTTCTCTCGTCCATTGTGAGACCATGCCGATGAGCTTCCGACGCCTTCTCTCGTCCATTGTGAGACCATGCCGATGAGCTTCCGGTGCCTTCTCTCGTCCATTGTGAGACCATGCCGATGAGCTTCCGGTGCCTTCTCTCGTCCATTGTGAGACCATGCCGATGAGCTTCCGGTGCCTTCTCTCGTCCATTGTGAGACCAGGCCGATGAGCTTCCGGTGCCTTCTCTCGTCCATTGTGAGACCATGCCGATGAGCTTCCGACGTCTTCTCTCGTCCATTGTGAGACCATGCCGATGAGCTTCCGACGTCTTCTCTCGTCCATTGTGAGACCATGCCGATGAACTTCCGGCGCCTTCTCTCGTCCATTGTGAGACCAGGCCGATGAACTTCCGGCGCCTTCTCTCGTCCATTGTGAGACCATGCCGATGAGCTTCCGGTGTCTTCTCTCGTCCATTGTGAGACAAGGCCGATGAGCTTCCGGTGCCTTCTCTCGTCCATTGTGAGACCATGCCGATGAGCTTCCGACGTCTTCTCTCGTCCATTGTGAGACAAGGCCGATGAACTTCCGGTGTCTTCTCTCGTCCATTGTGAGACCATGCCGATGAGCTTCCGGTGCCTTCTCTCGTCCATTGTGAGACCATGCCAATGAGCTTCCGGTGCCTTCTCTCGTCCATTGTGAGACCATGCCGATGAGCTTCCGGTGCCTTCTCTCGTCCATTGTGAGACCATGCCGATGAGCTTCCGACGTCTTCTCTCGTCCATTATGAGACCAGGCCGATGAGCTTCCGACGTCTTCTCTCGTCCATTGTGAGACCAGGCCGATGAGCTTCCGGCGCCTTCTCTCGTCCATTGTGAGACAAGGCCGATGAGCTTCCGGTGCCTTCTCTCGTCCATTGTGAGACCATGCCGATGAGCTTCCGACGTCTTCTCTCGTCCATTGTGAGACCATGCCGATGAGCTTCCGACGTCTTCTCTCGTCCATTGTGAGACCATGCCGATGAGCTTCCGGTGCCTTCTCTCGTCCATTGTGAGACAAGGCCGATGAACTTCCGGTGTCTTCTCTCGTCCATTGTGAGACCATGCCGATGAGCTTCCGACGTCTTCTCTCGTCCATTGTGAGACAAGGCCGATGAACTTCCGGTGTCTTCTCTCGTCCATTGTGAGACCATGCCGATGAGCTTCCGGTGCCTTCTCTCGTCCATTGTGAGACCATGCCGATGAGCTTCCGGTGCCTTCTCTCGTCCATTGTGAGACCATGCCGATGAGCTTCCGGTGCCTTCTCTCGTCCATTGTGAGACCATGCCGATGAGCTTCCGGTGCCTTCTCTCGTCCATTGTGAGACCATGCCGATGAACTTCCGACGTCTTCTCTCGTCCATTGTGAGACCATGCTGATGAGCTTCCGGTGCCTTCTCTCGTCCATTGTGAGACCATGCCGATGAGCTTCCGACGTCTTCTCTCGTCCATTGTGAGACCAGGCCGATGAACTTCCGACATCTTCTCTCGTCCATTGTGAGACCAGGCCGATGAACTTCCGACGTCTTCTCTCGTCCATTGTGAGACCAGGCCGATGAACTTCCGACGTCTTCTCTCGTCCATTGTGAGACCAGGCCGATGAGCTTCCGGTGTCTTCTCTCGTCCATTGTGAGACAAGGCCGATGAACTTCCTACGTCTTCTCTCGTCCATTGTGAGACCAGGCCGATGAGCTTCCGGTGTCTTCTCTCGTCCATTGTGAGACAAGGCCGATGAACTTCCGACGTCTTCTCTCGTCCATTGTGAGACCAGGCCGATGAGCTTCCGGTGTCTTCTCTCGTCCATTGTGAGACAAGGCCGATGAACTTCCGGTGTCTTCTCTCGTCCATTGTGAGACAAGGCCGATGAGCTTCCGGTGTCTTCTCTCGTCCATTGTGAGACCAGGCCGATGAGCTTCCGGTGTCTTCTCTCGTCCATTGTGAGACCATGCCGATGAGCTTCCGACGTCTTCTCTCGTCCATTGTGAGACCAGGCCGATGAGCTTCCGGTGTCTTCTCTCGTCCATTGTGAGACAAGGCCGATGAGCTTCCGGTGTCTTCTCTCGTCCATTATGAGACCAGGCCGATGAACTTCCGACGTCTTCTCTCGTCCATTGTGAGACAAGGCCGATGAACTTCCGGTGTCTTCTCTCGTCCATTGTGAGACAAGGCTGATGAACTTCCGGCGCCTTCTCTCGTCCATTGTGAGACAAGGCTGATGAACTTCCGGTGTCTTCTCTCGTCCATTGTGAGACCAGACCGATGAACTTCCGGTGTCTTCTCTCGTCCATTGTAAGACAAGGCTAATGAACTTCCGGTGTCTTCTCTCGTCCATTGTAAGACAAGGCTAATGAACTTCCGGTGTCTTCTCTCGTCCATTGTAAGACAAGGCTGATGAACTTCCGGCGCCTTCTCTCGTCCATTGTGAGACAAGGCCGATGAACTTCCGGCGCCTTCTCTCGTCCATTGTGAGACAAGGCCGATGAACTTCCGGCGCCTTCTCTCGTCCATTGTGAGACAAGGCTGATGAACTTCCGGTGTCTTCTCTCGTCCATTGTGAGACCAGACCGATGAACTTCCGGCGCCTTCTCTCGTCCATTGTGAGACAAGGCTAATGAACTTCCGGCGCCTTCTCTCGTCCATTGTAAGACAAGGCTAATGAACTTCCGGTGTCTTCTCTCGTCCATTGTGAGACAAGGCCGATGAACTTCCGGCGCCTTCTCTCGTCCATTGTGAGACAAGGCCGATGAACTTCCGGCGCCTTCTCTCGTCCATTGTGAGACAAGGCCGATGAACTTCCGGCGCCTTCTCTCGTCCATTGTGAGACAAGGCCGATGAACTTCCGGCGCCTTCTCTCGTCCATTGTGAGACCAGGCCGATGAGCTTCCGGCGCCTTCTCTCGTCCATTGTGAGACCAGGCCGATGAACTTCCGGTGTCTTCTCGATAAATAGCTTGACCTGCAGAATTAGTTGCTTTATTCTTGTACAGTTTCATCTCGGGCAAAGTGGCTTTATTTGAAGCTTAAGAGTCGTCGGAGTTATTTGCTTTTGAGGGCAATTAGTTTCTTTTCTAGAGCTTGACTGAGCTTCCAGATCTGACATGTCGGTGGCAGACAAGATCTGAACTGTTTTCACTGCTTGTATGTGTTGTTGATCTCCAGATAGTTGTACGTCTGTAGAGGCACACAATGCAAGCAATATTGGAATATTACGGGATGAGAGGCCCCAATCTCTTTCACAGTGGTCTGCCATATTCGTCTTTCGTGTCCTGAACATGCCTCATGTGTACCACACATTTTGCTGTTTTTGCTTTCTGGGCCGTTAATAATTTCTGATTCTTCCGCCCCATCAACCGTCATAGACTTCTTTAAAAGTGGATACCAGATATTTTTTGTTGGAATTAAAAGTGACCTTACATGGAAAAATATGGTCACAAATACCACATTCCTCATACTACTTGTAAGGCAGGGGAGGTAACTCTTACTTTTATGATTGAGTTGTTCATAATTAAAACATGCCTCTGTTGTTTATGGGAACTAGTACATAGTTTCGTAATAATGTCTCTAGTACTTTACATTGATCAGCGACATGTGCGATATGGTCGGTGTTACATCAAGCCGACATATTCCTCTCCAGAAAGGAAAGTATTTCTGGTTTCTGTTTTCATTCAACATTTTTCGGACACATCATGAGAAAAGAAAAATCTTGGTTACAACTGGCGAAATACAGGGAAAGATAGATCGCGGACGACAAAGAGAGAAAATACTCGATATATTGGGTGTCATGGCATGGAAAACAGTCAACGATATCATTGATGCAATGCACGGTGGATTGCTGAAGGGCATGCTACGTCAAGCGGTATGGCACATGATGATAGTGATTTTCAGGAGCTGGGTGGAAACCGAAACCACGTCGATGAGAAAAAGCATTCGTCACTTCAGGGACTCGTGCCCTTCTGGTCAGTAGCCAGCACGTTATCCGCCCGTCCTTCCAAGCCCATATATTATTATGCCTAACATTAACGCGTCTGATGTGGTTAACACAAAATACTGGCACGTTGGTCTTTCAGTGTCGGGAGCAGGTCAGAGCTCACTGTCAATCCGTTTATGCCAACCGCCCGCTCGGTGCTAGGAAAGAAACTTTTTTTTTTCGGGGGGGGGGGGGGGGGGGGGGGGGGAACTAGGTAGAATATAGGTAGGACATGAAGGACCCTGGTTGGTTCAAAGCCCACCAGAACGGGTGGTATTTTTGTAAAAAGTTGGAAAGATTAATCCTTGGTTAGCTTGCAACGTTACCCTCCCCTGATCTCCTGGGTAGTGTGATCCGATGTCAAGACCTCTAAGTTAAAAACAATAAACAGAAGGTCCCGTGTGCTGTAGCGCACGTTAAAGAACCAGTTACAACTGAAAAGAGTAGGCCATTCTTCTTGTCTCCTGCAGTGATCAATTATTGCTGTGGATTGAGATATTTACACCAGCCTGGGTCACGGACAAGACCGTGCGTTTGAAGTCATCACCGATTCCCCTTAGCTTGTCATGTAGGGTTGTTGCTGTGGGCCATATTTGTGTTCTGTGGGTGTACAGAGTGTTGCAGTCCTCTAGTGTATGCTCTGGAGGTTGTTTGGCTGGTACCGCAATCACTTGGTGCAACGTCACTCAGTCCTATCTTGTGTATATGTGCTCTGAGGCTACAATCACTTGTTCAGAGTTTGAATATCCTGGTCTGCTCATATCTGCTAAGTTTGTTTAAGCAGCCATGTTCTGGCTCATATTTTCCATGCAACTCCTTCCATTCTGATTTCTAGCTTGCTTCATGATTGTTTTTATTTTTACTTTTATTTATTTATTTTGCTGAGACTCTGCTGTTGGTTGGCCTGTTAAAGAATCAAACCAGCTTTTTGTGAGTTCATCTGCTTTCTCATTTTCAGTGATGCCACAATGTGCTGGTATCCACTGCAGGACTAATTCTGTCTTTTCTGAAAACGAACATTCTTGTTATTTCTTGGATGAGTCTGTCTTGTCTTGGGCTTGATATTGCTGGTATAACTAACTTTGCATCGGTGGAAAACATTTTTTTTAAATATTCTAGAAGTACTCAGGACAGGAAGAACCTAAGTTCATTTATCAAAAATAGGATAAATTAATCTGTGGTTTCTTGTCGACATTACTCTCCCTTTACCTCTTAAATAATGATATCCGGTGCTGGACCTCTCGGATAAGGGTAAAAAATTAAAGAGCCCTCGTCACGCCACGTGACGTATAGGGAATATGAGGTTAGTGACCATAAATTTTACAGACCTTCAGCACATGATTTTTGGGTTAATGTGGTTGGTATTACGCCCGTACCGCTTTACTTTCCAAGAAAAAATCTGGTACCCATTTAAGGCTGGGTGAACCCGGAAGCCGTCCTTTGGGATTGAACCTCGGATAAGGGTAGCGGTAATAAAAAGTAGGTTCGGTGTGCACTCGTGCACGTTAAAGATCCATTGGCAGTTAACATTTTTAAAAAGTCGGCTATAAATATGTCCGCTGCCCCGGCAATATTGTCTGCAGAAAGGCACCCATACCTTGGATCCCAGGGCGTGCTGCGGAGTGCACAAAAAGTAAAGTACCCCCAAGTGATGCGTAGGGAATATGGTGTTAGTGACCATACATGTTACAGACCTTCAGCACATGGTTTTTAGGGTAATGTGGTCGGTATTACGCCTGTGCCGCTTTACTTTCCCAGAAAAAAATCGGTACCCATTTAAGGCGGGGTGAACCCGGAAGCCGTCGGTTGGGATCGAACCCTATCCCTTGTCCTTTGTAGACGAGTTCACTAACCACTGAGCTATAGCGGCTCCCACGGAGTACACATAGCCCAGGATTGTTCTCGAATTTTCTCGAGATTCTCGATGAGGATATCGGAGCAACTATGGGCCCGCCCAGTGTGCAATGATGACGATCCTAACAAGCAAACAAACCCTTGGTCTGCGCATAACCATCTGTAGATTTGCAAAGACCTACTGGCTGATAGGATATTCACACAAAAACCTCCAACTACCGTGACGTTTCCAGCTTTGTGGAGGGGCGGAGTAGATAGATTGACGTCAACCATCTGTAGTTCCTATATACTGATAACGTCACGATAGTTGGTAATTTTTCCGGTTGTATTTTATACCCCGCGGGCCTTTGGCTACAGCTGGCTATGGCCTGACTTGTGGTGATATTTTAGTATATAGAGCATGAGAGACACAAGAAAGGTTTCATTGATGAGTGTCTAGCTTGTGATGTCACTTTGGGACTCGTGTCATGTATCATAGTCACGTGATGAGGACGGATGTGTCTGACATAGGACGTGTGTATAGCAGGTTGGATGTAAACAGTGTCGAAATTTAACAAAGGCTTTCTTCCATGAAAGAAAGAAATAAAGAAACAAGGAAATGAAAGAAAGATAGTAAGAAAGAAACAATGGCGAAACTTAACAAAGGCTTTTTTCATGAAAGAAAGAGAAAAAGAAAGAAAGAAAAAATAAACGAAAGAAACAAAGAAATAATGAAAGAAACAAATACAGAAAGAAAGAACAAAATGAAGAGGAATAGAAAGTCATCATTTATAGCTATGTTAACACATTTTTAAAATGTCGATTTAAATCAAGAATGTGATATTTCTCTCATGGTATTTTAATTTAAAGACACATCCCACACATTTCCTTGAACATTTTAAAATGGGATTAGAAGCGGTTGAAAAGAGGTTACCATTTTTATTTACCGTAAGTGTCGCAGAATTTATTTCTAATGAAGTGCAGCTGCTGTTTGTGATAAAGCGATTATCTTCTTCATAACTTTGTCCAGTTGATGTGGGAAATATGCTACCCGAGAGTTACATAAATACCGTCCACGAGTGATATGCAGAAAATGTATATATCAGAATTATATGTTGATACACAAGTGATTCATACATCATCATCATCATTGAGTGCCGTCTCCGCATAGAAGGTTGGCTTCCATGGAGCACCATTTCATTGTATCTTATTTTGATGGTGCAGGTTGTCATAGACTGACTTGTCCATCGTTTAGTATTACTCGCCAATGTTAGTCTTGGCCTGCTTCTATTTCTTTTACCTTGTATTTTCCCTTCCAAGATTACTTTTAGTAAGCTGCTGTGTCTTTTAACATGCCCAAAAATTCATCATTTGTATTTTTTGCATTGTGTTCAGCAGTTCTCTTTTCATTTTTAGTTGTTTTAAGGATTCATCATTTCTTTTATTTTCTTTCCATCCAATTCTTCCTATTATTCTATTTTGCACATTTCAAAGGCTTCACGTTTCTGTTCTTGTCTAATGTCCATGCTTCTACACCATACAAGAAAGTTGAGAAAATATAACATTTTGCTATTCTTAGCCCATACATACTGCACCAAAATAGCGCGTAATAAGACTCTTATATTGTCAACAAATGTCTTCTCTCCATTGTCAAATGTTCGTTCAATAGCTCTGTTTCTCTAATGGCATGAAACAAAGCATCCCTTCACAGTGTTATATTAATAAACAAGATGACCCTCCACAATTATATGTCAACAAACAAGATGACTCTCTACAATTATATGTCAACAAACAAGATGACTCTCCACAATTATATGTCAACAAACAAGATGACTCTCCACAATTATATGTCAACAAACAAGATGACTCTCCACAATAATATGTCAACAAACAAGATGACACACCACAATTATATGTCAACAAACAAGATGACTCTCCACAATTATATGTCAACAAACAAGATGACTCTCTACAATTAAATGTCAACAAACAAGATGACCCTCCACAATTATATGTCAACAAACAAAATGACTTTCTACAATTATATGTCAACAAACAAGATGACTCTCCACCCACAATTATATGTTAACAAACAAGATGAACCTCCACAATTATATGTCAAAAAACAAGATGACTCTCCACTCACAATTATATGTTAACAAACAAGATGACTCTCCACAATTATATGTCAACAAACAAGATGACTCTCCACAATTATATGTCAAAAAACAAGATGACTCTCCTCAATTATATGTTAACAAACAAGATGACTCTCCACAATTATATGTCAACAAACAAGATGACTTTCCTCAATTATATGTTAACAAACAAGATGACTCTCCACAATTATATGTCAACAAACAAGATGACTCCTCACAATTATATGTTAACAAACAAGATGACTCCTCACAATTATATGTTAACAAACAAGATGACTCCTCACAATTATATGTTAACAAACAAGATGACGCTACACAATTATATGTTAACAAACAAGATGACTCCTCACAATTATATGTCAACAAACAAGATGACTCTCCACAATTATATGTTAACAAACAAGATAACTCTCCTCAATTATATGTTAAGAAACAAAATGACTCTTCACAATTATATGTTAACAAACAAGATGACTCTCCACAATTATATGTTAACAAACAAGATGACTCCTCACAATTATATGTTAACAAACAAGAAATCCCTTCAGAATGGTTTCCTTAGATTAGCATGTCAGCATGTCACGAAGAAACAAAATATGACTCCCTCAGTTTGTCCAATCAAAATCATGTGTACCAGCCTACAGGTCCAGAAACGAGAGGATACAAATTACCTGCCTCGCTGTGCACACTGCAAGTCAATTCGTACATAATTTGAATAATATGGCGGAAGCAGGTTCCGCAAATGAAAGTAAAAGATACATTTTTTAAAATGCCTCAGCATTACAATGTTCGTTTCTTATTTCTATTGTGTAGGGTGATGAAAGCAACGTATGACTTAATACAATTCCTGCGTAATTGTTACTTTTGCCTGTGATCTGCGGCAGATCAAACGGCTCACGTGTTGATAACTGACAGGGAACACGGAACAATTAAATAGATGCGGCAGCCTGTAAAATATGACAAACAATAACATCAAACAGGCTTAATAGATGGTAACTGACAGAAGGCAATATCAATAAAACAACATCACAGGATGGAAAGATCAATACCATGTTTTCGTGAGGACAAAAAGCTATAACCGATCAACAAATCTCTTTATCGTTAATACAAATACAAGCTATAAACAGACAAATGGGGAATGCCGTCTCAAGGGAGACAAATATAGAAATTCATGAAGCTATGTCAAAGAGTTATGGCCGCTGTTGTTTTCTAACAACGAAAATTAGTATTAAATCACCTCTAACTATACTGGACTCGAGAAATGTGTGAGATAATTAAGTGTGACGACAAAAACAACCATTTTTCCTTACTTCACTTGTAATTTATCCCCCTTCTGACGTCTCTTAGATCTCCGATTACAATCAAAGGGAAAATAGCTAAAATAGATATAAATAATAAATGAGAGATCAAAGAAACAGGCGATGTACACAGAACTATTCAGGTAACAGAACAAGCAGACATCTAACGCTTTCATTTGACGACCTTGAATGCATGTTACAGGGGCCTGTACAAAGCAGCATTTGCTGATAAATAAAGCACGTTATGAGAGCTCGGAAGGACTTATTCATCTCTTTTATTGTTGCGAAAGTTCAAAGGGGCGCATTAATAAACGTATTATATATACTGATTGATCGAACAATAACATTTGCTACAGCGGTTCTTATATACAACTATAACATTTTTTAACATAAACGGTCCGCTAGGAAAAAAAGACGTTTTAAAACTGTGGAATCAAGAATACTGTATGTGCTGTTGTGACACAGTGCTGCTAATTTGATGACATCTCATGGGGGAGCAGGAGCGCCTGTGACGTGCAGTCGTTATAGCAGAGTCGGAGCACCATCAGCTGCCCAAGACCTAGCAGCAGGGTCGGAGCACCATCAGCTGACCAAGACCTAGTAGCAGGGTCGGAGCACCATCAGCTGCCCAAGACCTAGCAGCAGAGTCGGAGCACCATCAGCTGCCCAAGACCTAGCAGCAGAGTCGGAGCACCATCAGCTGCCCAAGACCTAGCAGCAGGGTCGGTGCACCATCAGCTGACCAAGACCTAGTAGCAGGGTCGGTGCACCATCAGCTGACCAAGACCTAGTAGCAGGGTCGGAGCACCATCAGCTGACCAAGACCTAGCAGCAGGGTCGGTGCACCATCAGCTGACCAAGACCTAGCAGCAGAGTCGGAGCACCATCAGCTGACCAAGACCTAGCAGCAGGGTCGGTGCACCATCAGCTGACCAAGACCTAGCAGCAGAGTCGGAGCACCATCAGCTGACCAAGACCTAGCAGCAGGGTCGGTGCACCATCAGCTGACCAAGACCTAGTAGCAGGGTCGGAGCACCATCAGCTGCCCAAGACCTAGTAGCAGGGTCGGAGCACCATCAGCTGCCCAAGACCTAGCAGTTCTACCTCCTCGTGGTCTCTCCCTGGTAACAGCCTGTGTAAAAAAAAAAAAAAACCAGACTTGCTAACAGAAGCTAGAATTGCCATGTTCCCTGTAGTGGTGGATGTTACTGATATAGAAGACCCAGTATTGCAGTACCTCTGGATTGGACTAGTAGTTTCCCAGCATAGCCTGGGATAGACGAACTCCAACTTCTCCAGTAAGAGCCGGGAATGACAAGAAAGCCATTACGACAGGCCACATCAATGAGTCAAAGGGCACCCTGCCCGCAACAACTCGCGGCATTCCGTCAATCAAATCAACAATGACATCCTATATAACTATGTTTAGTTTATCCTCATCACCGTAATTGACTTGATGGCCAAATCTTGTGTTCCTTCTTGTCGATCTGTACCTGTGAGGTACTAGCGTCGTACAACATATCAGATGCAATACAATCATAATGATAATAGTGCTATTTTTTAAAGTAAAATATAATCGATTACCTGTCATCTCGCACCATAAAGTCATTCATGATGTACTAAGCCAGCGTTTCTCAAACTGTGGTCGGTGCCCCCCCCTCCTCCTCCTCCCAATCGTCTGCGGTGTTGTCACAGAGGGTCCGCGAAGGTGTGAAGAATAAGAATAGTATATTTTTTTAGCTAAATGGAAAAAGAAATTGAATGAATGAAAGTACACAAAAAAATAAATCATGAGGGTCCGCGACTACAAAATTTATTTAAGAGGGGTTCGTGGTAAATGACAGTTTGAGAGCCTCTGAACTATATCATTATACATCTACATCAGTGCAACGACCTTATAAGGACTGGCGATGACGAGGAATAGTGGACAAGTAACTCGAAGTAAAGGAAGAACGATTGCAATTTTTAAAATTTAGTTTTAATTTAATGAAGTTCTCTACAGAATTTGTTGTTGTGGAAATTTGTTCAGCTTTTGAGAGTCATTCTGGGACCGTTCTTCTGCCTCGGCGCGAGAGCCGTGGGTAGTTAACCAGTCCACAGAGGACACGAGGCACATTCGATCCTGATCTACGGTTTCTAATTTCACTCAGTCTTAAATAGGTACCTGACTTTCTGAGAAAGAAGTGCAGCATTGGCGTAATGCTGACTTCTTCATCGTCATCACAGAACCCTGGGGTGGGGGAGGGGAGGGCGCGGGGTTGGCACACCACGGACAGACTTTGTCAACCTGGGGGTCGTTGGGGCACCACTGACAAACATTGTCAACCTGTGAGTTGCTGGGGCACCACTGACAGACATTGTCAACCTGGGAGTTGCTGGGGCACCACTGACAAACATTGTCAACCTGTGAGTTGCTGGGGCACCACTGACAGACATTGTCAACCTGGAAGTTGCTGGGGCACCACTGACAGACATTGTCAACCTGGGAGTTGCTGGGGCACCACTGACAAACATTGTCAACCTGGGAGTCGCTGAGGCACCACTGACAGACTTTGTCAACCTAGGGGTCGTTGGAGCACCACTGACAGACATTGTCAACCTCGGTGTCGCTGGGGCACCACTGACAGATATTGTCAACCTGGGGGTCGTTGGGGCACCACTGACAGACATTGTCAACCTGGGGGTCGCTGGGGCACCACTGACAGACATTGTGAACTTGGAGGTCGGTGGGACACCACTAACAGACATTGTCAACCTGGGGGTTGCTGGGACACCACTAACAGAGATTGTCACCCTAGGGGTCGCTGGGACACCACTTACAGACATCGCCAACCTGGGTGTCGCTGGGACATCACTAACAGACTTCGTGAACCTTGGGGTCGTCGGAGCACCACTGACAGACTTTGTGAAATTTGGGGTTGTTGGGGCACCACTGACAGACCTCATCAACATGGTGGTTGTTGGGGCACCACTGACAAACTTCGTCAACCTGGTGGTTGTTGGGGCACCACTGACAGACCTCATCAACATGGTGGTTGTTGGGGGCACCACTGACAGACTTCGTCAACCTGGGGGTCGCTGGGACATCACTAACAGACTTCGTGAACCTTGGGGTCGTCGGAGCACCACTGGCAGACTTTGTGAACCTTGGGGTTGTTGGGGCACCACTGACAGACCTCATCAACATGGTGGTTGTTGGGGCACCACTGACAGACTTCGTCAACCTGTTGGTTGTTGGGGCACCACTGACAGACTTCGTCAAAATGGTGGTTGTTGGGGGCACCACTGACAGACTTCGTCAACCTGGGGGTCATTGGGGTACCACTGACAGACTTCGTCAACCTGGGGGTCATTGGGGCACCACTAACAGACTTTTTTAACCTGGGGATCATTGGAGCACCGCTGACAGACTTTTTTTAACCTGGGGGTCATTGGGCACCACTGACAGACTTCGTCTACCTGGGGTCGCTGGGGCAGCACTGACATACTTTGTCATCCTGGGTGTCATTGGGGCACCACTGACAGACTTCATCATCCTGGGGGTCATTGGGGCACCACTAACAGACTTCATCATCCTGGGGGTCATTGGGGCACCACTAACAGACTTCATCATCCTGGGGGTCATTGGGGCACCACTAACAGACTTGGTCAATCTGGGGGTCATTGGGGCACCACTAACAGACTTCATCATCCTGGGGGTCATTGGGGCACCACTAACAGACTTCATCATCCTGGGGGTCATTGGGGCACCACTAACAGACTTCATCATCCTGGGGGTCATTGGGGCACCACTAACAGACTTGGTCAATCTGGGGGTCATTGGGGCACCACTAATAGACTTGGTCAATCTGGGGTCATTGGGGCACCACTAACAGACTTCATCATCCTGGGGGTCATTGGAGCACCACTAATAGACTTGGTCAATCTGGGGGTCATTGGAGCACCACTAATAGACTTGGTCAATCTGGGGGTCATTGGGGCACCACTAATAGACTTGGTCAATCTGGGGGTCATTGGGGCACCACTAATAGACTTGGTCAATCTGGGGGTCATTGGGGCACCACTAATAGACTTGGTCAATCTGGGGGTCATTGGGGCACCACTAATAGACTTGGTCAATCTGGGGGTCATTGGGGCACCACTAATAGACTTGGTCAATCTGGGGGTCATTGGGGCACCACTAACAGACTTCATCATCCTGGGGGTCATTGGAGCACCACTAATAGACTTGGTCAATCTGGGGGTCATTGGGGCACCACTAATAGACTTGGTCAATCTGGGGGTCATTGGGGCACCACTAATAGACTTGGTCAATCTGGGGGTCATTGGGGCACCACTAATAGACTTGGTCAATCTGGGGGTCATTGGGGCACCACTAACAGACTTCATCATCCTGGGGGTCATTGGAGCACCACTAATAGACTTGGTCAATCTGGGGGTCATTGGAGCACCACTAATAGACTTGGTCAATCTGGGGGTCATTGGGGCACCACTAATAGACTTGGTCAATCTGGGGGTCATTGGGGCACCACTAATAGACTTGGTCAATCTGGGGGTCATTGGGGCACCACTAACAGACTTCATCATCCTGGGGGTCATTGGGGCACCACTAATAGACTTCATCATCCTGTGGGTCATTGGGGCACCACTAACAGACTTCATCAACATGGGGGTCATTGGGGCGCCACTAACAGACTTCATCATCATGGGGGTCATTGGGGCACCACTAACCAACTTCATCATTCTGGGGGTCATTGGGGCACCACTAACAGACTTCGTCAACCTTGGGGTCATTGGGGCACCACAAACAGACTTCATCAACATGGGGGTCATTGGGGCACCACTAACAGGCTTCATCAACCTGGGGTCATTGGGGCACCACAAACAGACTTCATCAACCTGGGGGTCATTGGGGCACCACTAACAGACTTCATCAACCTGGGGGTCATTGGGGCACCACAAACAGACTTCATCAACTTGGGGGTCATTGGGGCACCACTAACAGACTTCATCAACCTGTAGGTCATTGGAGCACCACTAACAGACTTCGTCAACCTGTAGGTCATTGGAGCACCACTAACAGACTTCATCAACCTGTAGGTCATTGGAGCACCACTAACAGACTTCATCAACCTGTAGGTCATTGGAGCACCACTAACAGACTTCATCAACCTGTAGGTCATTGGAGCACCACTAACAGACTTCGTCATCATGGGGGTAATTTTTCAGATTCCGAGATTCAAGGTCACTTCTGCAATCATGACCCAGGGATTGTTTATTGTTCTTGCCCGACTTGTAATAACCGTTTTGCACGTGCTTAATACTAGATCAACTTCTCCCATATAAATCTTGAGATTAACCTAGGCCTCACCTGTCTTGCGTAATGGCAGTAATGGCATCACATACGCGACCATCTACCTACCTATACTGAATGCGGTAAAACGTACTTTGAACTAATAAACGTTTCGACGACAGTTTTCAACAACATTTCTGTGATATCTTTCACGACGCCAGTTCGTTGAAGCCAACATGAACAATCATGACCACAGTGGCCTCTAGAGACAACTGGGATGCTGACATCATGTCATGCTTGTCGATAAACTCAAGTCAGTTCGCCCTTGAAAACCGTCTCATAGCCAGATTTGTTTTTCTTTTTTTAAATGCACGAGACGGTTCATTCTTTAAATTCTTTTCTCTAAAACATTTCACGTTTCTACACGTTTTTTGCTGGCCTCTCTTAACCATTGTTGTCTACTACCCTCTTTTCGCCTTTCATATGCACTAATAACTATTTTTATAGCCACTCTTTCGTACTGTGTCGTTATCATGGGACGTCTTGTTCTCTGCTTATTGATGGGTGATACTATTCTCATTGATGGCTGATACTACCCTTATTGATGGCTGATACTACTCTTATTGATGGCTAATACTACTCTTATTGATGGCTGATACTACTCTTATTGATGGCTGATACTACTCTTATTGATGGCTGATACTACTCTTATTGATGGCTCATACTACTCTTATTGATGGGTGATACTATTCTCATTGATGGCTGATACTACTCTTATTGATGGCTGATACTACTCTTATTGATGGGTGATACTACTCTTATTGATGGGTGATACTACTCTTATTGATGGGTGATAATATTATTGATGAGTGATACTACTCTTATTGATGGCTGATACTACTCTTATTGATGTGTGATACTACTCTTATTGATGGGTGATACTACCCTTATTGATTCCTGATGTTCTTATTGATGGGTGATACTACTCTTATTGATGGGTGATACTACCCTTATTGATTCCTGATGTTCTTATTGATGGGTGATACTACTCTTATTGATGGGTGATACTACTATTATTGATGGGTGACACTACTATTATTAATGGGTGATACTACTCTTATTGATGGGGGATACTACTCTTAATTATAGGCGACACCACTCTTAATGTGAGTACAGTGAAGCCATTCTGTTCTAGAAGCAAAGTCAAAAGGTCCATGTTGTGCAACTTTTCTTAAGTTAATTTGTATTTGTCCATGTTGCTATGATCTCATTGAGGAACAAAACCAACAACACAGTTTGAAGACACTTACAGTTGACAAGATCACGTCTGGTAACCGGCCGTACGCTAATCTTAAGGTCTGTTGTTTGATGTGCGACGGGGATAATCTGACGATAAACTGTGTGTCTATATGCTCGGAATTGGAGTCAGCAACGATGGCCTAACATCATCAAGCGCTATACATTTTTAATAAATACGGCGATCATCATTTTCAAGAGGACGTGAACTTCCGGTATATGGTGGATAGGCGGTGGGAACAATTGAAGGCTATGCATGACAAGTGTTCCTTGTTGCAGTTTCCTCATATTCCAAGTCCGGCTTGTTGCAGGAGCTACTGAGTTAAGTGCTCTGTGCACACCGTGAGCTGCGTGTCTCATCCGTTTTAATTATGTTTCAATATTTCAATTGTTTACGATGAGTGATGACATCGTATGACAGGGAACCGTTGGCTGTGTTCACTTTCTGCGCGGTTTTGCCTTATGTCTTTTGGCGTGTGCTGAGACTGCTACGATGGGGAATACAGTTACCTTTCTTTGTTTGGGAGATGAGATATTAATTCGGATGATTACGCTGGCACGGACGGTTGAGCAACTATGGATTTTAATTCGTTTGCAGTGATACTGGGGCCTTCCATAACCAAATAACTACTCTTAATGATGGGTAATTCTCTCATTGATGGGTAATATTCTTATTGATAGCCGATACTGTTCTTAATGATTGGTGATTTTCTTATTTATGGGTTACACTCTTATTGATAGGCGATACTACTCTTATTGAATGGTGATGCTACATTTAATTTTAGACGATACTACTCTTATTGAATGGTGATTCCATACTTAATGATAGGCGATATTACATTTAATGTTGAGTGATTCTCTTATTGATTGGTGAAACTCTTAAATGATATGTGATACTACTCTTAATTATTGGTGATTATCTCATTGAAGGGTGATACGACACTTATTGATGGTTGATACCACTTTTAATGGTAGGTGATTCTCTCATTGAAGGGTGATACCACACTTATTGATGGGTGATACTACTTTTAATGATAGGTGATTCTCTTATTGATGTTTGATACATTCATTTTCTGCCCGATACCGTCACAATTTTGATTGTTCACTTTTCGAGAATTGGTATGAATCTGTTTTGTTGATTTCTGTTCCCGGTTGAGGGCCATTTGAGTCAAAACGTTGGTCTGTCCAGTCTTCTCCTCAAATCTTAAACACAATAGAAACCGATCTCTGGTCCACAGTTGGTCAGTTCAGTAACCACTGTTCTGCTATGCAATTCCTGCCTTCGATGTGTACACACTCTTCATCCCAACATTGTGCTAGCAATGCCAGACCTGGACCCTAGATGCGAGAACAGTGAGAAAAATAACCTCTAATGAGATTAAATGTGTTAGACGATTGAAACAAAACAGTCTGAGAGATAAGATCAGAAATGAAGAACTGAGAAAAAAGTTAGGAGTAATACCCACCAAAGAATATATAAGGAAACAACAGATACAATGGTTTGGCCAGAAGACAGAAAGATCAAAACACAACACAACGAGCCTTCAGGAAACGTTGTGAGAAAACCAGACTCAAGGGTCGACCACGAAAAAGATGGATCGATGGAATATTAGAAGCACTAGGAAACATAACAGCAGCAGAGACGAACAGAAGAGCAAAAGACCGCAAATTATATCCCCCTCTCGACGCTGAAAGGCAGATGAGGAAGGAAAGAAGAAGAAGAAGATGTGTAGAGGCATAACATAAAGCAAAGCGGTTATCTCTCCAAATAAGACATTTCTCTCACAGTGACGGCCCTTTGGCTACTTGGCGGACTGGGCAAGCTGAACTTCGGCGCCATTTTAAAATGTAATTATAAAAATGTTCACAAGGAAAAAACGAAAACAATTGGAAGATTATTGACAGCGCCCCCAAACACATGGCGCGCCCTGGGCAACTGTCCCAGCTGCCGGTACCTTCAGCCGGTTCTGTTCTTTCATTACAGTATATCAACATTTGTTCTTGTTTAATTTAGCTTTGAAGAAAAATGTATTTGGCCTTGTTTGGCTTTATGTTGTTTTATTTGGCTTTATGTTGTTTTATTTGGCTTTATTTGGGTTCCGCGGAAATGTCAGATGATTGTCAACGCCGGAGATTGCAGCCAAACTTCCATGCGGAGACGGCATATAGCGTGATGACGAGAAGAAAAAGCTCTTTTGTGATTTCATGCCATAAAAGAGCTACATAACAGACCGGACATCAAATATTCTTATGAGCCTCGTCGTTATTCGGCGTCACCCATACCGCCCCATTTCCCACCTTTATGGACCACGCTCTACTGCAAGAGGCCAGCAGAAAGAATGAGATGATTCACATTGAGAAAAATGCGAATGTCTATCGATCCGAAGGCTTGTCTGTAGGCGTCGACATTCGCTAAATTAAGAATAATGGATCAATGACCGTGTGTGATCTCATTATGAATTTGCCGAGCCGCCTCTCAAAGGCTCGCACACACTTACACATCATATCTTCTCATTTGCGCACGTGCACACAGTCTAAACGGCGCGCACACACTTACACATTAAACATTCTCCTCCGCGCACGTGCACACAGTGTGTGTTTCATAATTCTAATCACGCAACTCTCACTTTCAACACAGTTCTTTGTCCCTCCTCTAAGCACAGTCCCCGACTAAAGGCACCCGCAGCGATAATATGATTGAGTGCCCACATTTATTAGACATTCTATGGAACTCCTATCGCCTAGTGTCGAATATAAACAAAATACTTGGCCCTCGCTTTGTAACCCGCCAGCCTTGAACTTCGACACATTTTCTTTTTTTTGAAACATGAAATCACCTTTCCTCAGATGTCTTTTTCTTTTTTTTTTTAAATTGGCTGTCGCACAGTATCGAACAGACCACGTATCTCTACAACTTATAGGCGCGTATTCATAATTAATTAATGAAATATTGGCACCCGCTTTGTAACCAGCCAGATTTGAATTTTCTCACATCTTCTTTCTTTTGAGACATGCTGCTTGCTTGCATTGACATGATGACTAAAGGAATACACCACTTCGTCATCCGCCCTTAAAATGACGTGGACGTGTATACGTTATGTTATGCTTTGCAGTAAAGCTGTGATATTTGTTAATTTCGGCCCAACATATTCGATTTCAGCATGTTATTTTTTAGTACCGGTTTGCCTTCCCTCTTCGATCCCTACTCGCTTGGCCAGACTAGACAGGTTAGTCTGTTCTGGAGGCACCGCCAAGAGGTGGATTAGGGTTTGTATGGTTCTGGTTCATCGATCCTGACCTCAACCATCAGCTAATGAGTCGGTGACTCTGGTGCTTTGAGGCACCTTGCCTCCCTTTTGAGACTTAAAACCACATTTTTTCAAGTACATTTTTTTTAAAAACGGCTGTCGCACGGCATCAGGCAGACCACGTATCTCTACAACTTATACGAACGTCTTCATAATTCTTTTAATTTAATATTTTCTAGACCCTGAGACAATTGATGACAAAGTGGAGACACGAAGGGGTTAGTTTGACATAGACAAAGTGGAGACACGAAGGGGTTAGTTTGACATGGACAAAGTTTAGACACGAAGGGGTTAGTTTGACATGGACAAAGTGGAGAAATGAAGGGTTAGTTTGACATGGACAAAGTGTAGTCATGAACGGGTTAGTTGGACATGGACAAAGTGGAGAAATGAAGGGGTTAGTTTGACATGGACAAAGTGTAGTCATGAACGGGTTAGTTGGACATGGACAAAGTGTAATCATGAAGGGGTTAGTTTGACATGGACAAAGTGTAGTCATGAAGGGGTTAGTTTGACATGGACAAAGTGTAGCCATGAAGGGTTAGTTTGATATGGACAAAGTGTAGTCATGAAGGAGTTAGTTTGACATGGACAAAGTGTAGTCATGAAGGGGTTAGTTTGACATGGACAAAGTGTAGTCATGAAGGAGTTAGTTTGACATGGACAAAGTGTAGTCATGAAGGAGTTAGTTTGACATGGACAAAGTGTAGTCATGAAGGAGTTAGTTTGACATGGACAAAGTGTAGTCATGAAGGAGTTAGTTTGACATGGACAAAGTGTAGTCATGAAGGAGTTAGTTTGACATGGACAAAGTGTAGTCATGAAGGAGTTAGTTTGGCATGGACAAAGTGTAGTCATGAAGGAGTTAGTTTGACATGGACAAAGTGTAGTCATGAAGGAGTTAGTTTGACATGGACAAAGTGTAGTCATGAAGGAGTTAGTTTGACATGGACAAAGTGTAGTCATGAAGGAGTTAGTTTGACATGGACAAAGTGTAGTCATGAAGGGGTTAGTTTAACATGGACAAAGTGTAGCCATGAAGGGGTTAGGGGCTGTGGTGAATGCAACGTTCTTTGAGAGATCTGTCTAGAGACAGAGATTCTTCCAGACGGGCTGTGGTAAATGCAACGTTCTGCAAAGGACAAGGCGGCCTCATGATAGTGATGATGATGATGATGATGATGATAATGATGATGATGATGATGATGATGATATGATGATGATGATGATGATGATGATGATGATGATGATGATGATGATGATGATGATGATGATGATGATGATGATGATGATGATGATGATATAAGGAAAGGGAAAACTTACAAATTATGTTGGTAACAGCTGAACGGGTGACATAAAATGAAACTAATGGGCGACTGGTTGATCTCGAGGCAAGACGTCGGTCTCAAGATAGAGAGGTTGTGAGTTCAGATCCCGCACCAGTTGGAATTTTTATTTGTGATTTCTCTCAGCGGCAAACACCCCTGATCTTAGTAGCGAGGGCCGGTTTGAAATACCAGTTACTCATCGACGGAAACGATATAAGTACCCCCGAAGACGGAGTTATTTGCGTGTCTGTCGAGTGAGCCTTGTGCACACGGCTGCCAGGGACAAAAAAATGGGAATAACATTCAAAATGCAGTTCCTTGTCTCTAGGGACTTGGCCAGAGGTGAGAGCTGGTGAATGAAGAAAAAAGGAAAAGATAAATGAAACAACCTGTAATATACTGATGACGCTATTTTGGTTGCTAAGAGTGAAAGTGAGTTCACATAACATTGACATCACAGTGATGTGAAATAGAAATAAATGTCTTAGCCTCAAGACTAAGAACAAAGACAGAAGTGACGGTTGCAACAAAGAGTAAATCTGCAGTATTAACTACTTTTTCGATGACGTCATCCTCGCCCAGCGCTCGAATCTTTGAATACACTCATGTTTATATTTTTTTTCATACTTTTTCCATGAAAATTACTTTTTTTCCATGGGGACTGTTTAGTTTCTTCTTCGCTGAAATTGTTTTGTGACAGAAACATGTTTTCAAGTGTTTAACGCGAGCTTGCATTTAACATTAATTAACAGTTTCTGCCTCTTGGTGTGTCAGTTGATTATTACCAGATTTTTCTACGTTTCCATGAAAACAAAATATTGACCAATTATGACTATATAATTTCCACATCATTGAATCATTCTTCTTCTGCTTCTTCTATCCTTCCTCTGCTGCCATTTGCGTCGAGGGGAGAAACAATCTGCGATTCTTTGCTCTTCTGTTGGCCCCTTCTGATGTTATTCCTCCTAGTGACTCTAGTATTCCCTTTATCCATCTCTTTCTCGGTCTTCCTCTTAATCTGGCGTTTTCGTAGCGTTTATTTAAGGATCTTTGAGTCATTGTTAGTTCTTGTTGTCTTGTTATGTGGCCGAACCAATTTATCTGTTGTTTCTTTATGTATTCGATGGCTGGTTCAATTTCGAGTTTCTTCCTCAGGTCAGTGTTTCTTAT
This sequence comes from Megaustenia siamemsis, assembly GCA_032433765.1. NCBI lineage: Eukaryota > Metazoa > Mollusca > Gastropoda > Stylommatophora > Ariophantidae > Megaustenia > Megaustenia siamemsis. The sequence goes on from JAVIAB010000008.1 coordinate 68,870,248, forward strand.
TCTGTCCCTTAAGCTGTTTCCTGTCATTCTTCTGACACATTTCAATTCGGTGGTCGTTATCTTTCTTATTGTTCTAGAGTCCAGCGTCCAATTCTGGCACAGATAGCACAGAGTTGGTAGAAAAATTGATTTGTATATTTCCCTTTTTGCCTTCGTAGTTATTGCTTTGTTTTTCAATAGTGTTGATACTTGGCCTATAACTTGGCATGCTTTGTTACACCTTATATCTATCTCTGTCTCTTGGTTATTGTCTTGTATTAACGTGCTACCCAGATATTTAAAATTGTCTACTTGCTTCAAAGTCGTATTATCTATTATGATGTTTAGTTTGAATCATTACGTTTTCAATATCTATTATAATATGTATCTGTCAAAAAAGTAGTTTTCGTGTCTTCTTTTATCAGTACAATCTCTTTCTCTTCATGCACTGTCTTCTGCTATTTTCAAAGATCTCTTCCTTTATAACGTGACCAGTCTATATTGAAATGATTCCCAAGCGTGTACCAGCTTTTTAGCCATTGATTAGTGACAATTATCTATATATTGACTACCAATAATTGATAAAGAGATGCACAGATCAATCATTCACCAGAAGGTAGTGTGTGTGTGGTGTGTGTATATGAGTAAATAGACAGACAGACAGATAGACAGACAAACAGACAGGCAGACAGATAGACAGTCAGATAGACAGATGGACAGACGGACGGACGGAAGGAAACAAATAGACAGACAGAACTATATATAGACTGATAGATAGATAGATAGATAGATAGATAGATAGATAGATAGATAGATAGATAGATAGATAGATAGATAGATAGATAGATAGATAGATAGATAGATAGATAGATATAGATAGATAGATAGATAGATAGATAGATAGATAGATAGATAGATAGATAGATAGATAGATAGATAGATAGATAGATAGATAGATAGATAGATAGATAGATAGATAGATAGATAGATAGATAGATAGATAGATAGATAGATAGATAGATAGATAGATAGATAGATAGATAGATAGAGATAGATAGATAGATAGATAGATAGATAGATAGATAGATAGATAGATAGATAGATAGATAGATAGATAGATAGATAGATAGGTAGATAGATAGATAGGTAGATAGATAGATAGGTAGATAGATAGATAGATAGATAGATAGATAGATAGATAGATAGATAGATAGATATAGATAGATAGATAGATAGATAGATAGATAGATAGATAGATAGATAGATAGATAGATAGATAGATAGATAGATAGATAGATAGATAGATAGATAGATAGATAGATAGATAGATAGATAGATAGATAGATAGATAGATAGATAGATAGATAGATAGATAGATAGATAGATAGATAGATAGATAGATAGATAGATAGATAGATAGATAGATAGATAGATAGATAGATAGATAGATAGATAGATAGATAGATAGATAGATAGATAGATAGATAGATAGATAGATAGATAGATAGATAGATAGATAGATAGATAGATAGATAGATAGATAGATAGATAGATAGATAGATAGATAGATAGATAGATAGATAGATAGATAGATAGATAGATAGATAGATAGATAGATAGATAGATAGATAGATAGATAGATAGATAGATAGGTAGATAGATAGATAGGTAGATAGATAGATAGATAGATAGATAGATAGATAGATAGATAGATAGATAGATAGATAGATAGATAGATAGATAGATAGATAGATAGATAGATAGATAGATAGATAGATAGATAGATAGATAGATAGATAGATAGATAGATAGATAGATAGATAGATAGATAGATAGATAGATAGATAGATAGATAGATAGATAGATAGATAGATAGATAGATAGATAGATAGATAGATAGATAGATAGATAGATAGATAGATAGATAGATAGATAGATAGATAGATAGATAGATAGATAGATAGATAGATAGATAGATAGATAGATAGATAGATAGATAGATAGATAGATAGATAGATAGATAGATAGATAGATAGATAGATAGATAGATAGATAGATAGATAGATAGATAAATTTCATGATCCACTAATAAGCTAAAGCGAAGACGTCAACGATTGGCCTCTCTTGTCCATAGCAATTGCTACATCGAAATGTCCTTGTTTTTACAGTCAGCAATTCAGCATTCTCATTGTCCTTGACGCCAACATGTCTAAGGCAGTAAATTTATATGGGCCCCTGATGACTTGTGAGGTCTGTAAGTTACATCCATAAATGTCCCAGGCATTCATTATGAATCGTCCGAATAATCAAAAACCAACACGATATCTGTCCTATTAATGCCGCGCTAGAAAGCCATTTTTAGGGCTACGGTTACTGCCTCAATCTCCATTCGCAAACTGGAGGTATTTGGAGTTTATGCTGAGTTTGGCTTCCCGATTCTACCTCTCACCCGGCTATTCATATCTGTCTTGTATCGTTGCTTGGAAACGTCAATGCTTTCAAGGATAGATGAAAAAAATAATAAACTTGTGGGCAGTAAAAATTAAAATTATCGAGGACATGTATCTTCTCGATAACGATATATAGTTGTGAATCATGGACAATCTCGCAAACAACAAGGAAGAAAACTGAATCATTCGAAAGAAAATGCTACAGAAAAATCGTTAAAATACCTTGGAAAATTAAAAAAGAGCAATGAGGACATTAAATGATTTAAACATTAAAAAGAACCGGCTTATAAACACCATTCTACAGGAGAAATTAAAACACTTTGGCCACGTCAAAGAAACAACTGGCTGGAAACAGCAATAATGGACGACGTGATTCCTGGACGACGTGATTCCTGGACGACGTGATTCCTGGACGACGTGATTCCTGGACGACGCATCTGAGGCAAAGCAAGAAAGAGGTTTTTTTCAAGCCATCAAGGAAACATTGAACATCTCTCTCTCTCTCTCTCTCTCTCTCTCTCTCTCTCTCTCTGCGTTCAGGACTCAATCAGAGTAAGGATTCCAGACTCTCATATGAAGTCAGCTGTCAGGCTAAGTGTGTTGATAGCCCCCACAGACAGAACATCACAATTAATGTATGTCAGATCCACTCTGACTGAACACCCGTTAATACGTTGCACTGTGTTCTGCGCCAGTGGCCCAGTGCATCCGATTTCAGCCAGCATTTTATTCGGGTTTGCTTTCCCTAGCCTTTGATTGTCCCCAATCTTCCTGCAAGGCAGCAGATGATCTTTTCTGTAGGGGGATTCTGCCCTTAGATGGTAGGCCCTCCCAGGTTTACGAGCACCATCTGCCCGAGTCACTAAAGGTGACTAACACAGACACGGACACACAAAGATGTGACTAACACAGACATACACACACAAAGATGTGAGATGTGACTAACACAGACATGCACACACAAAGATATGAGATGTGACTAATACAGACATGCACACAGCGATACGAGGCATGACTAACACTGACACACATCAAGATATATGACACATGACTAACATAAACATGCACATAAAGATATGAGATATAACTGACATTGACATGCACACACAAAGATATGACATATGCCTAACATAGACATGCACACAAAGATAAGAGATATGACTAACATAGATATGCACACACAAAGATATGACACATGCCTAACATAGACATGCACACAAAGATAAGAGATATGACTAACATAGATATGCACACACAAAGATATGAGATGGGACTAACATGGCCATGCACACGCAAGGATATGAGATGTGACAAACACAGACATGCACATACAAAGATATGAGATATGACTAACATAAACATGCAAACAAAGATATGGGATATCACTAACCCAGACATGCACACACAAAGATATGACATATGACTAACACTGGTACACACTAATATATGAGATATGACTAAACACAGACACACATAAAGATATGAGACATGATTAACACGGACACACCGAGATATGAGATATGACTAACATGACACACACCAAGATGTGAGCCATGGCCAGCACACACAAGCTAAGATATGAGCCATGGCTAGGACAGAAACACAACAAGATATGAGCCATGGCTTCACTAAAAACACCAAAAAATGAACCATGTCTAGCACAGAAACACATTAAAGTTTTCCATATGCTTGGGCTTGTTGTAGTCTGCAGACTCTTCTGAACGTGGGAATCACAGGTTTCGTTAAACAGTTGTCCGGAGATTTGAGAGTGCAGTCTGACCCATAGAACGTTCTCTTGCATGTACAGATTCCCGATCGACTGTTAACAGGTGTCGTTGAAACAGTTGTCCGGACATTTGAGAGTACATATGATGTCACAGCCATCAGAACACATCTGTTCGCACTGTAGACCAAAATTACCATCTGGACAAGTGTCATTACAGGTATAGCCAGGATTGTAGGCATTTTCCAGATTTTTCCTCAAATAAAGGACAGACACTGAGACAAGACCCGGAACAGTCATGTCCATAGATCCCATGTGAACAGTAGCCGTGACAAGTACCGATGATGACATTGCAGCCTTTACTACACCCACTACACACTGCACAAAACGACAAGAATGCTCGTCCAGACAATTGGTGTCTGTAAATGTTTGCACCTCACATACCGTCAGTGCACTGTCGGCCTGCGAAATGGTCGGTGAGAACTCAATCTTAATGTTTGATTAATCTTAATGTTTCCGATTTCGAAAGACGCGCCACTTTTGTCATTTCCGATTTCTTGTTAAATAGGTTCAGAGGCGTACTTTGACAAAATATTTACTATCCACAAAACGACAAGAATGCTCGTCCAGACAATAGGTGTCTGTAAATGTTTGCACCTCACATACCGTCAGTGCACTGTCGGCCTGCGAAATGGTCGGCGAGAACTCAATCTTAATGTGTGCCATTGACGTTTGTGTTTTGACTACAATAGTGTTCACATATAAATTAGGGTAGGATATATCATTATACTGGAACACTACTCCGCCACTGTCAGAGAAAGCCCTTAGAGTGGCATTCTTTACCCGAATCATAGTGCTAGCTCGATGATAGATTCGAATGATGTGAGTCTTCTGGGGCGTTGCAAAGTTCAGATACCAGTGAACAGAATTGGTTCCACTTCTCCATTGTGTGTGTGTGCAGTCATTGTCATAGAGATTGGTCTTTGTTTTGCTATTAACTGCGGCATCTGGTCCACATCCGTCTCCTGTATAACAAGCATCAAATGTTTTGTGCATTAAATCGGTCTGGTTTGTGTTCTGTTTGAGAGCCAGTTTCCGACCCCCGCCAATGTAGTTGGAGCAGATATTTGCAACTATCGCACTTTCAATCCGTAACTTGTTGATCAGACCAGCCCCAGGGCAGAAGGCATCAATCTCGTACGGACTGACTACAATCCTTGATACATTGTTACACGAGGCAGAACCATTCAGTTTTACCGTGAAACTGTCCGGATAGTTTAAGTCATTCGCATAAATCCTAAACCAGGAGCACGGCAAAGATTGATTGAGAGTTGCCTCAACTGATGTAGAATCTGTCCTGATTACATGAGGTGTCGTTGCCATCAAACAGGAAAGTAGGTTCAGATTTTTTGGCATATTTGCAAATAAAATCCAAGTACCGACACTGGGGTCCGAGAATTTTGTGCTGACAACTGTCATTGTTTGGGCATGTCCCTGTAGTTTTGTCACAAACTAAGCCATTATAGCAGTGACATTGTAACGTACAATTTGTCCCAAACCAACCGGCTGCACAAGTAAGGTCATTAGCTTCCATTGTTGCTAACGAAGCCAGCGAATAGAGACTTGATCTACAGCGATTGTTAACGAACTGTGTACATACATTTATTATCAAACCCGTGTTTACATTTTTTTTAAAATCCGCCATCTCACTGTGGTAGCAGATAGCGTGAAATTCTCTAATAGAATGAGATAAACCGTTGGAGACAAGGAAAGTCAACATTGTTTACATGGCTTGGACGCAAGAAGCGTCCATTTTGGCGCATTGAACATGACAGCAGAAGTGTGAAACCTGGCTAGAGACAGAGATTCTTTCAGACGAGCTGTGGTGAATGCAACGTTCTGTTGGAGATCTGGCTAAAGATAGAGATTCTTTCAGACGAGCTGTGGTGAATGCAACGTTCTGTTGGAGATCTGGCTAGAGACAGAGATTCTTTCAGACGAGCTGTGGTGAATGCAACGTTCTGTTGGAGATCTGGCTAGAGACAGAGATTCTTTCAGACGAGCTGTGGTGAATGCAACGTCCTGTTGGAGATCTGGCTAGAGACAGAGATTCTTTCAGACGAGCTGTGGTGAATGCAACGTTCTGTTGGAGATCTGGCTAAAGATAGAGATTCTTTCAGACGAGCTGTGGTGAATGCAACGTTCTGTTGGAGATCTGGCTAGAGACAGAGATTCTTTCAGACGAGCTGTGGTGAATGCAACGTTCTGTTGGAGATCTGGCTAAAGATAGAGATTCTTTCAGACGAGCTGTGGTGAATGCAACGTTCTGTTGGAGATCTGGCTAGAGACAGAGATTCTTTCAGACGAGCTGTGGTGAATGCAACGTTCTGTTGGAGATCTGGCTAGAGACAGAGATTCTTTCAGACGAGCTGTGGTGAATGCAACGTCCTGTTGGAGATCTGGCTAAAGACAGAGATTCTTTCAGACGAGCTGTGGTGAATGCAACGTCCTGTTGGAGATCTGGCTAGAGACAAAGATTCTTTCAGACGAGCTGTGGTGAATGCAACGTCCTGTTGGAGATCTGGCTAAAGACAGAGATTCTTTCAGACGGGCTGTGGTGAATGCAACGTTCTGTTGGAGATCTGGCTAAAGACAGAGATTCTTTCAGACGAGCTGTGGTGAATGCAACGTCCTGTTGGAGATCTGGCTAGAGACAAAGATTCTTTCAGACGAACTGTGGTGAATGTAAAGTTCTGTGTGAGATCTGACTAAAGACAAAGATTCTTTCAGACGGGCTGTGGTGAATGCAACGTTCTGTTGGAGATCTGGCTAAAGATAGAGATTCTTTCAGACGAAAGTAGGTTCAGATTTTTTGGCATATTTGCAAATAAAATCCAAGTACCGACACTGGGGTCCGAGAATTTTGTGCTGACAACTGTCATTGTTTGGGCATGTCCCTGTAATTTTGTCACAAACTAAGCCATTATAGCAGTGACATTGTAACGTACAATTTGTCCCAAACCAACCGGCTGCACAAGTAAGGTCATTAGCTTCCATTGTTGCTAACGAAGCCAGCGAATAGAGACTTGATCTACAGCGATGGTTAACGAACTGTGTACATACATTTATTATCAAACCCGTGTTTACATTTTTTTTTTAAATCCGCCATCTCACTGTGGTAGCAGATAGCGTGAAATTCTCTAATAGAATGAGATAAACCGTTGGAGACAAGGAAAGTCAACATTGTTTACATGGCTTGGACGCAAGAAGCGTCCATTTTGGCGCATTGAACATGACAGCAGAAGTGTGAAACCTGGCTAGAGACAGAGATTCTTTCAGACGAGCTGTGGTGAATGCAACGTTCTGTTGGAGATCTGGCTAAAGATAGAGATTCTTTCAGACGAGCTGTGGTGAATGCAACGTCCTGTTGGAGATCTGGCTAGAGACAGAGATTCTTTCAGACGAGCTGTGGTGAATGCAACGTTCTGTTGGAGATCTGGCTAGAGACAGAGATTCTTTCAGACGAGCTGTGGTGAATGCAACGTCCTGTTGGAGATCTGGCTAGAGACAAAGATTCTTTCAGACGAACTGTGGTGAATGTAAAGTTCTGTGTGAGATCTGACTAAAGACAAAGATTCTTTCAGACGGGCTGTGGTGAATGCACCGTTCTGTGAGGGATCTGACTAGAGGCAGAGATTCTTCCAGGTGAGCTGTGAGTGAATGAAACGTTCTGTATCAGATCTGGCTGGAGACAAGCATTATTTTAGACAGGATGTGGTGAATCCAACGTTCTGTTGGAGAACTGACTAAAGACAGTGATTCTTTCAGACGAGCTGTGGTGAATGAAACGTTCTGCAAAGAAGATGCGACCTAATGATTATGGGCTACAAATTCTGAATACATCATAAGCTGAAAACGGTCAACGACTCATAATTGACTGATGTCGTTAAAATCAGCGAACCAGAACTGATCTAAGTCCTACGCCACTTCCCCGCAGTGACCCAGAACCAAATTAATTTGATCAATATAAAAGTGGTCAAAATGGGAAGGTAAACGTGGTACATAAAAAAAAACTGCAGAATTCGGATGTGCTGGATCGAAAGATAGGCCTACACTACATACAGTTGCTGTAAACCACATCTCAATTCAATATACGCTCATTTAACGCCAAGTCGAGAACAGTGGCTGGATAATAATAATAATAGTAATTATTATAATTCCACAACCCTAAAAAAGCGAGGGAGAGGTTAACATGTTTTCAAATAGGAAGGGTTTAAAAAAATGCTTCTATTGGGTTAAAGGTTTTGAACGGGGCACCTCGTAATGTCTTTACAGACATAAAGCATTATTTCTCAAGCCCCAAAGAAAGCCGACACACCCTGACCTGACCTAGCCCCAGCGGCAGACGGTAGTTTCGAAACTTGAGAAGGCTAGGACGTGATGAGATACCAGATAGAAACAATCAACATTTTTAGGGCACATCATGAGAAAAGGGAAGTTGGAATACTTTGTTTACAACTGGCAAAAACCAAGGAAAGAGAGATCGCGGACGACAAAGAGAGAAAATAATAGATAGCTTGGTGTCATGGCATGAAAAATAGTCAACAACAGAATTGATACGATGTAGTGTGGATAGAAGATTGTGGAAGGACATGATGGGCTACATCAACAGGTATGGCACACGATGATGGTGCTAATAGCTCCTTCAATTATTACTATAAATTGTCATAATTATAATTACATCATACAATTTTAGTTATTTGCATTGTAAGTAAAAAATGAATAAAGTAAAGAGCCCCGTCACGCCAAGTGATGTATAGGGAGTATGGTGTTACTGACCATCATTTTTATAGACCTTCGGCACATGATTTTTGAAGTAATATGGTCGGGATTACGCCCGTGCCGCTTTACTTTCCCATAAAAATCCGGTACCCATTTAAGGCTGGGTGAACCCGGAAGCCTTCGGTCAGGCCCGAACCCGACCTCTTGTCCATTTGTAGTCCAGTTCACTAACCACTGAGCTATCGCGGCTCCCTTATTTGCATTGTACTTCATGAAAAAACGTGGTTTTGTTGTTAATTAACCTCTTACTATTTTGTTCAAGATTTATATACTGAATTATATATAATGACGCAGCACAGTGATTTTAATGAGACTAGATAAGCTTGCCTCCTATAGTCTATATATATATATATGTGTGTGTGTGTGTGTGTGTGTGTGTGTGTGTGTGTGTGTGTGTGTGTGTGTGTGTGTGTGTGTGTGTGTTAATAAAGATATGGAAAACCAAACATTAGTTGAACTACCGTTGCCACGGCAGCCAGGGCGATGATTGCTTTTATGGCCTACCTAGTTCTCATACACATTGCAAGGTAGATAGATATTGTTGTACTGTTGCCGTAGTTTTGGTCTCCATAGACATGGAAGTCTATCTATTATAGTTCGTTCACAAATTCGTGCTCACAGAGTTGATTAATTATCTCGGAAACTGTTTGATAAATTTCAATAATTTTTTTCATGAAATCTTATTTTTTTTCACCGACCTTGAGCCTGATTTTTTCCCCCTACTGCCATGCATTTAGGAAAGATTTTTGTTTCACTAGGGTATATAAAAATATTATTTTCTTGGTTGTCCTAATTTTTAGGAGTTTACAATACCCACATTTATTGTAATCAACATTGTCATTTAAAAAGGCAAAATGTCACGTGTTTATCCACACAATCTTAGCACTTGCTCGCACTTACTGAACGTGATTTCGAAAGACGCGCCACTTTTGTCATTTCCGATTTCTTGTTAAATAGGTTCAGAGGCGTACTTTGACAAAATATTTACTATTAATGTATATTCCTTTACATGTTATAATTTGTAAGCTGTTGTGAAATGACTACTTGATTTTTAAATTCATGATGAGTTTAAAGTGTAAATTCTTCACTATGCAAAAACTGTTTTATTGTACAAGCACTTTTGCAATTACCTATTTCTATGACGACGATAAATGAAAAATTGTGACCCTCTTCAATGTGATACGGATACGCCTTTGAATTGTTAGAAAATTAACGTAATTTACAGAAGAATCTAATGTTTAGAGCACGCGTTTTGATATTTTCCTAAAATTATATAACAAAAAACGATTTGTGCAAAATGCAGACTACCTTTGTACTTAAATGTTATCAAATCTGAAGGTTGGTGAAAAAATAAGATTTCATGAAAACAAATTACAGAAATTCATCAAACAGTTTCCGAGATAATTGATCAACTCTGTGGGCACGAATTTGTGAACGAACTATAGTAACGCCTTCAATTACTCTAGCTATATCAAGGCAGACTTTAGAATACCGTGGCTAGTTTTACATTTACATTTGATTCATTGAGCTGGATTATGATTATGTTATATTTTCTGGTAAAATATTAGAGGAGTCGTGGCCTCTGTTGCCTCCGATGAATATCCGCCACTGACTGATACTTTTCGACCATTGCCATCTACATATATTTCAAAAAGCTCCCGGGCAGAAATAAAACCGGAAAACTCTGCAACTAGCGTGACGTTATCTGCTATAGGAGCTACAGACGGCTGAGATCACTCTACACACAACCGGCACTGGTTGCAAAGCTGAAAACAGCATGCGAGCTGGAGGTTTTTTTGAGAATTTCTTGTCAATCAGTAGGCCTTTGTCTATTTATCTATGGAAGGCCCCGGTATCACTGCAAACGAAATAAAATCCATAATTGCTCAACCGCCCGTGCCAGTGGAATCATCCGAATCTCATCTCCCAAACAAAGGAAGGTAACTGTAGTCCCCATCGCAGCAGTCTCAGCACACGCCAAAAGACATAAGGCGAAACCGCGCAGAAAGTGAACACAGCCAACTGTTCCCTGTCATACGATATCATCATTCATCGTAAACAATTAGAATATCGAAACATGATCAAAACGGATGAGGCACACAACTCACGGTATGCACAGAGCACTTAACTCAGAAGCTCATGCAACAAGCCGGACGTGGAATATGAGGAAGCTGCAACAAGGAACACTTTTCATGCATGGCCTTCAATTGTTCCCGCCGCCTATCCACCACATTCCGGAAGTTCACGTCCTCTTTGTAAATATCTATGATCCGACACACCCTGAAATAAAGGGCATTACTTTAATGCTAGAAGGGAAAGGTAAGGAATTTGTTGGTCAACTGCAGAAGAAACACACTTTGAAAACAAATTAAAAGGGAAAAATACAACATCAACAAGATTAATTAGAGTCGGGAGCAAAAGATAATATTTATTGAGAACCCATCAAATGAGATACAAAGAGCTGAAAAGCTAAATGAGTGGATTCTCTTCCATTTGAGAAACTGGTTTGATATATTGCCAGTTTGCCATGTGAATAGATTTCGGCCCACTTTATAAATAATCTCTGCACATCAATATTTTAGTATCACCATAAAACTTATACAAGATCATCATCAAGTACCGGGCCTGCTGACGTAGGTGATCATGTCTCTCCACAACTTTCGATCACGACAGTTATTTATTTATCATTTCTGTTGTTGACTTTCTACCAAGCCATTCTCTTAAGCTGTCTGGTGTCTTTTCTCTTTGCTTCCCCCTATCTCTTCATCCCTCAATTTTCGCAGTTGTTACAATATATTCCAGCTATTCTCTTCTCATTACATGAAAATACAAGATCAGTTCATTCAATTTTGGAAGAAAAATATAATCATATATATGTGTGTATGTATGTGCGTGAGTGTGTGTGAGCTAAATAATTAAATCCACACAAACTCTAGAAAATGGGTTAATTTCCTTTAATAATGTCTCCGAAGACTCTTAAATATAATTTAGAGAGACCAAATGGAACTAAAATTCAAGTCTATCAAGCTATAGAGCAGATGCCGGAAGTACATCAGTCATGCGCTAAGATTGGATAAAAAAAAAAACGACTCCTGCTCAAAACCTTCTTGTGGACACATATATGGCCCTTTTTATCTTGTCAGAAGGTTTAGTGAAAGCTTTTGTGTATTGTTTGTGTGGAAGGTTTTTGTTTTTGTCGAACAGTTTCTCTCATGGCTGATTCTACCAATGTTGACAAATACCTTCTCTATATCGTAGTTTGGGTCTGCCGATTTGTCTTTTTCCGTGTATTAGTTCACCATATTGAATTTGCTTGAGAATGCGGGTTTCTTAACCTTCGACTTTTAAGCATTTATATGATTGTTAGAGTCTTAGCACGTTGCAGGAATGTTAAATATTTTGATCTGTTACTTGACGTGCAATATTTTCCGGAAACATCGTATGTAGAAGATATTTAGTCTTTTTCCATGATTTGAGTATGTTGTCCAGGTTTCAGATCCATATAATAGTTTGCTATGCACACAGGTCTGACATATTAAGAATTTGGTCTATAGGATTCGTTTCGTGTTGTTCCAGGCCCTTTCTGTAAGTTTGCTGAAAGTCGTAGCTGTCTTACCGATTCGACTGTATTTCATCATCAAGAGAAAGGGTTGACGTGATTGTGGATCCAAGATACGTACATTTCTGAACTGACTCAAGTGGACATTCTTTCAAAGTGATTAATACAAATTTGATAACTCCTTGACTTAGAAATACTGTTTTCTGAACACTATTCACTAGGCAGTGAAAAATATCTCATGCTTTGTCATGGTTGTTGATCTGTGATTGTAAGGTGATTTCACTTTATGGGACTTGGACTGCATCGTCAGCAAATAAAAGTTCTAGGTTAAAATTTGTTTGTTTGTGGATACATGGCGGCAAAAGAAACCTAGCATGATGGAAAGAAACTCAAAGAATAACAATTAACGGAGATGGATTAACTACAGTCGTGGAAACAAATTCCCAAGACCTAACAGTGAACCGTCCGACATGGATAGTTATAATTTCTGGCCTATGTGCCGCACTCGGGCAGAGAACAAAAATAACTTGGTCATTGGTAAGTAAAGGAGGGAAGTTGCAACAACTTTTGCTACCTGGCCACTCCTGCAGACAACGCCGCTTGTGTGGAGACGGTCCAGCTACTCTATTGAATTGATAATATATATAATTTATTTATCAATCATGTTTACATGTTGGAGAACACTTATTTGTTCTGTTGCTTTCTGTAAGTATATCTGACATCAAAATGTGATTTCAAGCGAGTTCCTATAATAGTAGCATCGTTCGCCGTTACGTGGCGTTATGACATCAGTAGACAGTAGAAGTAGACTAGACAGTTACTTGAGTTACACTAAGTTACACTTACAGTAGACGAGTAGTAAGTACTGTAAATCATATCAATTAATCAATCATATATAAATTTATTATTGTCTGCTGTCGTCTAAGTCTACTAACTGTCTAAGTGTCTTGTCTTACTCTTACTGTAGTCTGTCTGTAGTACAGTAAGTACTGTAGTAACTTTTTTACCGTCGTCGTTGCTACGTTTACGACGTCGGACATGGCTGTTCAACTTTACTACTTTTTACACTACTACTTTGCTTTTGTCTTTGTTTGTACTTGAAAAATCCAGCTCTCTCAAGAATCTCAAGTCTCCCTTCACTTCTTCGGATTTTACCATTCGCCGAAGGATTCGTGGGGGATTATAAAAATAAAATACAACATTTACACTGTGTACACACTCTATGATGCAGATGATATTCTAAACATAGAATTCTCAACTCAATAGTAGAGCTTACTCAGCAACTACCAAATATATAATATGGACTTATGGAAAAATAGAGGCACAGGATGTGCTGATGTTTACTATAATCTATAAATACAATTATATTCACCCTAAAACAGCTATCACAAGAAACAATAGACTGCAATAACAATTTGTATCATAGAGTCATACTCTATGCAGCTTTGAATACTTTCATAGAACAAGAAAAAAAAGCATTCTACCAAGGAAAAGAGAACAGTTATTTTGGGAGACACTAACATTATAAGTAGTAAGCCAATTTCTAACTAATCTATGAGAAAGTCTGTGCAGCAGCAGCACAGTCAAACACAACAGCAACAAGACTACACAGTCCACTTTGAATTTAGAGCAGGAGTAAGACGGGAGCACATTACCACTCCTATTGTTTATTACCTACATGGAATACATTAGTTAACCCATCTGAGACAGGGGTTAATGAACATATATGCGCAAACATTTAAACAAATAGACCTACAAAAACACTTGAATAGACTTTACAGCCCAGGCACCGACTACAACATGACAATGAACACCAACAAGACAAAAGTTCTGAGCATTGCAAAAGAATTACAGAACATCAACATAACTATGGGCAGGAGACAATTCAAACAAACAGAGGAATTTAAATACAAAGGAAGGCTAGTGAAAACAATAATTCACAAGAATAGAAATAGATAACAACATACCTTGGGATGTCAAGGGACACTCCCTGTGTAGCAATGAGGTATCTTCTTGACTTTCCAACCATGGATGACAGAATCAAGATCTGGAGAGCACGAGCATACCTAAAGCTTAGTACAGATAAAGAGCATCCATTGCACCATGTGCTCAACACAGTGAAAGGTGCCAGGCTAAAAAAGAGGCAAATCATGGGTGGGCCGAGCAGAAGATGTCATCAAACAGGTCTGTGGGCTTACCAATATCAGCGTTGGTGGGGAGTCGATATCGGTGCCTACGTCATTCAAGGGGACTTTCTCGTGTATTGTCACACTCAACAGGAAAAGTAGAGAACAGAACCCGGTCGTGGTTAATGCTGAGGTCAACGGTCTCATCTGCAATAACACCGATGAGAAAGATTCAGTCATCTATACAGATGGATCTGTAAGACGACACCTAAGAAGTGCATGGGCATTTGCAGCATGCTCGGCAGGCAGAATAGTCAAAGAAGACAGTGGTGCATACGTCATGACCACGAGTAGCATGACAATGGAGGTGATGGCAGTGACTAAGGCATTCAAATGGTTAGAGTCACAAGACTACACCCACGCATGTATACTGAGTGATTCGATGAGCATGATAAAAAAAAGTGGAGGCGGGCTCTGTACGCATGCAATGGGTAGAGTCGTTGCAGAAATCCAAAATACGTAAGGTCACCTTTGTCTATGTCCCTGGACATGCAGGAGTATGGGGAAATGAAAGAGTGGACAGGTTGGCTAGCTGCGCTGTCGTTGAGGACATGCAACCAATGGATCGGGCGGACATCATCAATGCCCTCCGAGATGTGGGAAGAGCACAGGACTTCGACAAACACAGATCCACATCACTTCTTCAGATGATGGAAACGGGAGTTAAGATGGGCACAGCCAGAAATGAGAAACTTAGTGGCCGTGTAAGAAGACTTATCAACCAACATAGAACAGGAGTCGTCAGTCGCTGGACACTGGGGGAATTGCTGAGGAAGGGATCTGAGCACCCATGGACATGTTCGGAGTGCA
This sequence comes from Megaustenia siamemsis, assembly GCA_032433765.1. NCBI lineage: Eukaryota > Metazoa > Mollusca > Gastropoda > Stylommatophora > Ariophantidae > Megaustenia > Megaustenia siamemsis. The sequence continues at coordinate 68,885,797 of JAVIAB010000008.1, forward strand.
ATGATGATGACCCGCAAATAACTCAATAGAAATAGATTCAAGATGCAACAAAGCTTGACAAATCATTGGACAGATATCACTACTGTCCAACAAGGAAATAACACTAGAGGCAAAACGGGCGCTCTACAACACAATCTTTATTCCACTATTGTGCTACCAATGGCAGTCCTGGATGCTAGACTCAAGAACCAATGAAAAATAACATCACAGAATTTAAAAGTGTTAGACGCATGACAGGAGAGATAAGATTGGAAGTGAAGAACTGAGAAAAAAACTAGGAAAAATTCCCACTATTAAATATATATAAAGAAGCAGCAGACAAAATAGTTTATCATCATCGTCATTGACACTACAATTCAGAAAATTGCCACATCTGCAGACCTTATTGACTGAACTCTCCAAGCACCACAGGGTCGCCTTGCAGTGGATCCCATCTCACTGTGGAATACCAGGAAAATAGAAAGCGGATCAGTTGGCAAAGGAAGGTTCAACAAGCACACAACTGGATGCACCGGTTACATACCATCATAAGAAACAGATAATCAAATCAATCAGAGGACCACAAGCCCCAAATCAGGATGCCTTTCATAATCTGAATAGATGTGAACAAGTTATCATTATACGCCCCAGAACAGGACACAATCGATTCAACAGTCACATGTCTACAAAATTCAAGATCGACACCTCAACTGCATGTATATGTGGACAGGCACCCCAGACTGCTGAACACATACTTCAAGCCTGCGCTGAATATAGTAGACTGAGGAAAATCCATTGGCCCATAGATACAACACTACAGACAAAACTATATGGGCCACTGCAAGAATTACAAAAGACATTAAAATTTATACATGAAATGACATTGCAGATATAGAAAACACTTCAGGCGAACGGAAGATAGATCAAGTACCAGGCCTGCTGGTGTAGGTGATCATCTTCTTCTTCTACCTTTTAGCTCCCAGTGGAGCATAGGTCTTCAACAAACACCTTCCAAGTCGTTCTGTTTTTTGCAATTCTTTTAAGATCATTCCATGTCTTCCCCATCATCTTCATCTCTGCTTCAATCTGTCTTCTCCAAGAATTCCTTGGTCTTCCTCTTTGTCTTTTCCCCTGGGGATTCCAAAAAAGGGCCTGTTGTGTAATACTCTCAGTTGATTTCCGTAGTGTGTGTCCTATCCATTGGAGTTGAAAATTTGTATTTTTGTATTTAGCCTAATTTCTTTGGATTTCCATATGTTTCCCAGTGCAATGAAAGCTCCTCTTGCTTTTGATATCCTTATTTTGGTATCGTTTTCTGTTCCTCCCTCTTTATCTATATTACTGCCCAGATATATATAAGATTGTACGTCTAGTAGAGGTATTTCTCCTAGTTTTATTTGGTTATTGCCAACTGCATTAATTCTCATAATGTTGGTCTTATCTCTATTAATCTTTAGTCCTAGCTGTTGTGATCTCTCATCTAATATACTCATTTTAACTTGCATCTGTTGGTGGCTGTGTGATAGGAGAGCTATGTCATCAGCAAAGTCTAAATCATCAAGTTGTTTGGTCAGTGACCACTGGATCCCATTTCTGTTGTTTTGAGTTATTTTCATAATCCAATCTATGGCCAGTAGAAAGAGAAATGGAGACAGAAGGCATCCTTGCCTTACTCCTGTTCTTATTTCAAATGCTTCTGTAAGCTGTCCTTCATGCACCACACTACATTTTGTTCCTTCATACATTGTTTTTATCAGGTTAATAAACTTTATGGGGATTCCATAATGACTCAGCAACTTCCAAAGCAATTTTCCAAATTTTTTTAGATTTCGGCCCACTTTATAAATAATCTCTGCACATCAATATTTTAGTATCACCATAAAACTTATACAAGATCATCATCAAGTACCGGGCCTGCTGACGTAGGTGATCATGTCTCTCCATAACTTTTGATCTTGACAGTTATTTAACATTTCTGTTGTTGACCTTCTGCCAAGCCATTCTCTTAAGCTATCTGGTATCTTTTCTCTTTGCTTCCCTCTATCTCTTCATCCCTTAATTATCCCATTTGTTACAATATATTCCAGCTGTTCCCTTCTCATTATATAGCCAAAAAATGATGATTGTTTCTTCCTAATATTGGAAATTAGCTCTCTTTTTGCTTTGGTCTCTTTCAGAACATTTTCATTACTCTTCTTAGCTGTCCATGGTATTTTCAACATATTCTTCTGTAAAACCACATTTCTACAGCCTCCAGTGATTTTCTTGTCTGTTGTCCTATTGTCCATGATACACATCCATATGTTAAGACTAGCTCAACACAACATTTAAGAACTCTTTTTCTTGTTTCTATTGTCAAAAATTGATTGCACAGCATCTTCTTCATTTTTTGGAAAGCTGCTTTTGATTGAACCATTCTGTGTCTCACCTCTGTAGTACCTTCTAAAGTCAACAAAATTCCCATATATTTAAATTCATTTACTTGCTTTAATATTGTTCCAATTGTTTTTATTTTGTACCGAGGTGATGTCTTTTTCTTTGTTGTTATCATTACTTCAGTCTTTTTTATTAAGGCTGAGTCCTTTATCTTTGCTTTCTTTCACTATAATGTTTAACATTTCTTGTAACTCATTTTCACTCTTAGCGATTAAGACTGTATCATCAGCATACCTTAGATTATTTATATTACTGTATAAATCCTCAGTAGAAATTTACTGAGATTTAGCATAAAATTATCTTAAAATTAATTAACTACTCTGAACAATTATAATTTTATAAGTTGAATTAAATGAAAATATTGAGCAATAAAATTATAATTAATATAAAGAGTAAAAATAACTATAACATAATGGTTAGATTTATATAATAATAATGTTGCCATTGTTGCTTGCCTAGCATGATTGGCAATAAAAACATAGATTAAAACCAGAACTATAAAAGATGAAAATTCATATGTGCATTAAGGATTCATTTTTTTTTAGTTTTTTGTCAGTTTACTATTCCAAGCATATCACATGAAAGATAAGTTGTCCCTCCTCAAATTGAAGAACTTAGCAATTAGGAGATTTTCATAAGTGCCCATTAGTGTGTCAGTAGAGGGTCAAGGCATAGAAATGCATATAAATTCATCAAAATACAAAGTTGCAGTAAAGCTGATTATAAAGGAGAAATTTTAAAAAATAGACAAAAAATTGTATGGTTACAGCTTTACATATGTAATGGACAACACACAATTGAATATGTTAAAGCTCATTAGACCTTCAACAGGAATAATAAACAACACATACACTGATATGTAAGTAATAAAATTAACACCACATAGTTAACTAATAATAAGATATTAAAACAAAATAATATTATGAAATAAGAATGAAAGGACTCAGCTTCCAGCTGCTGTTACCAGATCAGGAATCAAAATGGCCTAACTAAGGCAAGAGTGTGAGGAGGTCACAAGTGCAGGTAATGGGCTCTTACTGGTGTGGTTCTAAATTAATGCAAAGAGGTGATGTATTTGAATAAACATTTGCATGCAAATCTACATACACAACCCAGATGTGTCCTCATATAGGTCAGTGTGTGTACACAAAGCACAAAGAATAGACTACAAAGATTATAGGGGATACCAAATGAGAGGAAAGAGTGAAATGTCTCAGTATGGGGTTTCCTGAGAACACATAAGGTACCGTCTAGTGCAGGTGGAAATGGTGTTGCCAGGCCTTTAAAATAAGAAGCACAGACAGAAGAAATATATCGGACCACCAGAGGGTTGCACTGTGGTCTTGTGGGGGGAAGCAGAGAATAGCATAGGCGACAGCACATGCATATATTAATATACACATGTATGTGCCTAAGAATAAAATATACAGTAGTGGGGAAGCAACCCCAAGGCACCAATGTGTATGAGTGTGATATATTAATTCCTCATGGAGTCAACGAACCAAACTGGACTATGAGATGATTCTCTAGGGAGAAATGGGCTGTGGTCGCCAGAGTGGCACAGGACAATGCCAGTGATATCGATATCTTTTTTCCCTCTGTGGTCTGAGGAATTGAAATGGGAAGTCACTGGAGTGCTAATATTCTGTTTAACATCCCAAAGATGTTAAAAAAAAATCTGTCCGCTAAACATCTCCCAGACTCGCCAATATCAGTCATACAAGCTGTTTGACAGGCATATAATGGCAAAAATGATATTGCAGGACACAGATGTGAAGCCATTCTTGAACTTGAACCGTCCATTCTGGAATAAGACTAATGTGTCAGTCTTCCATTAATCATGAGGCCAGATAGCTCCCTGTACATTGCAAATGCTTGCTGGCCAAGTTCCAGAGTGAGAGCACCAGCCTGGCATATACAATGCTGGGTCTGAGTTGCTTGCAGCCTTTGAAGGTTAGAATTTAGTCTACAAATTTCCAGTTGGAGTCATTTTCTTGTGCATTCAGTCTCCTATATTTAGCAGATTGCACAGAAAGATAAATTGCTAATTTGAAGCTTGTGATTTGTTGTTGTTTTTTCAGGTGCATGGGGTTTTTTGGAAGTTAAATTATAGAAATCAATTTAGCACAGCTTTCCTTAATGTTATTTGTTAATAACAAACAGACCAACTATATTTGAAGACATTTATAAATAATTATCTTTACTGTTCACCATCTTTTGCCTTTTAGCAATTATTGTACGGTTGTAATGATTTTGCAACACTTTCACACCATTTAACCTATATGTCATCAATATCATCCAGTACTAACACCATATGCCCTAAAGCTTGCAGAAAACCTTGAACTACTGATCTAACTCCATCTCTTTTCTTAATATTTTCAGCATATTCGACTCACACATCTTACATCTTTTATGATAATTTTTGTTGCTGTTAATATTAAAGTTTGACTTTGGTAGTAGAGTGTTGGGAAGCTCTATTGTACTCTCTTTGTATCTGATGATACTTGTTTGTTTGGCAGTTTTGGAGCTGACGGTTCATTTAACTCAGTTGGTTTGCTCTATAACATTTGTTGTCAATCTATAACTAGGCTTTAAAAACAAAATCAATGTGTTTAGTATTGAAAGAAAGTTGTTCACCATGTACATTTATAGGTCTGCTGATGTGCCTGGATTGGAGCATTGGTAACACAAAAGAGGACAAAAATGGTACAGGTAATAAAGTTAACCAGTTTCTTTTGTCAATCTGTTAATCATGGTATATGTGATAATAATCTGATTATAAGTGAAGAAGGTGTTATTCTAATTTGTTTGGCTGATAAAATCAGATTATTTGTGCTTCAATTGAAAACATTTGATTCTTCAATTCTGACCAACTCTGTGTTAACCTGACTCCACTTCAACATTTGGCTGTAACACTTTCACTACCAAGGGGTTTAACACCCTGTAGCCTGGTCATATTTTGGATTTTGTTAAAATTTGAAATAACAGCAAGAAAATTAATGAAAGTTGATCTAAAACACAGTTTGTTCAGACAATTTGGGAAGTTGGAAAAGAGGTTAAATAAGAGAATTATGTTTTATTGCAAATAATTGAAGAATTGTCAATAAATTAAAAATTACTGCAGGGTTTCTCGCATCGGTTACTAAAGCAGTGATTTGTGGCTCATGGTATGTAATGTGTTCAGTGGGTGTCGTTGCTTTGTATTATGGCAAGTTATGGTATGTGTGTCTCTCAGCCCAATGCATCTGACTTCAGCGAATCAATTCAGAGGAAGAGGTATTGTCTACAGCACTTGGAAAAAATGACAAATAATCAACTGAAAAAAAACAAAGAACAATATATGGTCCTAAGCAGGATCGAACCCGTACTCCTTGTCATTGTGCCTTGCCATGAAAAGTCAAATGCTAGGGAACACTGCCAACTTGGCTAACTGAAAAATTAGCTATCATTGTCAGTGTCTTTCACGCAGGTGTTCTCATGACTATAACATAGGACTGCGATCACAGCTCGGAAATAAATTGTGTATCTGAATTTTTCCTATTAAGACGAGTATCTCCCTGATAGGATAGGGCAGAATACTTGTATTGCAGACAAATATTTAGGATGAAACAGAACTAATAGTAGTTTCCATTGGTCTAGACTGGAGACAGATAATAATAAATGAATATTATTATAGAGGGAAACTTCAGAGACGATAATTAGCGAATCAATTCAGAGGAAGAGGTATGTTTACAGCACTCAGGAAAAATACAGATGCAAAATTTATTCCAGAGCTGTGATCGCAGCACTATGAGAACACCTGTGTGAAAGACATTGCCAATAATGGCTAATTCTTTAGTTAGCTGAGTTGGCAGTGTCCCCTAGTGTTTGGCTTTTCGTGGCAAGGCGCTGTGCCAAGGAGTATGGGTTCGATCCTGCTTGGGATCATATATTGTTTTTTTTTTTCTGTTGTTGATTATTTGTCATTGTTTCCAAGTGCTGTAAACATAACTCTTCCTCTGAATTGATTCTCTATCACCTTGGAAGTTTCCCTCTATAACAATATTCATTTATTATTATTTGCCCCCGTGTCTGACTTCAGCATGTCATTTTAGGTACTGGCTTGTCTTTCCTTTTCAATCTCTACTCACTTGGTCATAATGATTACTCCATTACCAGAGCTATGATGGGGAGGTGGAGTTGAGTCTTTATCAGCTTTTAGTTGTAGATCTTGATACAAACAGTCAACTATGAGTTATTAACTCTTTACTAAAGTGTTGTCCTATCCCCAAATTAGAACAAATATTTTCATATTTTCATATTGTCTATTGGTTGAAGTATCATGAAATTGGTGTGAATCTTTTCACATCCTCAGACAAGTCTTATTTGTACAGCCTCAAACTACCCATTGGGTTCTTTTCCAGATAGATGGAAATATTAATTTAACATTTTGACAATTATTTTGGTATAAACATTCTCTTGTATGATAATTTACTAACATTCTTTAAATCAGGTTCAGGAATAACATAAGTTTGTCTAAAACACGTTGTTATAAGACTCTGACCCTTTCTTTTCCTCATTTATGTAACCTAAATCAGTCTTTGAAATGTGGATCTATAGAAGAATAGGTAGAATCGGATGAAAAGAAAGTAACAAACGATGAAGTTTTAAAACAACTAAAAATGAAAAAGAGAACTACTAAACACAATTAGAACAAGACAAATTAAATTTTTGGGGCATGTTAAAAGACACAACAGCCTAATAAAAGTAATATTTGAAGGGAAAATACAAGGTAAAAGGGCAAAGGCAGACCAAGACTAACATGGACGAGTAACATCAAAAGATGAACAAGTCAAACTATGACAATCTGCACCATCAAAGCAAGAGACAGAGTGGAATGGCGCTCCATGGTAGCCAACCTTCGATGTGGAGATGGCACTCAATGATGATGAAATCAGAGCCATTTATGTATTTGAAGTTTCATTTGTTAAAGGAGCAAGAATGAACCATGTCACACCTAAATTGTGGCATATAGAGAATATGGTGTTGTTGCCCACATTATCTGTGTGTCGTTTGTTTGGGTAATGTAGTCAGCACTACATCAGTGCTGTCTCCTAACCCCTCCCCCCCCCTCCCACACACACCCATGTGGCACCCATTTTAGACTGGGTGAACCCTTATAATCATGTGAATTTTATATCTTTAAAGTATTATTGTGCAGAATTACTGTGGATTATTTCAACAGGCATAGAGACCAAAGATATTCTCTTTATTGTGCTGTCTCAAGCTAATGAGTTTCATGCTGGCTTGGCGATTGACTTTAAAACACATTTTGAGAATCAGCTGTCATCACTGAATAAGGTAAATTCTATTCTTAATGAAAGATATTGTTGTGATCATTTATTACACTAAGTAAACATTGCAATAATAATACACTCTCTTACATTACAGTAATAATACACTTCTCTCTTATATTACAGTAATAATGCACTCTCTTGTGTTACAGTAATAATACACTCTCTTGTGTTACAGTAATAATACACTCTTATATTACAGTAATAATACACTCTCTTATATTACAGTAATAATACACTCTCTTATATTACAGTAATAATACACTCTCTTATATTACAGTAATAATACACTCTCTTATATTACAGTAATAATACGCTCTCTTATGTTACAGTAATAATACACTCTCTTATGTTACAGTAATAATACACTCTCTTATATTACAGTAATGATACACTCTCTTATATTACAGTAATAATGCACTCTCTTACAATACAGTAATAATACACTCTCTTATATTACAGTAATAATACACTCTCTTATATTACAGTAATAATACACTCTTATGTTACAGTAATAATACACTCTCTTACATTACAGTAAAAATACACTCTTACATTACAGTAATAGTACACTCTCTTATGTTACAACAATAATACACTCTCTTATGTTACAGTAGTAATACACTCTTACATTACAGTAATAATACACTCTTACATTACAGTAATAATACACTCTCTTACATTACAGTAATAATACACTCTCTTATGTTACAGTAGTAATACACTCTTACATTACAGTAATAATACACTCTCTTACATTACAGTTATAATACACTCTTACATTACAGTAATAATACACTCTCTTACATTACAGTAATAATACACTCTCTTACATTACAGTAATAATACAATCTCTTACATTACATAAATAATACACTCTCTTACATTACAGTAATAATACACTCTCTTACATTACAGCAATAATACACTCTCTTACATTACAGTAATAATACACACTCTTATGTTACAGCAATAATACACTCTCTTACATTATAGTAATAATACACACTCTTATGTTACAGCAATAATACACTCTCTTATGTTACAGCAATAATACACTCTCCTATGTTACAGCAATAATACACTCTCTTATGTTACAGCAATAATACACTCTCTTACTTTACAGTAATAGTACACTCTCTTATGTTACAGTAATAATACACTCTCTTACATTACAGTAATAATACACTCTCTTACATTACATTAATAATACACTCTCTTATGTTACCGTAATAATACACTCATTACATTACATAAATAATACACTCTCTTACATTACAGTAATAATACACTCTCTTATGTTACAGTAATAATACACTTTTTTTACATTGTAGTAATAATACACTCATTACATTACAGTAATAATGCACTGATTACATTACATTAATAATACACTCTCTTACATTATATTAATGTACTTGGCCAGGACATCAAAGCAACATCTGTAATCTTTATTGACAACTACAAACTCGATGTTGTTCAGCAGTATGACTACCTGGGGTCCATCATCAATGACAAATTATTCTTTAGATACAGAAATTGATACCCGCATTGGTAAAGCTACTACCACCTTCGTCCACCTTTTTCTTGACGTGTTTGGCAAAACAGCAAACTGACAATTGAAACAAAGTTTACACCATTAGTGTCCTCCTGTATGACAGTGAATCATTCACAACTTATGCAAAGCAAGAGAGATGGCTAAATGCATTCTATATGTGATGTTTGCCAGTATTCTTGGTATCATCTGCAAAATAATAAACATGGAGGTCCTCACTCACATAAGCCTCCCAAACATATACATGCTGCTCAAAGAATGTAGTTATGCTGGCTCGGCCACATACACCATATGAAAGATGGCTGCCAACCAAAAGATATACTCTATGGACAGCTAGCAGATGGCAAAAGAACTAGGGGGCACCCAAAACTTCGATTTGTAAACATGACATGAAGACTCTGAACATAAACTTTGCAGCCTGGGAAGAAATATCTGCAGAGTACAACTCACTATTATCTTGTGCTACACTATCACCAGTCCCTACCATGACCAATCATTGCCCAGTTGTCCTGCTATTCTCGCAAACATCTCATGCTTGCCCACAATCTACTTTTGAACAGAAGATGGCACATATGTCAGAAAATCTAGACTCCAATGATCCTTGCTATCATATGTCAGACCTTCACCAGACATGCATTGTATCTTTTAGATAAATGGTTCATTTCAGCGCACCCCACAGATAAAAGTCAGACGGAGCCACATGTCTCTGTTCTGGGCGAGTCTCAACCTTGGCAGGGGAACTAATGCCTGCTTTTGTTGCTTCTTGCCATTGTGTTATTTTAAAAAAAAAGTGTCTCTGTAGGTCAGCCTCTTTTTCTTGTACCTTCTGGTTCCCACTATACCTGATCCAAGGTTCCCACTATACCTGATCCAAGGTTCCCACTATACCTGATCCAAGGTTCCCACTATACCTGATCCACATTTACCTATATCTCAACTGTTCCATTTATTTATATTTTTAAACTGTCTTTCTACTTTGTTTGTCCCTTCTGTACTCTAAACCTGTTTTCCTTTTTCTCTTCTTCCTTCACTACCATATACCCTCTGTTTTTCTCACTATAACACAATAGCCATAAGAATTAGCAACCAAACAGGACAGTTCTAATATATAAAACAAGGAATCGGACAAGGCTGTGTTCTGTCACCGTATTTGGTTTCACTTTACAGTGAAAATTTGAGATCAATAGTAGACAAAAAAAAAAGAAATTGAAGACAATGGTCACAACATAAACAATTTGTGATGTGCAGATGACACAATTTTTATAGCAAAAACAGAATGAACTATAAGAAAGGATATACATAATAGTAAAAGAAAGCAACAAGAAAGGTCTCAGTCCGAATAGTAAGAAAACAGATTTAATGGTCATATTGAAGAAACAATCGTCACTATCATGCAACACACAAATAAATGGGGCAAATCTGAAGCAAGTGCAAAACATATAATACTTGGGCACAATAATAAAATCAGATGGAAGATGGTCCACAGAAATAAAAAACAGAGTAACTTTAGGCCGAAATAGCATTTCAGAAAATGATAAATGTCTTGTGCAGCAAGTTATGGTTATGGAAGGCCCCGTTATCACTGCAAACGAATTAAAATCCATAATTGCTCAACCGCCATTGCCAGTGGAATCATCCGCATTACTATTTCATCTCCCAAACAAAGAAAGGTAGCTGTAGTCCCCATCATAGCAGTCTCAGCACACGCTAAAAGACATAAGGCAAAACCGCACAGAAAGTAAACGCAGCCATCTGTTCTCCATCATAAGATATCATCATTCATTGTAAACAATCAAAATATCGAAACATGATCAAAACAGATGAAACGCACAGCTCACAGTATGCAGCAAGTTTATGTCAGTAGAAGTGAGAGAGTTCTGTGCAACAAGTCTATGTCAACAGAAGTGAGAAAGACAGTTTTGTGCAACAAGTCTATGTCAATAGAAGTGAGACAGAGAGCTCATCAGTGGTATATAGTCAATTTTGAACTGTGGAAATGAATCGTGGACAGTAGTCAAATGAAAAGACAATTAGAGACCACAGAGAAGGGATTTTTCAGAAGAATTTTAAACAGCTAAAAAGGCTAATGAGGAAATTCTCAATGAAGTCAACACAAAAGGGAGCTTCTAAAAGACACCAGAGAGAAACAATCAACATTTTTTGGGCAGTCATGAGAAAAGGAAAGTTGATGTACTTGGTTACAAATAGCAAAATACAAGGAAAGAGAGATCATGGACGACAAAGAGAGAAGATACTAGATAGTTTTGTGTCTGTCATGGCATGGAAAACAGTCAACAACAGAATTGATATGATGCATTGTGGATAGAGAATTGTGGAAGGACATGATCGTCTATGCTAACCGATAAGGCACATGATGATGTAACACAATGAAATCAGTTACAACTTAACTGCAGCAAGATAAATTAAGTTGCAGTTGATGATTATATTAATACATAATATTGTTACTCCAGATAATGTGACAATTTGTTTCTAGTTGCAAAATGTTATTTTTTTTAACAAAATTATAGAGTGGATTGTAAACTGTGGAAAAAATACACAAGTACAAGTAATTTGCCAGAATCAAGGTTCAATGAGCCAAAGTTCTCAAAGAGGCCAACACAAAAAGGGAGCTCTTAAAAAACATCGGAAAGAAGCAATCAACATTTTTCGGGCACATCATGAGAAAAGAGGAAAGTTGGAATACTTGGTTACAACTGGCAAAATAAAAGGAAAGAGAGATCGCGGGCGACAAAGAAAGAAAATACTGGATAGCTTGGTGTCATGGCATGGAAAACAGTCAACAACAGAACTGATACGATGCACTGTAGATAGAAGATTGTGGAGGGACATGATCACCTATGCCAACCGGTATGGCACATGATGATGATGATAGAGTGGATTGTAAACTGTGGAAAAAATGCACAAGTACAAGTTATTTGTGAGAATCAAGGTTCAATGAGCAACCCAGCTTTAAATGAGTATCTGATTCACAAAGTTAAGCATTGAGACTTAGTTTAGTTTGTGGTTGTAAGCTAAGAGAAACATACTTTCAGGGAGTAGTTGTATGAAAACTGTTGTTTTTAAAATAAACATACAAGATGAAGCAGCTAAACTAATAGAGAGACAAGACAAACTACATTTTGGCAAAAGACCTCATCACGTATAACAAACAAACTATTCCACTTAAACAAAGAAATCCAAGCCAGAATACACAACAAACAACAACAGAAAAAAACAGAGAACAATATATGGTCCGAAGCAGGATTCGAACCCGTACTCCGTGGCACCTCGCCTTGCCACGAGAAGCCGAACGCTTGGTACACTGCCACGCAGCTAACTAAAAAATTAGCTATTGTGAACAGTGTCTTACACGAAGGCGTTCCCATGACCATAGCATAGGGTTACGATCACAGATCGGAAATAACTTGTATTTCTGTACCTTCCTATTAATGCAAGTCTCCCAGTAGGGCTGAATACTTATATTGCAGGCAAACATTTATTAGACGAAACTAAATGAATAGTAGTTTCCAGTGGTTATATACTGGATACAAATAATAATACATAAATATTATTATATAGGGAACTTCCGAGGCGATAATAGGGAATAATATTGTTCTATGTTTTTTTCTGTTGTTGTTTGTCATTTTTTCCGAGTGCTAACACATACTTCTTTGTTCTATTATCCCCAGAATACACAACACTGATCTGACTTTGATTTCTTTGTTTAATTTTAATTGTTTGTTATACCTGATGTATATCTGAAGAAGACATTTGTTTAAACGTCATAGTTTTTCTTGTCTTTCTATTAGTTTAGCTGCTTTGTACCATTTGATGTGTATTTTATATGTTCTCTGCAGCTCTACTCTCAGCCCCACATAATATTTAATATTTTCTATATTCGATATTTGTGCTTATCTCCTGGTGTTTTTAAATCTAAACGTCAGGATCAGTGGCCAAAACTTCTGTTCACACATAAAGACTTTGCACACATTACAGGAGCCTGGACAGTGTTTCCTCTCATTGAACAGTGAGTCTGAACATTAGCAAGTACAATTGTCACAAAGACTAGAAAGTTGCTTGAAAATAAATGTACCACATACAGAGTTAAGTGATCAAAGTTTTCTTTTTTTTAACATAAGTTATGTTGAAGAGTAACTGACCAGCTTTATCATTCTTCTTATCTGGTGATACAGTCGAACCTGTCTAAGGCGACCATTCACGGGACTTTCAAAAACTGGTCCCATAGGACAGGTGGTCCTGCCTCACAGGTTTCACATAATAAATAGAGCGATAAAAAAAATTTTATCCTAAGCACTATGAAAACTAACCTGCAAATCAGCGTAATCCATGAGTAGAACATAGTGCACATGTCGGTCTACAATAGCCACTGGTTGGACACTTTTCATAAAACACGATAGTTAAACACACAAAAATAAAACACACATACACAGATTCCACTTATACTGTACATGTATCACTTTTGACTTGAAAAAAAATCCAATATGGTAGTCTGTTGTTTGACAGATGAAATAAACGATAAGTTCAATTTTTCTCTCAAGTCCATGATAACGTCTAGTATGTCAGATCTCCCGTTTGTTATTGAATAGGTGCGCAGAAGCTCCAAAGCATTATGTGCATCTGCGATAGTGTATGTTTTCTCAATGTCAGTAGAATCTTGTTCGTTGTCTGATTCACTATTCACATCCTCAGCAGCTAAAATTGCAGTGGCAGGAAGATCCCAGTTTGTTTCTATTGTGTTGCAAGTTTGGAGCCCTGAATCAATCATGGAGATGTCTGTCAATTGGTATCCAAACAATTCTTTTGAAAGGTTATCCAAAGCAGTAGAAATTGCAGTAGAAACAATTTGCACGTCGGTCTTTGATGCAGATTCCATGTGCGTCAGAGAATATGCGTGTGTTTCAGCAGGACAATGAAAACCTGCTTTACAGAAACACTTAAGGATGGTTAAGTTGTCCACTTCTTTCCATGCTGCAGCAATCCAGTAGACTACATCCAGTAAATTGACCTGTTTCATGAGTTCGGTTCCGGAAGCATCCTTGTTTGATTCCATGACTGTGATAAGATGTAGAAGCTGTTTTTGTCTAAACTTTAATTTAAATGTCTGAATGATACCCTGGTCTAGGGGTTGAACTAATGCAGTTGTGTTGGGTGGCAGAAACTGCAGCTTAACATTCTGTAGTTCGATCTTGGGATGACAGGTAGCGTTGTCAACAAATAAAATAATGTGGCGCTTTTTTTTCTGCATCTTACGGTCAAAACTTTTCAGCCAATCTTCAAATATAGCTGCAGTCATCCATGCCTTTTTGTTGTTTCTGTAAATCACTGGCAGTGTGTTTATGTTGATGTTTTTAAAAATCCTAGGGTTAGCTGCTTTCCCAATCACTAAAGCCGGTTCTCGTTCCCCCAACATGTTAGTGCATAGCATCACTGTTATTCGCTCTTTGCTTTTTTTACCCCCAGCGCATTTTTCTCCTTTGACAAAAAATGTTTTGTCCGTAGTCGCTTTTGAAAAATAACCCGGTTTCATCTAAATTAAAAATGTCTTGAGCAGCGTAACCATAGCATATCTCGGATAATTTAGAAGTCCAGTCAGCCGCAGCACTCATATCTGAATCACCGACTTCGCCACATTGCTTACCAAACACAAGATTGTGTCTTTTAATGAAGGCCTCTAACCAGCCGTTCGATGCTTTAAAGACTGAGTTTTCCAATTCTTTTGCAAACTGTAAAGCTCGTTCTTTGATCATCGGCCCAGATAACGGAATTTTTCGTGCAAGTGCTGATTGACACCATTTCCAACAAAGTGTATTTATGTCTTCATTTCCCGTTTTCCTGCTATTCCTTCTTTTCATACTTGGTGCATTATTTTCAAAGTCATTCATATACTCGGCTGTTCTCTTTAACGTACGTAAAATCTGTGTCTTTCCCACTCCAAACTGTTCTGCCAATAATCGCGAACTTTTACCTTGCTGATTTTGTCGAATCACTGATATTCGTTCTTCCAGCGTTAATGCTTTTGGTTTTACACTTTTGACACTGGCCATTTCCTATATTGTGTGTAACACTTTTAAAATCCACAAAAATAATTCACTGAGATACTGTACATGTACATGAATACACTCTAAGCGGGCAATGACTAATTCTTTAGTTAATTCCTGTAATTTATACGGGCCACGCAATGGTCTACTCTGGTCTAGACGGAACCGCGAAGTGATGTCACTTCACGAATCATAGATCTGTGTCTGCACCAGTATTGACTGATAAACGTAACACGTCCCACTGTAATCTGGGACTCACTAAATACGGGAAAACATCAACACCTGTAGACACCTGTGTCGATCGTTTATAGCTCCCAGCGAGACGAAGGACTGGCTGGTCGTCATAAACGGGATAAATAACATTGGCGGCGGTTAATTAGCCTGGTCTCTGGTCGCGTCATACGGTGAGCGCCGTAATCAGTGTTAGCATATAGTAAAAAACTCGGGGAAATTGTAGACCCGGTCCTATAACCAGGGAAACGCTTTAAACAGGTGGTCCTAAGACCAGGTTCGACTGTACTTAGAAGTTTGCCAATTAGAACACAGAGTACTCATTTATCTTTAGTCACTTTCAAATATCTTGTACTATTAATATGACTGTTTTAAAGATGACACTATATAATAGAAAGGACATTTAGAAAGGTCCTGTAAGTCCCCCTAAGAGTCCCTAGAAATAGGAAAGTACTGTAAAAATAGTTTTTTTTTTTTTACACTGTAATGTTAATTTAGTTCAAATATGTACTTGCATTGTTCATTTTAGTATTGTAAACACACATGCAGATGATACCAGCTGGGTTGTGATTTGTGAAGACAGCACACAGATAAATATCATCCTGCTTGTTTCACAGTTGCAACAGTACAATCATGCAGAGGTAGGATACAGAAATCATGAATATTTTGTTCTCTTGAATGCTAAAAGATTAAGATGAATCCTATTTTTTTGTTCTGGTTATCAGTTAACTACTTATTTTGTTCTGGTTATCAGTTAATTACTTATTTTGTTCTGGTTGTCAGTTAATTACTTATTTTGTTCTGGTTATCAGTTAACTACTTATTTTGTTGGACACAAGGTAATTAATCCACTCCCTTACTCTTCCTCCTGTAAATGTGTATCAATAAATTTTGAAAGGTATTCTTGCTGATCAACAACTATTCTTAATCACTTATGCCATGAGACGTAGTACAGGGTGAGCATAAAAACAGTCCTTGATTTCCAACAGGTACCAAATGTATCTATTGAAATATTCTTATGCTTTGGTGACTACGTAATACTGACCTCATTACCCCAAAAATCATGTGCCGAAGGTCTGTAAAATTTATGGTCACTAACGCCATATTACCTATACACCACTTGGCGTGACGGGGGTACTTTACTTTTTTTTTTTTTACTTTTATGACTACAATTGCATCAACTTTTAACATTTTGTATGAATATCAATTGGTATCACATACACTCAACTTGCACCCCACCGATTACTCGGCAAACATTGATACAATAATCTAGCTTAGACCGGACTCTCTGCAGCATATCTGGCTTGAATGAGTTTACAGCTTCAGTCATACATTCCTGCAGATCATTCAGGGTTGCAGGTAGTGGATGTATATACACTTTGTTCTTCATGTACCACCAAAGGAAAAGTAACAAAAATTTAGGTCCGGTGATCTCGGGAGCTCCTTGCAGAACACCTGGCTATTTTTAGTATTGCTGCTATTTTGTCCTAGCCTGGCCAATCCTTCTCTTTGGCAGGTGTTAGTTGAGAAATTTGCGGGCAGCAAGATGCCAATGTGGAGGTGCCCCAGTTTATTGATAAAGGTAGTCATCACCCTGAGCAGGTAGTTCTAAAGTCAACCATTTGGTCAGCATTTCCAGGTAACTTTGGCCATTAATGGTTTGTTCCTCAATACCCAGGGAAATGTACACAGTCTGCTCTGATAGGACATAAATAACATGACTTTTTGGAGGGTCACATTCAACCTTCAGGTTGGCATGCTGATTCTCGCATCCCCATATCCTCACATTGGGCCTGTTGACCTTTCCACATGAGACATTTTTTGTAGATAACGATTCTCTAGTCACCACATTTATAAGCACATTCCAAAATAACTGCTTGAAATCAATGACAATTTATGTTCCTACCCTGTACTTGATGATGATTCATGTTTCTCAGTAGCTTTTTACTCTCCCTATTCATCCGATCTTGTGCCTCTTCTTAACTCTTCTATTATAAATTCCTGCATGGTCAAGATTGAAGTAATGCATAAATATTGGAGCTCAAGAAAATTATCAAAGAGTAAACACATTGGTAAAGCTGAATGTACCAGAGTAGACAAAATAAAAAAAAAAATAGAATAACATTTATTGAAATAAAAGTGTATATGCCAATTTGTACAATCAACGTATTTGTAGGCATTTTTTCCCCCTACGTTGACTGGAACGGCTGTACATGCTATTTGTAAATATTCTTTTTGATTATGCATGTTAGTATAGATTTTAGAAGCAGTGATCTCTGCAATATGTGCCATTTTGGCACGCAGGGTTTCTGTTTTTGAGATTGTAGTTCTGCCCTATGTGCCGTCTTCGGCTCGAAAGGACAATAGATAGATATATAGATAGATGTTAGTATATAATGTGGGCATTGTGGGTTGTATACAAATAAACAAATACCTTCCTTACCATTTTACCTTAATTGAATTATGCAGTGATGTTCAGGAAACTATAAGTCACATGAGTAAGACTAATTGTATAAATGATTTCTAAAATCAGTTACATTTATACTGTCCCTGTGAAACATGAATGAAGACAAGTGCTCTCCAGCTAGTGTGCTTTGTCTTCTTCAACTCTGTCCATGAAACTCCAACTGATTTCCCTTTTCTGTTGATTGCTTTCCTTTGGTCCCCAAACTCTCCTTCTTCCATGCTGGTTTCAGTCAAGCACATGTTTAGTTATATTGTTACTGTATATTCAGTTTGCAACCTGTATTGTCCTGTATTTCACTATGTACCAAGTCGCAGAAAGTCCCTTGATAGAAAACACATTATTGACTTAAGCCTGCAATGCCTAATGGCAAAAAGCAGAACAGGATAAAAGAGAGAAGAATATAGGATCATATACATGCATTAAAAAAAAATTATTTGTGATTGGCATGTAAAAATAAACAGTGGAGTGCACACTCTAAAACTTCAAGAAATTAGTGATAATATTTGTTGTTGACAAGATCATCATTTATACCACTGATTACATTTGATGGCTTATTCTACTTTTCATTCAGAATGTTTTCCTGGGTAGAGAGCTGCGTGATCAACAGACTACCATTATCCATCACTTTGCTTTTATTGACAACCCACGTCAGTTTGCTTATCCTGACACTGGAGCAGGATTTGTCATGAGTTTTGCTTTAGTAAAGCAGTAAGTATTTTTGTTGACTTCTCAAGCCATATTTTACATAACGAAGCATTTATTCTTTTGATATTGTTTTTTTTTTCCAAATTAAAAAAAAGCATGTAAAAAGCAACTCATTTGTTTCTTCTTGAACAATTTGAACAAAACATAATTACTTTGCTTAGCTGTCCACCACAGTTCTACAGCCTCCAGTGATTTTCTTGTCCGTTGTCCATAATTGACATTAATATGTTAAGATTGGTTCTACATAACATTTAAGAACTCTTTTTCTTGTTTCCATTGTCAAAAATGAAATGCACAATATCTTCCTCATTTTTTGGAAAGCTGCTTTTGTTTGAGCTATTCTGTATCTCACCTCTGTTGTACATCTACCACCTGAAGTTAACCTTGTCCCCAGGTTAATATTGTTCCACTTGTATTTATTGTGCATTGCGGTGATGTCTTTTTCTTTGTTTATACAGAGAAGTAGTATAGAGTTATAGTAATATAACTAGCGTGGATTTGTTGAACCACATTCAATTGCTGGATCATCCAGCACTGCTCCTAATGTGTTCTCATTATGAGCCATTACCAGATTCAACATAAAATGATCTCTTATTTCTTATTCTCTTCACAGCTTACATCGCAGGCTCCAGGGAAACAGAATGAAAACAGACTTCTCAATAGATCCAAAACATGAGCTTGCCCTGTTTATCTGGGAGGAAGGCAATGGTACTGGTCTGTCCCATATCTCACAGTTCTGCTCAGCAGATGCAAGTTCTGATCCTGCCTGTATTACCTCCCAGCCAGTGAAGTTTCCAGACTGTGGAGATCCTATAGAGAAAAGTGATTTGTTTGTGGCAGTTAAGACTTGTCAACAGTTTCATAAAACAAGAAGTAAGTTATTATTTCTGACAACATTGTCAACAGTTTCATAAAACAAGAAGTAAGTTATTATTTCTGACAACATTGTCTCAACAGTTTCATAAAACAAGAAGTAAGTTATTATTTCTGACAACATTGTCAACAGTTTCATAAAACAAGAAGTAAGTTATTATTTCTGATAGCAACATATGTTTATGAATCATGGACAATGTGACAAACAACAATGAAGAAAATTGGTTCATGTGAAAAAAATGTTACAGAAAAATCCATAGGACACCTTGGATAATGTAGAAGAGAAATGAAGACATATAAAAAGACCAAAGCATTGAAGAGTACTGGCTTACAAACACCATCTTACAGAAGAGATAGGGGCAGACCTAATATTAGGAAGAAACATTCATAATTTTTTGGTCATGTAATGAGAAGGGAACAGTTGGAATATATTGTAACAAGTGGGTAAAAATTGAGGGAAGCAAAGAGAAAAGATACCAGACAGCTTATGAGCGTGGCTTGGCAGAAAGTCAACAACAGAAATGATGAATAACTGTCGAGATCAGAAGTTGTGACGAGACATGATCAACTAAGACAGCAGGCATGGTACTTGATGATGATGAGGGGCAGACCAAAATAAAGAAAGTGGTTTCAGGATTTCAAAGAAACCTTGAACTTGACAACAGCAGAAGGGGGAGATCTTGCGAGAGACATGTTCTTTTACTTACAGTGATGAGAGCAGCATTATGCAAAGGGCATACAACCCAGTAATGATTATGTGGTCAGGATACTTTGATGAACTATCAGCAAGCCATCATTCATTATCAAGTCGCATGTCTTTTATAAAACATTGCATTCACCACAGTCTGTCTTAAAGAATCTCTGACTCAAGCCAGATCTCCCACTTCTTCTGTTCATGTTCAAGGTTTCCTTGATAACTTGAAACCACCTTCTTCTTGGTCTGTCTCTGATGCATTGCCCAGGAACCATGCCTTCCATTATTGTTCTTTCCAGCCCGCTGTTACTTTTGACATGGCCATAGTATTTTAATGTCCCTATGTAGAGTGGTGTTATAAGCCAATTCTTTCTGTTTAAATCTTTTAATATGTCTTCATTGCTCTTTTTCATTATCCAAGGTATCTTAATGATTTTTCTGTAGCATTTTGTTTTGCATGAATCGTTTTCTTTTTCTTGCTATTTGTGATATTGTCTATGATTCACAACCATATCTTGCTATCGGTAAGATACATGTCTTCAGTAATTTGAAATTTACGGTCTTGCTGGTATTGTGCCACATGTTCCTCATGGTGTTTAATTTTTGTGCTTCTATTGCTAATCTTCTAAGTTATCATTACGTTTGGAAATGATGCATAGAATGGTTCCTTGTGATGGGCTGATCAGTTTTCATGCTGATGAGAACGATGTGTTCTTAGATATAATAATGGTCTGTGTGAGAAGAAAATAAACTTCTTTGAAAATAAATGTCTTCGTAGGATCTCTAATAAAGCTGGAAATGGAAAGAACACATTTCAAATGAACAGATAAGAGAGGAATCAAAACAAGAATAATAGTCAAGCTTTATAAGAAGGGGGAGCCGCGATAGCTCAGTGGTTAGTGAACTGGACTATAAAGGACAAGAGGTAGGGTTCGATCCCAACCGATGGCTTCCGGTTCACCCAGCCTCAAATGGGTACCGGATTTTTTTCTGGGAAAGTAAAGCAGCATGGGCATATTACCAACCACATTACCCCAAAAATCATGTGCCGAAGGTCTGTAAAATTAATTAAAAAAAATTTTTTTTTAATTAATTAATTAATTTTTTTTAATAAGAAGGCAATGGAAATACATCTGTCATATGCTGAGAATGAATGAAGAAAGACTTCCCCATCAGGCATTCATGTGGAAACCATCTGGTAGAAGAAAACAAGGCAAAACAATTACTAAGGAAGGTTTAACCATGGGACTAAGAGACAACTAAGAACAGGCAACAAATCATCAATTGTGGAGAACTGTGACTTCCACCACATGTGTCATCTTCAGCCTGAGAGGAAAATGAATGTCAGTGAGTTGAATTCAGAGTGGGGTATATAAGTGCAGTCATATATATAAGTATATATATATAGATATCTTGCAGTCACAGCTAAATATTTTGTTATATGAATTCTTGCAGTCATGAAAGTATTGCTATACCTTTTTAAAATGTTCTTATATTCACCTCAGTTCCTATTGTGAAAGCTACATGGGGAAAAGAGACTGAATTTATTGAGTATTTCAGTGAGCTGGCTGATCAAAGTATACCTACAATAGATTTAGGTGTTCCAAATACAGACAGAGGTATGTATCAGAAGTCTGTTCCTTCAGTCATTTCAATAGGATAGGATAGCAATAGGATATTTGCTGTTTTTTAAATGGGTGGTATTATGTATATTCATATAGTGTTTTTCATCTAGAGTTCATGACAGCTGTACGTTAAGGTTAGTCTTGTAACTGTGTATTTGACTATAAGGTGAACACAAGAGTAGCCAAATTAACAAAAAGACTCTCATTTAACATTTATATCAAGTAAAAGACTCTTGGCATGCCTTGTTACATCTTGTGGTATATGATGTAAATACCTAAACATCATGCTAGGTTTCCTTACTTTCTCAGGAAATAAATCTCTGCTGCCCATTTTCAGAGCTGTACGGCCAGAAAAGGGAAAGAAAAATTGCTATTGTTAGGAGTTGAATCCAGACCACTTGGTCAGTACCCACTGTGGTTCCCTACATTGTCTTTGAATTGTGTAATTAGGATGGCAGTTGATCAAAAAGCATTCTTGACTCTTTACTAAACTGGAAGGCAACCTGGCAATCTTCATAACAAATCAGGAGACTGAAGGGATTTGTTTTCAAATGTTATTGAGGGCATGGATGGAGGAGCTTAACCCATGAGCTCCCGAAACTGACAGAATGCACAATACTTATCACTTCGTCTGTTGTTTATTTTTTCTTCTTTATTCACTTGGTGAGTTGTACTGCATTGTTTTGTATCTTACAGTTTATTGCATCTGTCTTCATTTATATGAGGCTGCTAACAAGCCTTTGGTTTTTCTTGATTCATGCTTGGCAAGAGTTAAGAGTTATCCTTCTCTTAGATTGTCTGAATCAACTATCGTCCTGTATGTGTTTATGACCTTCATGCCAGGCAGCAGTTAGAGTTATCCATCTCTTAGATTGTCTGAATCAACTATCATTCTGTATGTCTTTATGACCTTCATGCTAGGCAGCAATTGGAAAAATGGCATGGCTGCAGCATTGAGTGTTAACATGATCAAGTGGTGTGCAATATTTCATTCAAATGTTGATGGAATCATTCAATTAGTGATCTAAGTCATCTGTTCAATCAGCTGCTGCATAGGAGGAAACTCATGCAATAGATCATGAGAATAGACATTCTACATTGAATGCTTTGTTTCAGACTTCATTTTTACATGTTCTCTGTTAATTTTGCATTTTCTGCTTTTAGTGAAGGTCAGTGGATGTAAGATATTTCAAGCCATAGTTTCTTGTGAGAAACATTCCATTCATGATAGGTTCTCTGCCAGGCAGATGGTCATCTACAACAGGGAAGCTACTAAATCATTGATTTGATATATCAGATTTATTCTTCTGGCCTTTGCCAATAGCAGCAGATTGTCAATCATGGAGAAGTATGTTTTTTGCCATCATCGGCCCAAGAGGAAAATGAATGAATTAATTTGCCAATATGTTCTCAAAGTTATTGTAGTTTATATTTTTTATAAACAGCTGATGGTTCACTGAACCAATAGAGTTCAATTGATAGAACCAATTCTGACCTATGGAAGCGAATCATGGATAGTAGATAAACAGATGAAAAGACGATTAGAGGCCACAGAGATGGGATTTCTCAGAAGAATGTTGAAAGTTCCCTGGACAGCTAAAAAGATCAATAAGGAAATTCTCAAAGAGGCCAGCACAAAAAGGGAGCTCCAAAAAAACATCAGAAAGAAACAATCAACATTTTTCGGGCACATCATGAGAAGAGGAAAGTTGAAATACCTGGTTACAACTGGCAAAATAGAAGGAAATAGAGATCATGGACGTCAAAAAGAGAAAATACAGAATAGCTTGGTGTCATGGTATGGAAAACAGTTAACAACAGAACTGATATGATGCACTGTAGATAGAAGATTGTGGAAGGACATGATCGCCTATGCCAACAGGTATGGCACATGATGATGATGGTCCACACAGAAAGTTTTAGTTTCCTGCAACTGCTTGTTCATCTTTGATGGTCATATTTAAAGTTAGTTGAGAAGATTAACATCAGCAGAACATCTTTGATGGTCATATTTAAAGTTAGTTGAGAAGATTAACATCAGCAGAACATCTTTGATGGTCATATTTAAAATTAGTTGAGAAGATTAACATCAGCAGAACATCTTTGATGGTCATATTTAAAGTTAGTTGAGAAGATTAACATCAGCAGAACATCTTTGATGGTCATATTTAAAGTTAGTTGAGAAGATTAACATCAGCAGAACATCTTTGATGGTCATATTTAAAGTTAGTTGAGAAGATTAACATCAGCAGAACATCTTTGATGGTCATATTTAAAGTTAGTTGAGAAGATTAACATCAGCAGAACATCTTTGATGGTCATATTTAAAGTTAGTTGAGAAGATTAACATCAGCAGAACATCTTTGATGGTCATATTTAAAGTTAGTTGAGAAGATTAACATCAGCAGAACATCTTTGATGGTCATATTTAAAGTTAGTTGAGAAGATTAACATCAGCAGAACATCTTTGATGGTCATATTTAAAGTTAGTTGAGAAGATTAACATCAGCAGAACATCTTTGATGGTCATATTTAAAGTTAGTTGAGAAGATTAACATCAGCAGAACATCTTTGATGGTCATATTTAAAGTTAGTTGAGAAGATTAACATCAGCAGAACATCTTTGATGGTCATATTTAAAGTTAGTTGAGAAGATTAACATCAGCAGAACAGCTTTGATGGTCATATTTAAAGTTAGTTGAGAAGATTAACATCAGCAGAACATCTTTGATGGTCATATTTAAAGTTAGTTGAGAAGATTAACATCAGCAGAACATCTTTGATGGTCATATTTAAAGTTAGTTGAGAAGATTAACATCAGCAGAACATCTTTGATGGTCATATTTAAAGTTAGTTGAGAAGATTAACATCAGCAGAACATCTTTGATGGTCATATTTAAAGTTAGTTGAGAAGATTAACATCAGCAGAACATCTTTGATGGTCATATTTAAAGTTAGTTGAGAAGATTAACATCAGCAGAACATCTTTGATGGTCATATTTAAAGTTAGTTGAGAAGATTAACATCAGCAGAACATCTTTGATGGTCATATTTAAAGTTAGTTGAGAAGATTAACATCAGCAGAACATCTTTGATGGTCATATTTAAAATTAGTTGAGAAGATTAACATCAGCAGAACATCTTTGATGGTCATATTTAAAGTTAGTTGAGAAGATTAACATCAGCAGAACATCTTTGATGGTCATATTTAAAGTTAGTTGAGAAGATTAACATCAGCAGAACATCTTTGATGGTCATATTTAAAGTTAGTTGAGAAGATTAACATCAGCAGAACATCTTTGATGGTCATATTTAAAGTTAGTTGAGAAGATTAACATCAGCAGAACATCTTTGATGGTCATATTTAAAGTTAGTTGAGAAGATTAACATCAGCAGAACATCTTTGATGGTCATATTTAAAGTTAGTTGAGAAGATTAACATCAGCAGAACATCTTTGATGGTCATATTTAAAGTTAGTTGAGAAGATTAACATCAGCAGAACATCTTTGATGGTCATATTTAAAGTTAGTTGAGAAGATTAACATCAGCAGAACATCTTTGATGGTCATATTTAAAGTTAGTTGAGAAGATTAACATCAGCAGAACATCTTTGATGGTCATATTTAAAGTTAGTTGAGAAGATTAACATCAGCAGAACATCTTTGATGGTCATATTTAAAGTTAGTTGAGAAGATTAACATCAGCAGAACAGCTTTGATGGTCATATTTAAAGTTAGTTGAGAAGATTAACATCAGCAGAACATCTTTGATGGTCATATTTAAAGTTAGTTGAGAAGATTAACATCAGCAGAACATCTTTGATGGTCATATTTAAAGTTAGTTGAGAAGATTAACATCAGCAGAACATCTTTGATGGTCATATTTAAAGTTAGTTGAGAAGATTAACATCAGCAGAACATCTTTGATGGTCATATTTAAAGTTAGTTGAGAAGATTAACATCAGCAGAACATCTTTGATGGTCATATTTAAAGTTAGTTGAGAAGATTAACATCAGCAGAACATCTTTGATGGTCATATTTAAAGTTAGTTGAGAAGATTAACATCAGCAGAACATCTTTGATGGTCATATTTAAAGTTAGTTGAGAAGATTAACATCAGCAGAACATCTTTGATGGTCATATTTAAAGTTAGTTGAGAAGATTAACATCAGCAGAACATCTTTGATGGTCATATTTAAAGTTAGTTGAGAAGATTAACATCAGCAGAACATCTTTGGTCATATTTAAAGTTAGTTGAGAAGATTAACATCAGCAGAACATCTTTGATGGTCATATTTAAAGTTAGTTGAGAAGATTAACATCAGCAGAACAGCTTTGATGGTCATATTTAAAGTTAGTTGAGAAGATTAACATCAGCAGAACATCTTTGATGGTCATATTTAAAGTTAGTTGAGAAGATTAACATCAGCAGAACATCTTTGATGGTCATATTTAAAGTTAGTTGAGAAGATTAACATCAGCAGAACATCTTTGATGGTCATATTTAAAGTTAGTTGAGAAGATTAACATCAGCAGAACAGCTTTGATGGTCATATTTAAAGTTAGTTGAGAAGATTAACATCAGCAGAACAGCTTTGATGGTCATATTTAAAGTTAGTTGAGAAGATTAACATCAGCAGAACATCTTTGATGGTCATATTTAAAGTTAGTTGAGAAGATTAACATCAGCAGAACATCTTTGATGGTCATATTTAAAGTTAGTTGAGAAGATTAACATCAGCAGAACATCTTTGATGGTCATATTTAAAGTTAGTTGAGAAGATTAACATCAGCAGAACATCTTTGATGGTCATATTTAAAGTTAGTTGAGAAGATTAACATCAGCAGAACATCTTTGATGGTCATATTTAAAGTTAGTTGAGAAGATTAACATCAGCAGAACATCTTTGATGGTCATATTTAAAGTTAGTTGAGAAGATTAACATCAGCAGAACATCTTTGATGGTCATATTTAAAGTTAGTTGAGAAGATTAACATCAGCAGAACATCTTTGATGGTCATATTTAAAGTTAGTTGAGAAGATTAACATCAGCAGAACAGCTTTGATGGTCATATTTAAAGTTAGTTGAGAAGATTAACATCAGCAGAACAGCTTTGATGGTCATATTTAAAGTTAGTTGAGAAGATTAACATCAGCAGAACAGCTTTGATGGTCATATTTAAAGTTAGTTGAGAAGATTAACATCAGCAGAACATCTTTGATGGTCATATTTAAAGTTAGTTGAGAAGATTAACATCAGCAGAACATCTTTGATGGTCATATTTAAAGTTAGTTGAGAAGATTAACATCAGCAGAACATCTTTGATGGTCATATTTAAAGTTAGTTGAGAAGATTAACATCAGCAGAACATCTTTGATGGTCATATTTAAAGTTAGTTGAGAAGATTAACATCAGCAGAACAGCTTTGATGGTCATATTTAAAGTTAGTTGAGAAGATTAACATCAGCAGAACATCTTTGATGGTCATATTTAAAGTTAGTTGAGAAGATTAACATCAGCAGAACATCTTTGATGGTCATATTTAAAGTTAGTTGAGAAGATTAACATCAGCAGAACATCTTTGATGGTCATATTTAAAGTTAGTTGAGAAGATTAACATCAGCAGAACATCTTTGATGGTCATATTTAAAGTTAGTTGAGAAGATTAACATCAGCAGAACATCTTTGATGGTCATATTTAAAGTTAGTTGAGAAGATTAACATCAGCAGAACAACTTTGATGGTCATATTTAAAGTTAGTTGAGAAGATTAACATCAGCAGAACATCTTTGATGGTCATATTTAAAGTTAGTTGAGAAGATTAACATCAGCAGAACATCTTTGATGGTCATATTTAAAGTTAGTTGAGAAGATTAACATCAGCAGAACATCTTTGATGGTCATATTTAAAGTTAGTTGAGAAGATTAACATCAGCAGAACATCTTTGATGGTCATATTTAAAGTTAGTTGAGAAGATTAACATCAGCAGAACATCTTTGATGGTCATATTTAAAGTTAGTTGAGAAGATTAACATCAGCAGAACAGCTTTGATGGTCATATTTAAAGTTAGTTGAGAAGATTAACATCAGCAGAACATCTTTGATGGTCATATTTAAAGTTAGTTGAGAAGATTAACATCAGCAGAACAGCTTTGATGGTCATATTTAAAGTTAGTTGAGAAGATTAACATCAGCAGAACAGCTTTGATGGTCATATTTAAAGTTAGTTGAGAAGATTAACATCAGCAGAACATCTTTGATGGTCATATTTAAAGTTAGTTGAGAAGATTAACATCAGCAGAACAGCTTTGATGGTCATATTTAAAGTTAGTTGAGAAGATTAACATCAGCAGAACAGCTTTGATGGTTGTCTCAGTTGTAAGCTGGCAGCATAGATTCAGGATTGTAATGTACAACTGAACCTACTTACATTCATATCCTTTATCTTCTGCTGAATTACACTTTAATAAAGGTGGACTTCTATCAAATTATTTACCTTATCTTGTTATTTCTGCCTTCATTTGCCATTCAGCACTCAGGGGAGAGATGGTTTACAGCAACTGCCTAATGAGAATTAAAATAGGCACATTTTTTCACCAGATTGCCATAAACACACGACCATATTTAGTCATTCTATCAGTAGTTCTTTATTTTTCATTTATTTTTTCTTGGAAAAAAGTCTTAAGCACCTGCAGAATTGCCAGGTTATTCGTCTTCTTATTCTTCTTCTTTACTTCCTCATTTGTTTTTCAGCGTCAAGGAGAGATATTAATTGTGGTCTTTTGCTCTTCTGTTGGCCTCTCCTACTGTTGTGCTTCTTAGTGTTTCTAATATTCCATCAATCCATCTATTTCATGGTGGGCACTTGGGTCTGGTGTTCTGGCGATGTTTACTAGAGGCTTGTTGTGATTTGTTTTGATCTTTCTTGCCAGGTTTATTGCCTGTTATAATTGGTGAGATATATTAATGATCCTTTAAGTAGTTTTCTTATAAAAGTTGCCTTCAAATCCAACAAACTATTTTTGTACAGTTGTGCTTCTGGCATAGGTCACTGTGGCAAGACCATGGCAATAATACAAAGAGTCAGCAGCACTCCAAGTCTGTCAGCTATGAAGTGGCTCCTGATAGCAGATGATGACACAATTATCAATCTGGATCGCCTTCGAGCATTACTTGCATGTTACAACCCTCAACAGCCCACAGTTCTGGGGGAAAGATATGGATATGGGGTGGTCAATGGTGGAGGCTATGATTACATCACAGGTGGTGGAGGGTAATAGTTTTTCTCTTATTTTCTTGCTTGCTTTTAAATTTGTTCATATACGTAATATCATGTGCTTGTTAATTTATTGATCAGCGGTTGCATTACTTTGCATATCACTGTCCTTGTTACTCTTACACATCACCATGTTTATTGCTTTTATTCACTTATTAAATTTTGTTTCATTATAGCAAGTATAACCACCCTCATTATTCTAATTGTCACTTCTTCCATTATTCTGCTTATCATGTATCTCATGATAGTCAGTATTCTCACTGATTTGATTGTTATTCTAATTAATTTGTTACTCACTATTTTCATTACTTTACTACTCACCATTCTCATTACTTTGTAATATTCATGATTTCACAGCTCAGCTCACTATTTTCATTACTTTACTACTCACCATTCTCATTACTTTGTAATATTCATGATTTCACAGCTCAGCTCACTATTTTCATTACTTTGTAGTATTCATTATTTTACCGCTCACTATTCTCATTACCTTGACTGTAATTCTCATTGCTTTACTCGTATTGTTTTGATTGTCACCATATTCATTAATACTCACTCATTTCATGTTATGAGTGCAGACTTCATCTTTAAATCTGTAAATTAGTACCTGACTCCCAGCTGTACATTTAACTATGGTAATGATTAATATACTTGTGCTAAAGTTGAACATGTCTGAAAGGTACTTTGATCACATCTTACTGTGAGCCATGACACAGTGCAATTATATACATTAAGTTCCCCTCTAAGCGAGGTGGGTGAATAGGTTTAATCATTGTTTGCATGTATAAAAAAAGAGAGTGTTGTAGTTAATGCTAGAATTAATTCTATATACAGTTGTTAGGTCACAAATAATCTGTTTGATGCCATCTCCTCTATCAGGATGGTGTTTAGCTTGCCAGCTGTTCATCTGTTAGCTGAGAGATGCAAGTGCTATGTGGATAATGCTCCTGATGACATGACTCTGGGAATGTGCTTGAAGTCACTTGGTGTATCTGTGACTCACAGTCGCTACTTTCATCAGGTAACTTACCTGCAAAGGTTTTCTTTGTGGTATTGAAAGTTAATTGTAAAAAAGACTTCCGGTGTGTGACTGTGCTGGGAACACGATACAATTTTCGATGGGAGTCAAATTTAAGTTATAAGTGAATTTCAATGCCCGTAGAAAATGAAATTCAAGCGTTCATGTGCTATTTCAAATGGATTTATTTGTGATTTATTCTGACAAATCAAATAATAATATAGAGGTAGAAAACTCCAACATCAACGAGCTACTCTTCGCAGATGACCAATGCCTACTATATGAGAATGAAAACCTGCTACAACAGCATTTAATATCTCTAGATAAAAGCTGCACAAACTACAGTATGAAAATTAACACAGCAAAAACAGAGGCTATAAGAATATGCAAATTAATACACCCATTAAACATCAAGATCAAAGATAAAGAAATAAAACAAGTAGAGGAATTCAAGTATTTAGGCACAATGTTCACAGAAGATGGAAAACTAGACAGAGAAATTGACATGAGAATACAAAAAGCAAATGCTGTCACATACCAGCTTTCACCATTTCTAAGACATCCAAACATTTCTATGCCAGCTAAACAACAAATGATAAATAGCATCTTCATACCAACTTTGTGCTATGAAAGTCAAACATGGACCCTTTCTAAATCACATTTAAGAAAGATCAATGCATGTGAGATGCGTTGCTTGAGAAAAGTAACAAACAACACAAGAAGAGATAGAATACCAAATGAAACCATAAGAAAAATAGTAGGAACAAAACCCTGCCAAAAATATATAGAACAACAACTTAAATGGTTTGGCCACCTGGTCAGAATGAATCCTTACCAATCACCATCAAGGGCGTTCTTCTCGAGAATGCATGGAAAAAGACCAAGAGGAAGACCCAGAAGAAGATGGATAGATGCAGTGACAGAGACATGTAACAACAAAGGAAAATCACTAATTCAGACAATTCGAGCAGCACAAGAACGACAAATGATATAAACCACGACACCTTT
The DNA here is from genome assembly GCA_032433765.1 of Megaustenia siamemsis. Classification (NCBI taxonomy): domain Eukaryota; kingdom Metazoa; phylum Mollusca; class Gastropoda; order Stylommatophora; family Ariophantidae; genus Megaustenia; species Megaustenia siamemsis. The sequence continues at coordinate 68,917,060 of JAVIAB010000008.1, forward strand.
TAGGTATCAGTGAAAAGAGAAAAGAAGAAGAAGATTGAAAGTTAAAATGGAGATAACTTCGGATTATTTTTACAGCCAATGGTTTGTGTCCCTTTTACGCATCAACATACCTTCCATATAATATAGGTAACTCGTATTCAGTACATTTTTTATGCATTTTTCTTTATATGCAGCCATACATATGTCCAATTAATACAAGTAAAGTCCATTTTTGTGAAACTCCACTTTTATTCTCCTTCAAATTTATCGAAAACTGGACTGTATATCGGCTACTTCTGGAAGCAGTGAAATCCATTTTTTCTTTCTACTGTCAGAAAGTTACCGAGAACGACTGAAAGGACACACATTTTAACGCAATTAACTAGAGATATGGATATCGTGTGATTACAGTAGTGTTACTATTTATATACGTCAGCTGAAAGGTCAGGAAAATACCTTCACAAAACAACTGCACACACATGAGCTCCAGCTGCCAGTCCTTTCATTTTTAAATCACAATTGTTGTCTAATATAACCTGGAAAACTTAGTCTATGGATTGAATGAGTCGTGTCTCAACATGTAGTAGACAAAAATCCCAAGACAAAGATAATAGATACACGGTATCCCACTGTGTTCCCATGTAGTGAAGAAAGTGTTTTATTAATATTTTGGTGAAATCACATGACTTTTGTGGTAGTTCTCAAGATATTGAATTCACCATTGATTGCAGTAGGTGTGCTTATTTTCATTATTTTTTAAAGTTATTAATGAACACTATTATAATAAAATAAATCTTTATTATAAATATTAATTAAGGGCAAGAGGTAGGGTTCGATACCAACCGACGGCTTCCGGGTTCACCCAGCCTTAAATGGGTACCGGATTTTTTCTGGGAAAGTAAAGCAGCACGGGCGTAATACCGACCACATTACCCCCCCAAAAAAATCATGTGCTAAAGGTCTGTAAAATTTATGGTCACTAACACCATATTCCCTATACGCTACTTGGCGTGACGGGGCTCTTTACTTTTTTACTTATAAATATTATTTAATATTATTAATAATAATAATTATTATTATAAATTGACACTTAAAATTGATGTGTACGTTTTCCTCCTTTTGTATGGCTTTTTATTTAGCCTGGTACAGGTTCACCTAAAAAATATATATGAAGGGTATGCATCAATGGCCTGCTTGGGCGTTTATTGGACATTTCAAAGGCAAAACAATTGATGAAGATAATGGTGCCTACATGACAACCAATACTGTGACAATGGAGTTCATGGCCAAGGCAAGAACTTTTATCTGGTTAGAGTGACACAATTACGTCTGTGCTGTGTGATAATTTGATGAGCTTGATTCACAAAGTCCTGACTGGTTCTGTCGACAAGCAATGGATATTATAGAGGCCAGAGATCACACTGATCACACTGATGTTGATAGCAATAAAAGAGCAGATAGATTAGCTTTTACTGTGATATGTTAGATGGGTAGGACACATATCACTAACAGTCTCAGAGATATGGGTAGAATGACTCTAAAAGGAGGGAAACTACATCGCTGACTAGTCTGTGAGAACTAGGATGGAGATTGGCATTGCCATAACAGAACAATATTCTGTACAAATAACAGGAATTGTCAACTAATATCAAATTGGCAGTCGCTGTGTGCAGATGAAACTTTTTAGAAGATCAGAACACCTATGGATTTGTCTGGAATGCAGTGATAATGATCCTAACGTTACATAACAGTAAAATATCTCCTATATATCTGTGGTTTTCCTCTTCATTTTGTGTTTACAGCATCAGGGACACTAGTAACTGATGGTAAATCATGAAAGAAAATATAAAGATGGGTAACAATGAAGGTAGTCTACATGTGACAAATTGGAATTATCGCTGCTATAATTATTTTTTTAATTTAGGAAATTAAAGGCAATATTGAGCATTACTTCAGAATGCAATCATATGCATTGTATTAACTATTTCATGTTACATTTTAATATGTCACGTTATCATCATCATTCAGTGCCGTCTCTGCATCGAAGGTTGGCTACCATGGAGTGCCATTCTGCTCTGTCTCTTGCTTTGATAGTGCAGGTTGTCATAGGCTGATTTGTCTATCTTTTGATGTTATTCACCCATGTTAATCTTTTGATGTTACTCACCCATGTTAATCTTGGTCTACCTCAGCCTTTTTTACCATGTATTTTTCCCTTCCGGGATTACTTTTTGTAGGCTGTTGTGTCTTGTAACATGCCCCAAAAATCTCATTTGTATTGTTTAGAATTGTGTTACATTATACTTGCCTGAATTTTTAACAAAGGGGTTTACAATTTTTCATCTAGGCTCGTCCAGAAGATTACAGCCCAGATTTCCTCTCCAATCAACTGCCTGTTTCCTTCCACAAACACTGGGAGAATGACCCCTACAAAGTGTATGCACAGATCACAACTGCTACTAGCCAAGGCAAGACTAGAACAAGAAAGGAAAATATCACTCACACAAAAATCCACTTGGCTGAGAAAGCTAAGGATGAGCTGTGAGCTTGCTCCTCGCTTCTCTTTAATTTCCTTCTGTTTTTCTTTAGTATATTCTCTCCACTGAAGATGATGTGATAGGAGATTTTCTGGTTTTGTTGTAACCATATTTATTTAGCTTCTCTGCAAGTGTATCATGCAGCTGTTGCCCATAGAATTTCATTTTGTTATTTTTGTTTTTGTTGTAATCATAGCTATATAGCTTCTCTGCAAGTGTATCATTCAGCAGCTGCCCCTAGAATTTCATTTCTTTTTCTACTGATAATTTTAACTCAGATATTGACAATATAAAAACTTGACTCTCATTTTGTTTGTTTACAACATGCAGATTACAAAGTTGTTGATTGAATAGAAATTGAGTTTCTGTAGAAAAGTTTTGAAAATGGAAGATACTTATCAGTTGTGTGAGCCACTGACTATAGTTACAGTAAATCAATGTACAGTTTAGAGCATTTACATGGTGGGAAAGCGGTGATCCTATGGAAGATTGTGATAGTGAATCAGACAATATGGAGTGGTTTCTGGTAGTGAACCCATGGAAGATTGTTCTAGTAAATCAGACAATATGAAGTGATTTCTGGTAGTGAACCCATGGAAGATTGTGATAGTGAATAAGACAATATGAAGTGGTTTCTGGTAGTGAACCCATGGGAAATTGTGATAGTGAATAAGACAATATGAAGTGGTTTCTTTCTGGTAGTGAACCCCTGGAAGATTGTGATAGTGAATAAGACAATATGAAGTGGTTTCTGGTAGTGAACCCATGGAAGATTGTGATAGTGAATAAGACAATATTTATATAGTTTCTGGTAGTGAACACATGGAAGATTGTGATAGTAAATCAGACAATATGAAGTGGTTTCTGGTAGTGAGCCCATGGAAGATTGTGATAGTAAATCAGACAATATGGTTTCTGGTAGTGAACCCATGGAAGATTGTGATAGTAAATCAGACAATATGAAGTGGTTTCTGGTAGTGAACCCAAGTAAGATTGTGATAGTAAATCAGACAATATGAAGTAGTTTCTGGTAGTGAACCCATGGAAGATTGTGATAGTAAATCAGACAATATGGTTTCTGGTAGTGAACCCATGGAAGATTGTGATAGTAAATCAGACAATATGAAGTGGTTTCTGGTAGTGAACCCATGGAAGATTGTGATAGTAAATCAGACAATATGGTTTCTGGTAGTGAACCCATGGAAGATTGTGATAGTAAATCAGACAATATGGTTTCTGGTAGTGAACCCATGGAAGATTGTGATAGTAAATCAGACAATATGAAGTGGTTTCTGGTAGTGAACCCATGGAAGATTGTGATAGTAAATCAGACAATATGAAGTGGTTTCTGGTAGTGAACCCATGGAAGATTGTGATAGTAAATCAGACAATATGAAGTAGTTTCTGGTAGTGAACCCATGGAAGATTGTGATAGTAAATCAGACAATATGAAGTAGTTTCTGGTAGTGAACCCATGTTTGCACATGTTCATATTGTAATTCTTATGTTTAGATTGTGATTTTTTTTTTTAGCCCGTTTGCTCTAAGTTTGACAATATGATCTGACTACTTGAATTTATCCATGACATTGTACATAGTTTCTCATTGGAAGCTTTGTTCATATTTGTTGGTTTGATTGTGGTGGAACAGTTCTTGTTATCAAACATATTCAATCAGCTGCCCTTGCCATAGCTTTACATGGGAATAAGGTGATCACTCTTTTAGAGACAGGTTAAGACAGTCACCAATGTCTCATGATGATAGTTTATAATATCTCAGTAAATGATAGTTTCCAGTGCATCTATCATTAAGCAAATGTGTATTTAGTCAGGCTTTTAGATATGGCCTAATTTGATGAAGGAATAAAGAGATGAAGGTGCCTTTAGGTTGTATAATTGTTTGACTAAGGCTTTTGTTGATATTTGTTGTATCTCTAGCGTTATGTGATATGCTAATTTACATTATGGCCACAGAATCTCACAAACTAGCAAAAAAAATAAAAAAAGACAAGAAAATTTGAATTGAGGGAAGTTAATGAAGGCTTCTCTTTCTCCTGCACTTACACACACACACTCTGAGATTTTGAATAAAAATTATTCCAATGAATTAGAGCCAGCAGTAAATTGTATAGTTAACACTAGAGATGAGAAAACTTGTGTTCAAGGTCTGTTTTTGTTAGATCTAGAAGGATGCACAACACAGATAATTATAGTTTGACAAATGTTTGCCCACAGCAAACTGTCTAATGTCAATAATTTATATTTTGAGGTGGTAATTTTTACGATGGCGTCGTAATGTAGGGTTAATTTCTGGATCAGGTTGAATTGTATAAGCTCTAGTTTCTTAGACTGAGTGTGTGAAAGATTTTGCCACCTCTGAATAATTGTAGTCCCTTGTTGATTTGAGTTGGTAAGCAACAAGGTTCTGTGCTCATCACTGGCTGTTTTTTTTTCATATTTTACTGTTAAAATAATAGTGAACACATTCTTAAAGGGACCACAGAAAAATGGAAGTTTCTACCAACTTGATGAGGTACCTGATGATTATTTAGTGTGTTTTTATGACAGAGGTTTTATTGTGCTTATATTTATTTATTGTGTATTGTTATCTTGGAGAACTGCTTGTCCAGTTTGAGCTTCTTGTTGTCCTTTGCTCATTAATTCAGTTCCTGGTAGAATCATAAGAGGGTTGTAATCAGATCTCAGACCTGCATACCATATGGACAGTACCCTGGGCATGTGGCCATTATTCTCAAACTCTCATTGGCAGACTTCAGAGATGGGATATAAACCAATTGATTGATCTTGTTACATATTTATGAAGCATATGAATCAAGTATAGCAAGTCTCTGTGACATCTTCCTCCTGGGCATACAGTAGCACCTGTGGAATAGGGTTCAGGAGAATATGGTGATGTATGTCTATTGGTTAGAACTTGAATAGCTAATTAATTTATGAGACAAAGAATTCACAGAACTTTCTAGAAGGGCAAGGTCCACTACACATGACCATAGAGAAATCTGTATCTGCCAATCAGAAGAGTAAGATAACGCTGTCAGCTGGTCACGGGGAGAGACTCAGATCAGCTCTCCAGGCGAGTGGACATAACAGGATGGTGTGGACCAAGGCTAAAATTAGTAAAGTTCAGGAATGAGATATTGGTAGATTAGAATTGTGTTTAACTTAGATTAGAATTGTGTTTAACTTAGATTAGAATTGTGTTTAACTTAGATTAGAATTGTGTTTAACTTAGATTAAAGGCAGTAAAATTAAGGCTGGAACAATGTCAGGTGTAGATAGAATGAATTTGGAAGATTCTCTTAGGAAGGCTTGGATACCTGGATACCCAAATTTAGGTGGCTTTCGAATAATTAGAAGTAGAGTGTGAATTGTGACAAAAGGTTAGTGAGAGAGAGAATTTTTATTATTATTGTAGTGCTGCTAATAAAGTTCAAAGGGGATGGTGGACTGGCCATTTCTTCTCCAACTTGCTGTGAGACTGAAGTTTGTCAGTGAATCTGTTTACATCTGTGTTATAATTACAAGCTAAGTACGAGATCACAAGAACAGAAGAATAATCTAGTAAAAGAATTTTCTAGTATAAGAAAAGAATTATAAGAATAGTATACAACAGAGTTAAGAAGAACAGTTTCAAACACCAACATTCCAATCAACATTCAACATCAAACCAAGTTAGAACCGTATCTGATCACCATCCATAAAAGTCAAACTTGTACACCTGAAAGGTGTTTTTATTGGTCACAAATTTTATAACACTAAGTGATAGTTCATTTGAATACTTTATGTGATGATAATTTATGTGGATATTTATGTATGATCATATTATTTTACGGCATATATTTACTTCCATATTGTTCTCAATTATATACATGTACATATCATATCTTTGATGACTTCAGTGAGATGTTTATATCATCTGTAGTATTAGATCACTTCTTTCTGATGCAGACTCTGTCTGCTTGGTAGAAAAAAAAAACAGATGATTTTGATGTATACATGAAGTTTGTATAAAAATATTGACGATTAATATCCTACTGAAATTACATTTGCAATACTGTCTCCTTCTAGATACCAATGTTGATGTTTCTATATAGTATCATATATTGTGTATACCAGGCCACTGTTTTATATATCCTTAGTTCTAGCATCTTGATTTTAGCAACTCTACGTAATATACGTTGTTTGTAATGTATTCCTAGCATAAATGAATTATATACATTGCTGGTAAATAATGGATATGTGACATCACATTTTAGCAGGTACTACTTTTATCCAGTGTGTATGTGTTTATGTTCATAAGGGAACGATGGACAGAATACATTAAAGAACTTTATAAAGGTGAACGAACAGAAGTAAATATTAAGGATAATAGAGAAGGACTAGAAATACTCAGAGAAGAAGTGGAAGACGCCTTGCGCAATATGAAAGCAGGAAAAGCTCTTGGACCAGATAATATAACTAAAGAAGAGATTGAAGCCATGGGTGATTTTGGAATAGAAATAATAACAAAAATATTGAATGATATCTACAACAGCGGATATATATACCAGACGACCTGCTCAAATCAATATTCATAGCTCTACCAAAGAAATCGGGTGCGATTGAATGCGATGATCATCGCACAATAAGCCTTATGAGTCACATGACTAAGATATTACTAAGAATCATCATGCGAAGAGTGCGAAACAAAATCAGTCCAGAAATTAGCGTTGAACAGTTTGGTTTTGTTGGAGGTAAAGGAACGAGCAATGCCATATATATCATAAGATCTTTAGTAGAAAGAGCCATAGAGGAGAAAACAGATCTATACCTATGTTTCATAGATTATACCAAAGCATTTGACAGGTAAAGCACCAAGAAATAATCACAATTTTAGAAAGCATAAACGTAGACAGCAAAGATCTAAGAATAATAAAGAACATGTTGGACATTAATCCATGGACATTAATCACGCTGCAACAAACAGCGGCCATAAGCACTGGAAACCAATTGGGAACACTTCAACTATTAAAACAGGGTGTTAGACAAGGTTGTGTGCTGTCACCAGATTTGTTTAATATTTATAGTGAGATTATTTTAAGATCCATAAGGGGCATGCCTGGAATAACAATTGGAGGTCATAATATAAATAATCTAAGGTATGCTGATGATACAGTATTGAGTTATTGAGTTATTTGCGGGTCATCATCATTGCACTCCGAACATGTCCATAGGTGCTCAGATCCCCTCCTCAGCAATTCCCTCAGTGTCCAGCGACTGACGACTCCAGTTCTATGTTGGTTGATAAGTCTTCTTACACGGCCACCAAGTTTCTCATTTCTGGCTGTGCCCATCTTAACTCCCATTTCCATCATCCGAAGAAGCGACGTTGATCTGTGTTTGTCGAAGTCCTGTGCTCTTCCCACATCTCGGAGTGCATTGATGACGTCCGCCCGATCCATCGGTTGCCCGTCCTCAACGACAGCGCAGCTAGCCAACCTGTCCGCTCTCTCATTTCCCCGTACTCCCGCATGTCCAGGGACATAGACAAAGGTGACCTTACATATTTTGGATTTCTGCAACGACTCTACCCATTGCATGCGTACAAAGCCCGCCTCCACTTTTTTTATCATGCTCATTGAATCACTCAGTATACATGCGTGGATGTAGTCTTGTGACTCTAACCATTTGAATGCCTTGGTCACTGCCATCACCTCCATTGTCATGCTACTCGTAGTCATGGCGTATGCACCACTGTCTTCCTTGGCTATTCTGCCTGCCGAACGTGCTGTAAATGCCCATGCACTTTTTTCGTGTCGTCTTACAGATCCGTCTGTATAGATGACTGCATCTTTCTCATCGGTGTTATCGCAGATGAGACCGTTGACCTCAGCATTAACCACGACTGGGTTCTGTTCCCTACTTTTCCTGTCGAGTGTGACAATACATGAGAAAGTCCCCTTGAATGACGTAGGCACCGGTATCCACTCCTCACCAACGCTGAGATTGGTAAGCCCACATACCTGTTTGATGACATCTTCTGCTCGGCCCACCCATGATTTGCCTCTTTTTAGCCTGGTACCTTTCTCTGTGTTGAGCACGTGGTGCAATGGATGCTCTGTATCTGTACTAATCTTCAGGTATGCTCGTGCTCTCCAGATCTTGATACAGTATTAATCGCTAAGAGTGAAAATGAGTTACAAGAAATGTTGGACATTATAGTGAAAGGAAGCAAAAATAAAGGACTCAGCCTTAATAGCAAAAAGACAGAAGTAATGGTAACAACAAAGAAAAAGACATCACCTCAGTGCAAAATAAAGACAAGTGGAACAATATTAAAACAGGTAAATGAATTTAAATATTTGGGAACTTTGTTAATCTCAAACGGAAGATGTACAAAAGAGGTGAGATGCAGAATGGCTCAGGCAAAAGCAGCTTTCCAGAAAATGAGGAAGATACTATGCAATCCATTTTTGACAATAGAAACAAGAAAAAGAGTTTTTAAATGTTATGTAGAGCCAGTCTTAACATATGGATGTGAATCATGGACAATAGGACAACAGATAAGAAAATCACAGGAGTCTGTAGAAATGTGGTTTTACACAAGAATGATGAGAATACAATTGACAGCTAAGAAGAGTAATGAAAATGTTCTGAAAGAGGTCAAAGCAAAAAGAGAGCTAATTTCCAATATTAGGAAGAAGCAATCATCATTTTTTGGCCATGTAATGAGAAGAGAACAACTGGAATATATTGTAATAACTGGAAAAATTGAGGGACGAAGAGATAGAGGGAAGCAAAGAAAGAAAATACCAGACAGCTTAAGAAAATGGCTTGGCAGAAGGTCAACAACAGAAATGTTAAAGAACTGTCGAGATCGAAAGTTGTGGAGAGACATGATGACCTATGTCAGTAGGCCCGGTACTTGATGATGATGATGATGTATGTGTTTAAGTAAAGTAAAGGTTACCTTCCCTGCCTTGCTAAACGTATGGGGTATATATGGTGTTAGTGAACATATTTTTCTTTGACCACCGCATATTTTTGGTTGATGTGGTTGGTATCATGTCAGGCCTTGTGTATACCCCTACACAAGTTGTACATCAGCTTGAATTGTTTTACCGTTTCTCTTACCAATTGAAATAAAATAGGTAGCAACCTCTGTCATTGTCAGATAACTGACAGTTACTCCAATCAAATTACAAATGACTGGAAGTTGTCTAAAGTTTTGCTCTAGTAAATAAAAGATGTTTTACCAAAGGTGGGATCATTTGTAGTTTTATATAACAAATAACAGTTTACTAACAATGAAATACCTAACGAGGTCTGTCATTGCTCAAGAGACCTTAAAAGTGGACATGTTTGACATGGCTTGGGTTTTAAAGGAACATGTAAAATTAACATACAATGGTATCAGAGCAGCTAAACTAGTAGAGAGATGAGACAAACTACCATGTTTCTGCAGCAGCCTTCATCAGGTTTAAAACAACAAATATTCTAAGAAAGAACTACTTTAAAGCAACTAATAATATAAACATGAAAGGCCAACGGTTGAACATCGATCTGAAAATAGCGGCATATGAACAAAGGTCACTTTCCTATTGGTCACAAGATAAAAAGTCAATAGGGCAGACAGGATCTCTCTATTATTGTTTATTGGACAGTGATATGGTGATTGATGAGGATGCAGTTATGAGACATTATCAGTCAAATAGAAGGGCTTGTCTGGTGGGAGAGTGGATCAGAAATGAATATAATTAGTGAACAACTTTCAAAGTGAATATTTGACATCATCTCTTGATCTGTGCTGTTTGCTGTATAGTTAATTCTTTTAACCAATAATCAATATTTCAGACATTTTCCTGTTTTTCTATAATTTACATTCATAAAAAAAAGACTGGATCTTCAATTAGCACTGCTAAATGCTCTTCTCACTTCCAGTGCCAGGTATAGATATCATGAAGCTCCAAATATTCTGTGTGCGTAACAATGGACAATAGCAGATGGAACACACAAAGAAGTGGATAGGAATATCCCAAATAAATTTAGTAACACAAGCAAGATAACAGCATCATGTAAGGAAATTATAAATAAGAAATGATAGTCATTAACTATTGTATACACATATACTTGTACTGCAGAGATATTTGCAAGCTGTTAGGGAAAAGAAACATTGAGATTGTAATGACCAGAAAAATGGGTCATATTATGTAGGACAGGCCATGAAATAGGAGACCTTCTGGTCTAGATGTGAATGAAAAAAATAAACTTGAGATAGGATAACATTTCTATTGGGCAATCATTATATTTCTGAGATATGACCCAAACAAATAGAAGAAAACAAAACAAAACAAAAATGTGACTAGAAGAGAAATACACACCAGAAAGACATGAATCATATACCTAACTTCAGTCTATTGTTTTATCCATACTTGATTACCTGTCTCTGATTAGTGTTTCAATAATGTGATTGTTAAGTGCCCTCTCTCATTTAGTTCATTGCCAGTAACAGTGCTAGCAATAAGAACTAATAGAAATAAGTAATGTGTGTATACAAGACACTAACTCACAATACACCAGGAATGGCTTACAACAATCAAGCAAAAATAAAACAGTAACACTTGTGAAAGTGACAATTAAATGTAATATTAAAATGGATAGACATATCAAAATGACAGTTCATTTAATGTAATAAAGCAGGTAAATTTGACAATGTAATGGTAAGACAGATAAGACATATACAAATACTGTGTCATAGCTTGATATTTTAGACATATACAACTGGCATGGGATATATGCTGTGGTAGGGATGACAACTAATGTTATGGTAAAATATTGGAATATCATGGTAAGTAATGTCATGGTAAGATACTCACATATGTCAGATAATGTAATGTAAGACACTAACATATCACAATGCCAGCTAATATAGTGTAAGACACTGACATATCATAATGTTAAGTAATGTCATGTAAGACACTGATACCATAATGTTAAAAGTAAAGAGACCATATGATTGTAATAAAAACATAATTGTATATACATTTGATACATTTGATTAAATGTGGAGAAACATACATTTAGGTTTATGTTGTGCAGTATTTGGTTCCTGAATAACAAATCCCTTCACTGTACCGTGAACAGACCCATATGTACTAAACAGAAATGTTTAAAATAGTTGTTACAAAATGACAAAGTATGTGAATGCTAAGACTTCCTATAGCTTGGTTGTTGTGCATTCTTTATGTGAACATTTCTTTGTTTACTTCCCCTCTAGTTTTCCAGAATTATACAAAATGCTGACCCACAAATTATTATCTAGAAGACTTCATTTTGTCCCTACCATCCAGGTCAAATGTCAGCTAAAAAATGTAGAAAAGGTTAAAGCCAGACTGTCAGTTTCTACTACCTTTAAGTCTGGGTACTCCTAAATCTTGAGTGGCACTTGAGACATATCCTTTATTTGCCTTATTCTATATTCATGATTTTCCTTTTGACACTTTTTTTGTTTTTTTTTGCTACCACTTCCTTTCATATATTATCTCTCAGTCATGAATGGAGAATAAAGGAAAGTAAATGTCTCGTATGATGCCCATAAATGTAGCACTGGTCATTTTAAAATATGGACATTAATACTCTATTCCCCATATCATTTTGGACATATTTTGTTTCCCCTTTTTCCATAGACATTCAGTTTTTATGCTGTAAAGCACAACCCTAATATCTCTCCCATTATCTAAGCACAACCCTAATATCTCTCCCATTATCTAAGCACAACCCTAATATCTCTCCCATTATCTAAGCACAGCCCTATTTTCTCACCCATTATCTACCATGACTGCTCAAATGCATTTTCTACATTCATTCTTTGGATGCCGTCTCCACATCAAAGGTTGGCTACTATGGAGCGTCATTCATTCATTGGGTGCCGTCTCCACATCAAAGGCTGGCTAACATGGAGCACCAATCATTCAATGGGTGCCGTCTCTATATCGAAGGTTGACTACCATGGAACGTCATTCATTCATTGAGTGCCATCTCCACATCAAAGGTCAACTACTATGGAGTGCCATTCATTCATTGAGTGCTGTCACCACATTGAAGGTCAGGTACCATGGAGAAGCATTCTTTCATTGGGTGCCATCTCTATATCAAAGGTTGGCTATCATGGAACGCCATTCATTGGGTGCCGTCTCCAAATTAAAGGTAGGTTACCATGGAGTGTCATTCATTTTGTGCCATCTCCATATTGAAGGTTTGCTACATGGAGCACCATTCATCCATTGGGTGCAGTCTCCACATTGAAAGTTTGCTACAAGGAGCACCATTCATCCATTGGGTGCAGTCTCCACATCGAAGATTGGCTACCATGGAGCACCATTATACTCTCACTTGTCTTGATGGTACATGTTGTCACAGATTTCTTTTGTCCTTTTGATGTTATCACTGCACTTTAGTCTTGGTACCTTCCATTCCAAGATGACATTTAGAAGGATATTATGTCTCTTCACATGTCAACAAAATTTCAGTTGTCTTTTTTCTGTTTTTTTTTTTTTTTTGTTATGTAGTTTTTTTTTCTTTGAATGTATTATCTACTTGCTGAAATAAGAATGTGACCAGTCTTTGTGAGCCAAACAACATTCATATTTTTGCCATTAATACTATGTGGTTTTTGTGTAATTGCACTGTGCACAAGATTGCACTTGATCACTAATATAAATATCACAGAGTAAATAAACAACACACTGACTGTGTCCTGCACACAGTGAACTAATACTGCATTATTCAAAGTAATATTTTAATATTGTTACTGAAGGAACATCAAACACAATTCCAATTGCTAAAAGCTGCTAATATGTCTAAAGAATGGTATTTGACAAAATAAAAAGCTTGTGTGCTCTGAGGACTTCATATCAATTATCATCATGCACCACATCATCATCATCATGTACTATATTTGTTGGCATAGGTGATCAAGTCTCTGCACAACTTTCTCTATCATAAGTTGTTTTCAATTCTGCTGCTGACTTTCTACCAAACCATTCAATTAAACTGCTCTTTTCTCTCTATCTCTCATTCCGACAATGAAAGGTCAGATGAAAGTTATTATTTCCTGATGATGTATATGGAAAGTCAAACAGTGCATGAAATAAAATCAGTCTTGTGATTCACAACTGATTGCTGGCCTGGGGAGGGGTGAACCAGAGCTGACCAAGATATATCTCTTCATGGTAGTCCTAGAAACAGACTGGCCAGATAAGTAGAGATTGAAGTGGGAAGGCAAACCTGGTACCCAAAAAAAAGTCAAAGATGTGTAAGATTACTTTTGTCTACGTCCTTGGACACCCGGGAGTACAGGGAAATGAAAAAGTGGACAGGTTGGCAAGCTGCGCTGTCGTTGAAGACTGCCAAACAATGGATCGAGTGGACATCATCAATGTCCTCCGAGATGTGGAAAGGGCACAGGACTGTAACAACTATGAGTCCACGTCACTCCTTCAGATGATTGAAATGGCAGTTAAAATGGGTACAACCAGAAACTTAGTGGGTGTATAAGACGACTTATCAACAAACACAGAACTGGAGTCTTCAGTCACTGGACACTGCGGGACTTGCTGAGGAAGGAATCTGAGCACCTCTGGACATGTTCGAAGTACAATGATGATGACCCGCTAATAATACAATAGGTTTCATAGAGTCCAGATGTCCAAACATTCTTTGTTAGTTCAATAAAGTCGATAGCCAGTATTACACCCACTATATTTTTTCATGATTTCATTTCTTATTTTTATCTCTTCTAGTTTTGTTTACAGCTTTTCTTATAATTTCATATTGATATTTTACACTTGCATCCTTCAAAAATTGTCCATGTCTGACATCATTAGTACAATGTGGGTATAAACAATGTTTCAGTTCATTTTATCAATCACTAGAGAAGTAAAACTTGACTTGAACAAAATAAAGATCTTTCTTGCCAATTTGCCCAGTAGAAACATACAATTGATAAATAAGATAAAGGTGAAGTATGAGACTTGAATCAGAATCGGCATCTTAGTAAGCGAGTTTTCACCCATATGTGCTTGTCTAGAAGTGTTGGGAGACTTCTGGATAGTGTCGCCTCAACTACCGAAACTCGTGATACGAGGCGGCACTCCTCACCTTCCCAGAGTGCTACTCTGGTACCCATTTCTGCCAGCGGCTGGGTTGACCGCGTGTGTATTTTTTTTTCCCACTGCAAGTACAATTCACACTGCTTCCAGCGAGAATCCAACACCGGTTGTCCGAACGTCTGTAGTCCAGTCAGGTGGTTTTTCCCAACTAGGCTACTGAGGCCCCGTAATGAATAATTGCTTCTTAATTAATGATGGCTATCTTTGCTTAATTATAATGAAAAACAAAATATGATCAGAGAACAAGAGTAAAGAAAACATAACATTTTTAAAATCAATGACATGGCATATTTTCTTCTGCATACATCTTTTAGATGCCAACTTTAATGAATTCAAAGAAAGCATTGGCCAGGTCAAGTCTGGTGACTTCTCCTTACAGCTTGTCCAGATATGGTCATAGTGATGGTCACATGAGTCTTTTCTCTTCATCAAATGTTGGGCATGATTGTAGCAGATAATGCTTGAACTTGAGTATACACTTGGAATGTGTGGGAAGTTAATGATGGTGAAACTTGTATAGGGTTACAGAAATCAATAGAAGACAGAAAGGAAAGAGACAGAACATAGAAAGAAGGGGTAGTATACACAAGGAGAAAAGGGGTAAGACAAGTTACAATAAACACACAGGATGAGAAAAGGAAAGAATATATTGAAACAATAAGGTCAACAGTTGAAACAGACCAATAAAATTGGAAAGATTTGCCTGAGGGAAAATAAATAAATAAAATTGGAAAGATTTGCCTAAGTGAAAAAATAAAATTGGAAAGATTTGCCTCAGGGAAAATAAATAAATAAAATTGGAAAAATTTGCCTAAAGGAAAATAAATAAAATTGGAAAGATTTGCCTAAAGGAAAATAAATAAAATTGGAAAGATTTGCCGGGGGGGGGGGGATAAATAAATACAATTGCAAAGATTTGGCCAGGGGAAAATACATAAATAAATTGGAAAGATTTGCCTAAGGTAAAATAAAAAAATTAATTGGAAAGATTTGCCCAAGGGAAAATAAATTGGAAAGATTTGCCCAAGGGAAAATAAATAAATAAATTGGAAAGATTTGCCCAAGGAAAATAAATATATAAATTGGAAAGATTTGCCTAAGGTAAAATAAATAAATAAATTGGAAAGATTTGCCTAAGGTAAAATAAATAAATTGGAAAGATAGATTTTGCCTAAGGTAAAATAAAGAAATAAATTGGAAAGATTTGCCCAAGGGAAAATAAATAAATGAATTGGAAAGATTTGCCTAAGGTAAAATAAATAAATAAATTGGAAAGATTTGCCTAAGGTAAAATAAATAAATGAATTGGAAAGATTTGCCTAAGGTAAAATAAATAAATAAATTGGAAAGATTTGCCTAAGGTAAAATAAATAAATGAATTGGAAAGATTTGCCTAAGGTAAAATAAATGAGTAAAACAGTCTTGGTAAAATGTCTACTCAACAAACAAGTCTTCAACTTGTTAAAGATGCTAATGATTTATGTGATGACTGTAATGAGCTAGGCTGCAATAAATTAATAATTGCAGCAATAGTAATGCAACTAATTGACGAGATACAAATATTGCAAGGAAAAGAATACTCGTTTGTTGATAAAGATAAAGTAAATTTAAATTATACACGCTTATGGGAAAGCTTTCACCTTCTGTAAAAGTAAGCTTAAGAACTGAAGGGAAACCCAAGCTACCGTGACATCAGCTTTGCAAGCACTTCTGGAGCACGCTGGTTGCCTTTAGAATGACGTCAGTCACCTGAGAGCTGAAAACGTCACACTGTGGTCCGTTCATAAATTCATGAACACGTTTGCTTTTGATTTGCCTGAAAACTACCTGTTAGATCGCAATAATTTTTTTGCATGCAGCCTTAGAATATCCATGACGCAAAAATATTACTATACTTTATTCCACAGAGAGGGAGCCGCGATAGCTCAGTGGTTAGTGAACTGGACTACAAAGGACAAGGGGGTAGGGTTCGATCCCAACCGACGGCTTTCGGATTCACCCAGCCTTAAATGGGTACCGGACTTTTTTCTGGGAATGTAAAGCAGCACGGGCGTAATACCGACCACATTACCCCAAAAATCATGTGCTGAAGGTCTGTAAAATATAGGGTCACTAACACCATATTTCCCTATACGCCACTTGGCGTGACGGGGGTACTTTACTTACTTTTTATTCCACAGATACAACAGATTTTGCACATCGACGAATTCCTTTGATCATTTAGCCATTGCAAATAAGTTGATTCAAATGTTAGATTTTACAGTAAACATGTTAATTTCTAATCCAGTTCTTTTCAGAGGCACAGCTACATAATACTTTTATTTATCAAGTAACTGTGTATATACCCTTTATGTAATCGCAAACATGACTCCAATTTGCTACAGTTTGTCTTGCCCTTCGGTCACCATTAGACCCCAGGGTGGCTTTAATGCACCCCAAATTGAATGATGGTAGACACATTTTGATATGGAAATATATTTTTTGCCATTGTACACACACTTAAGCATTTGCTCAACATACGCTTAATCATCATAGGCTGTTATTCAGTCTGTCAACAAAATATGGTTTTCATCATTCCGAATGTGACGATTCCAAGAGGTTGATAAATGGTTAATGGCTGGACAAATTGTATCCATCTCGTTACCAGTACACGTCTTCCACTAGGAGCACATGTGCAACACACTTCTGACAGAACTTAACGTCTATTCTTGAGAGGGACTCGCGTGTTAGAACTTCCACCATCACACACTTTAAGCGTCCTCTTCTGTTCTGTAACTTGTCCTTTGACTTTGGTCCACATACGCTCGATCGAATCGAGGTGCGTATGATAAGTAGGGAGTCGCAGAGAAGTGTCGCCATATTCCTCATTGATTTTTTCAGTATGATACAACTTTTCCTTATGTGTTCCTCACAAGTTGCAATAACTCAGGTTTTAAATATGTGTCGTCGAATTTAACACTTTCCTCAACAAGCCATGTCCTAATTTTATCTTTTTTATTTGATACAGTTCGTACTTTGTCTTCTGCTCACACAGCATTGAGAAAAGAATCAATATCCATAAGTAGGCATCCAGGGTTGGAAGAAGATCGTTCTCCAAGCAATGACTGAAAATGTGTACATTTATTTCTGTGTGGTAGCCCCTATAGTTGATACTTTATAATTTGGGAAAGAAAGTGCAGCGTCAAGGACAAGGCTGTTTTCTCAGCTTCTATCATGAGTTAGTACGATGCGCTGGCCTTTGATGTTTGTTCTTTTATGTCCACCGTCTACTGATTATCATTCATTAGCATAGGTGTGATGAGCATTGACCCAGGCTTCGTTCAAATATACAATATCACAGCCTTGACACCGCAGTTCATGGATCTGCCTCAGGTATTTGCTTCAGACAACAATCAAATGTGGTTTTTCACAAATAATATTCCTGCCGCCTACAGTTTTCCTGAAAGTGAAGCCGGCGGCTCGTACAGTTTTCCACAGAGTACGTTTAGAAATGTCAAAACTGCAGTCTGGATGCAAAATTAATTTCATTTTCCTGAGAGTAACAAGTACATTTGTAGCAAATATTTAAAATATCTCCCGTCTTATGACATCTACGTCAAAGTCATCAACTTTCCTTTTCCTTCCTTGCTTGACATGAGTGCACTCTTGAGTCTTGTTTAATCCAACGGGAAAAGGATGATCTATCCAGACCAAGCACCAAATGCGTTCGCCTCTCAGGATCATGAATATCTCTATATAAATGACCCATCTTCAATTGCTTGCAGAAGTGTTGCTATAGTAAAACGGTAACCTTTCCCATAGTTATACATTTGCATTTAAAGCTCACAATCATCATCATCATGTGCCATACCGGTTGGCGTAGGTGATCATGTCCCCCCACAATCTTCTATCTGCAGTGCATCGTATCAGTTCTGTTGTTGACTGTTTTCCATGCCATGACACCAAGCTATCCGGTATTTTCTCTCTCTGTCGTCCGCGATCTCTCTTTCCTGTTATTTTGCCAGTTGTAACCAAGTATTCCAACTTTCCTCTTGTCATGATGTGCCCGAAAAATGTTGAATGCTTCTTTCTGATGTTTTTTAAGAGCTCCCTTTTTGTGTTGGCCTCTTTGAGAACTTCCTTATTGGTCTTTTTAGGTGTCCAGGGAACTTTCAACATTCTTCTGAGAAATCCCATCTCTGTGGTCTCTAATCGTCTTTTCATTTGTTTGTCTGCTGTCCATGATTCGCTTCCATAGGTCAGAATTGGTTCTATATAGCACCGATGAACTCTCTTTCTTATTTTTATTGACATAGATTTGTTGCATAAGATATTTTTCATTTTAAGCTCACAATAATGTTGATATAAATGTCAGTTTTTAGAAGCCAACATTATACCACAATAACTTCACAGTAATAACAGGATACGATTTTAATATGAACGGCTGCATCGCATTATTACGTTACTTGTTTACCAGTTTCAACAGAAAGTCGAATTGGTGCACGGGAGAATCAAGTATTTTTTTTTATTCGGTCTATTTCAATGTGAAAACAAAACTATTTTTAGAACAACACGACTGAGCACTGTAGATCTGCCAAACTTATGTCCAATTCCTTGAGGTTGATTTATATATAGCCTAAAGAAGAGATCTTGCAAACTAGATCAAATGTCTAAGAGCATCTTCTTGTTCACTTCCTCTTGTACCTGTTCGGGTGTCGAGGGAGACACAAAGTTCTAGATCTCACCATTTTGGCGGCCTCACTTATTGTCAGTTGATGTTGTAGCGTTTCTTTGATGTTGTTTAACCATCTTACTTTGGGCCCGCGTCTTGCTCTTTTCTCTTCTCCTCTTGTAATATATGTTTCGTATGGTAAGGAATCGAAACACTGGGGAAAAGAGAACGCCAGAATAAGGCATGGATGACAGCAGAGACCCTGGATAAAATTAAAGAAATAAAGAACAAGAAAGCAGACATAAATAAAAGCAAAACGAGAAGTAATAAAGTCAAGACACAGGAAGCTTACACAGAGGTGAACAAAGAAGTGAGAAGATACATTAAAAGGGATAAGAGAAAATATATAGATGAACTAGCTAAAGATGCAGAAGAAGCAGCAAATAAAGGGAATGTGAAAGAACTGTACAATAGCACAAAGAAATTAAGTGGAAAATACAAACAGATCAATGCCTTTATTAAAGATAAAGGAAATCTGCTTAGTAATATAAGGGAACAAATGGAGAGATGGAAAGAGCACTTTGAAGAACTTTTGAACAGACCCGGCTCAAATAATCCTCCAGATATACTACCAGCAGAAGAAGAGTTACACGTTAACTGTGGAAAACCAAGCAAAGAAGAAATAATGAAAGCCATCAAACTATTAAAAAAATAGTAAAGCCACAGGACCAGATGAAATTCCTTCGGAAGCCATCAAAGCGGATATTAACACCTCTACCAAGATGTTACATGATCTATTGGATAAAATTTGGGAGAGGGAAGAAATACCTAAAGACTGGAAAGAAGGTTATATGATTATTGGTTATTGGTTATGGAAGGCCTCGGTCTCACAGCAAACGAATTAAAATCCATAATTGCTCAACCGCCCGTGCCAGTGGAATCATCCGAATTACCAACTCATCTCCCAAACAAAGAAAGGTAACTGTAGTCCCCATCGCAGCAGTCTCAGCACACGCCAAAAGACATAAGGCGAAACCGCGCAGAAAGTGAACACAGCCAACTGTTCCCCGTCATACGATATCATCATTCATCGCAAACAAACGGGATATCGAAGCAGGATCAAAACGGATGAGACACACAGCTCACGGTGTGCACAGAGCACTTAACTCAGTAGCTCCTGCAACAAGCCGGACTTGGAATATGAGGAAACTGCAAGAAGGAACACTTTTCAGACATAGCCCTCAATGGTTCCCGCCGCCTATCCACCATACACCATGGGAGTTTACGTCCTCCCGAAAACGATGATCGTCGTAGCACCTGATGATGTTAGGCCATCATTGATGACTCCAATTCCAAACATATAGACACACAAGGGTGGTAAGTTATCATTTCCAATCCAACAGAAGCCACATGACCTGTAGTTAGTAAAAACACAATTGATGATGTTCTCCGCTCCCTTCTTGTAGCTGCCGCCACACAATTCTGATGTCTCATTATCTTGGACATCATTCAAGAACAATGTCAGATGAACATTCCATAGATATGGCTTTGCTGATGAAGTGCTTGGTGCAACAGTTGTATCAATCATACTGGAGGCTCCTGGTCTGTGGTCATTAATATCACAGAAGGCACATGATGTTGTTATATTCAGAATTTCTTTCTGTGGTGTAAATATGTGGCACACACATGGAGCGTGGTTTGTGGTCACAGTAATCCCATTAAAGGCAATTCTAGGGTAGCATGGCATAGCTGTTTCAGAACAGCACAATCCTGTGATGTTTTCTGTGTTCGCTATAAAGCTGCTGCTGCTACCCAATCCTGACCAATTATAGGTGTGGACATTATTCACTTGCAATGACAAAACTGCTTTGTTTACATCATAAACCTCTGGAAGCGAATCATTTATGGGATTAATAGTACAATTTATTCTTCCATCGGGGATATCTTCATTGAGTCCCAAAAAAAGTCTTTGGTTAAAAAGCACATATGCTTTTGAGTTAAACACAAAATGAGCCCACTTCATAGATTCAAAATGATCCTTGCCAATGCCATCCGTTTGCACAAGTTAGGTCCTTAGCAACCAAGGTCACAAACTAAGCTATCAATTTAACGACTTTATCTACAGCGAAGGTTAACGAACTGTGAACAAACATTTATGTTCAATCCCCTGAATACATTTTCAAAAATCTGCCAACTCGCTGCAATAATATATATCGTGGTATTCAAAATAAACATTGCTTAGTCCATAGCTCGAATGTAAATAAGCTGCCATTTTTATGTTATATGATTAAACTACCAAAGAAAGGAAGTTTACAGGAGTGCACAAACTATAGGGGAATTATGCTACTATCAGTGCCAGGAAAAATATACCAGAATCATTCTGGAGAGACTAAAAGAGGTCATAGAGAAACACTTGAGAGATGAACAAGCAGGTTTTAGGAAGAACAGATCATGTGCTGATCAAATAACTACTCTACGTATAATAGTTGAACAAACTCTAGAACTAAAATCCCCACTTTATATTGGATTCATAGATTACGAAAAGGCATTTGATAGTTTAGACAGAAGAATGCTTTGGAAGTTGCTGAGTCATTACGGAATCCCCATAAAGTTTATTAACCTGATAAAAACAATGTATGAAGGAACAAAATGTAGTGTGGTGCATGAAGGACAGCTTACAGAAGCATTTGAAATAAGAACAGGAGTAAGGCAAGGATGCCTACTGTCTCCATTTCTCTTTCTACTGGCCATAGATTGGATTATGAAAATAACTCAAAACAACAGAAATGGGATCCAGTGGTCACTGACCAAACAACTTGATGATTTAGACTTTTCTGATGACATAGTTCTCCTATCACACAGCCATCAACAGATGCAGGATAAAATCAGCATACTTAATGAGAGATCACAACAGCTAGGACTGAAGATAAATAGAGATAAGACCAACATTATGAGAATTAATGCAGTTGGCAATAACCAAATAAAGCTAGGAGAAATACCTCTACTAGACGTACAATCTTACATATATCTGGGCAGTAATATAGATAAAGAGGGAGGAACAGAAAATTATACCAAAATAAGGATATCAAAAGCAAGAGGAGCTATCATTGCACTGGGAAACATGAAAATCCACAGAAATTAGGTTAAATACAAAATAAAAATTTTCAACTCCAATGTTAAGTCAGTCCTATTATACGGCTGTGAAACATGGAGAACAACAAAATTGACAATCACGAAGTTACAGACTTTCATTAATGGATGCTTACGCAGAATAAAAGGATGGAAATGGCAGGACAAAATCTCTAACATAGAATTATGGAAATGCACCAGTCAAATACCAGTGGATAAAGAGATACAGCGAAGACGATGGCGCTGGATAGGACACATACTACGGAAGCCAACTGAGAGTATTACACAACAGGCCCTTTTTTGGAATCCCATGGGGAAAAGACAAAGAAGAAGACCAAGGAATTCTTGAAGAAGACAGATAGAAGCAGAGATGAAGATGATGGGGAAGAAATGGAATGATCATAAAAGAATTGCAAAAAAACAGAACGACTCGGAAAATGTTTGTTGAAGACCTATGCTCCATTGGGAGCTAAAAAGGTAGAAGAAGAAGAAGATGGTAAGGAATCGCATGGGGTTCTTTTAAGATGGGCAAACCAGTTTATTTGTTATTTCTGTATGTAGCTTAGGATTGGATCAATGCCTATACTTTCTCTTATAATATAACTTCTGATTCTGTTTTCTCTGAATGCCTAAACGCAACACATATTTATATAACGATTCTAGGACTGCGTGCAAAAAAAAACCAAAAAAATAACTGCCATCTACCATGTAATTTTTATGCAAATCAAAAGCAAAGGTTTTCATGAATTTATGAACAGATTATTGTAAGGGTGTTTTGAGGTTTCTCTCTCAGCTTCAGGCAAACTCCTATTTATAGAAATGGTGAAAACAAACAGTCAAAGTCAATGAAGTGGGAAAACTGTATAAAAAATAAGTGCACAAAAAAGTCGGATATTTCAGTCTAAATTATACAAAATAATAAAATAATTCTTAAATAAAGAATTTATCAGAAATACAACAAAATATATATGGGAAAAGATCACAATTATATTATAATTTTCAAGTCAAAGAGCCGCGATAGCTCAGTGGTTATTGAACTGGACTACAAAGAACAAGAGGTAGGGTTCGATCCCAACCGACGGCTTCCGGTTCACACAGTCTTAATGGGTACCGGATTTTTTTCTGGGAAAATAAAGCGGCACGGGCGTAATACCGACTACATTAGCCCAAAAATCATGTGCCGAGGGTCTGTAAAATATATGGTCACTAGCACCATATTTTCTATACGCCACTTGGCGTGACGGGGGTACTTTACTTTTTTTTTTTTTTACTATTAAGTCAAAGTGAAACACATTAACTGAAGAAAAAAAAAACATAAAAATAAACCAAGACTGTCATAGTACGAGTAGTATTAGTAGTAATAATTATAATATAATAATATATCTACAACTCTACAAAGATAAACACTAATTTTAGAAATAATTGAATGAGACCAAAATGAGAATTGAGATGGCGCACATCTGATTCATAAGCTTCAGCAAGCAAACACTAATTTAGTCATTACTAGGGCTCGCATTTTTCTATTATGTCATTTTTTTCTGACAGATATTTTTGAACTCCAAATTAATTCCAACATGTTTCATGCCTTTCTGAACACTCTGATGTTTTTTTTTTATTGCTGATATTAATGAATATTTTGACCATAATTTAATTTAGGTCATATTTTGACTAAACTGGAAACATAAATGCATACTTTTGGTTATATTTGTTGTCACTTTAGCTACAATCAAACTTTCATTTACACGACCCTTTATTAAGTGGAAACATTTGACTTTGTAATGTTATTGCTAAGAAACAGGTAAACTTAAGCCTGAATAAATACAACGTGTCTATAACTCAGACAAGGTAATTTAAAATAAATATTTAGCTGAAAAATTAAAGACTACTTTTAGTTGATCTACCGTATGTCAGGATACACGTTTCGAAGAAAAATAAAAGAGACCTTTGACCAAATCACCGCACCGAGCAGCAACGCACAGTAGTGACAGTACTGTCAAGAAAGTTTGTTCTGAAATGAGACTTCCAACAGGAAAACTATCGCAAGTAGATTCACTGTTTGAAGTCGAGACACTCCTTTTCCGTGAAAGTAATTGCAGACACTGAGGGGGAATAAATGTGTCCACAAATGTTTAAAAACAAAAACAGTTAAATTAAGAGAGATGCACGGGCTCAGAAATTGCTCGTCGACACAAAGACCTGAAAATAGAGTCCGACGCAAAGGAAGTGGACGCCTTAGCGGATAATCTAACATTTAAAAAATAACAAATGAGTAATTCATTTGTCTCATATATTTCGATCTATTTTTCATTTTTTAGGTCATAAAAATTCGAGACCTAATAATTGCTAATTTGACTGAAGACTAAAACACATTGTTAGGATACAGTACAGAGTACTTGGGTACTCAAATGCTGATTGAATATTAGCATTATGGCTATCAAAATCATGATTGAATGAAGCGAACATATACCAATAGTATGTTATATATTATATAATAGTTGAAATCACCAATAAGATTATTTAAAAAAAAATAAATGAAATGAATCACACTTGATTTCGATCCTATAGTAATTGAAAAAAAATAGACTACATTGTTGATTGCTAACGAAATTGTTAGTTGAAATAGTAATTATTATATTCTGCATCCAATTCTCACAAAAGGTATATCATGATACTACTTCTCTTTCTCTGTTAAGTAACTTGTAACATTCATAACTTGTAACATTCATAACTTGTAACATTGTATTTTCATTTTCCAGGCACAAGCCTGACACTTAAAGAAAAAATAACTGAAAATTGAAAGTGGTTATCAAACTTGTAGGTTGAGTCTGTGATTCATAAGAAACACCAGCGATTACTTCTCTCTAATTGGGCAGGTAACTGAACATTACTCCCAAAACCAATAGCTTGTCTGCTATCAATAACTCTACATTTCTTGCTTCTGCTGTTATAGAATGTACTAGCAAACATTTATTCGTATTATAAGAGCTTATTTTTCGCCAGTGATATGAAACCCTCTACGTGTTCTACATACTTCGAGTCTTTACCGAAGTCAGCGATACGTAGTCATCCTTTGTCTACGTTTCTGTACGTGCGGAAGTACGGGGGAAATGAAAGAGCGGACAGGCTGGCTAGCTGTGATATCATCAAAGACGGCCAATCAATGGAGCATTCATTTTCCTCTCGGGCCGAAGACGGCACATAGGGCTAAAGTCATAGTTCTCCACGATCTGCTGCTAGTTCTTGGTTATTTCTTAGTTCCATGGTTGAATGTATTCTAGCAATTGTTCTGTGTAGCGATTCTCTTTGTCTGCCTTGTTTTCTTTTACCAGATAGTTTCCACACGAATGCCTGACAGGGAAGTCTGTCTTCATTCATTCTCAGCACATGACCGATGTATTTACAAGGCCGCCTTCTTATAAAGCTCGTTTTCTTGTTTTGATTCCTCTCTTATCTGTTTCATTTGAAATGTATTCTTTCCAGCTTATGTTTGAGATCCTACGTAGACATTTGATTTCCTATCTAAAGTCTGGGTGGATTTCGAACTCTCAAATCCATATGTTAGCACTGGTATCACACAGGAGTTGAACAATCTAAGTTTTGTTCGTTTACTGAGAACTTTGGATCTCCAGATATTTATCAATTTGTTGAAAGTATATGATGCTAATGGGTTCGTACCCTGGCGAGGACACCTGGGTTTTACTAATTCCCTAAAAATTAGTAGGAGCCGCGATAGCTCAGTGGTTAGTGAACTGGACTACTACAGACAAGGGGTAGGGTTCGATCCCAACCGACGGCTCCGGGTTCACCCAGCCTTAAATGGGTACCGGATTTTTTCTGGGAAAGTAAAAGCAGCACGGGCGTAATACCGACCACATTATCCCAAAAATCATGTGCTGAAGGTCTGTAAAATATAGGGTCACTAACACCATATTTCCCTATACGCCACTTGGCGTGACGGGGGTACTTTACTTTTTTTTTTTATATGATGCTAATACGATGTGTGTCGTGATTTCTGATGGTTTGTCCCTGGTTGATGCTACTGCGACACGTGGCGTCATTGTTTATATTTTGTCTCCATCTGATGCTGGTTATGTAGAACCCTCTTGGATAATGGCAAAAAAGAAGGCCCCGTGCACAGCCGCGCACGTTAAAGAACGAGCCATCGGCAATTTAAAAAAAAAAATAAGCAACAGTTGGCCATAAAATGGCATCTGCCCGCGTACAATTCTCAGCAACAATCTACCCACATCACAGGCAGTACCTCACTGTTCGTGTACGGGGATTAAGGTTCTATTCAGCGATTCTCGATATTTCGAGGGAGAAATTGGAGCACCTATGGGTTAGTCCGATGTGCAGTGATGACGATCCTAACATAACATGATATAAATGTTGCATTGATAGAGACGTTCGGGTGGTGTCTACCTTATTTTAGAGCAATACTTGAAATAATAATTGAAATATTTTTATTTCCTACAAAGAAATAATAATAATAGGTATTAATAATAGAGTACTAGAATAATAATAACAATAGAATATAATAATAACAGGTATTTATAACCTACTAGTGAGAATCAAAGTGCAAGGAATAAAACCAGGAGCCAGTTCAGAACTACAACTACCTTGGACATACTATAACCAGTGATGGAAAATGTACAACTGAAATAAACAAAAGAATAGGAATGGCAAAAAGTAATTTTAATGTCATGAAGAACATACTAACATCAAAACAAATAACACCAGGGCTAAAACTAAGAATAGCAAAATGTTACATCTTCTCAATATTCCTATATGGTGCAGAAACATGGACATTAGACAAGAAAACAGAACAGAGAATTGAAGCCTTTGAAATGTGGATATATAGAAGAATAGGTAGAACTGGATGGAAGGAAAAGAAAACAAACAATGAAGTCTTAAAACAACTAAAAATGAAAAGAGAACTACTAAACACAATTCAAACAAGACAAATGTAATTTTTGGGCCATGTTAAAAGACACAACAGCCTACCAAAGGTGATCCTGGAATGGAAAATACAAGGTAGGAGAGGCAGAGGCAGACCAATACTAATATGGACGAGTAACATCAAAAGATGGAAAAAATCAGCCTATGACAACCTGCACTATCAAAGTAAAAGAGTTAGAGCGTAATGACCCTCCATGATAGTCAAACTTCGATGCGGAGACGGCACTCAATGATGATGATGGTACTATTTTATTTATAAATACAGGTTGTTCTATAGATGTAGCAGCTAAACTGTTGACAGTGTATCTGCTTTCCTTCTGACATTCATTGTGTGATTACAGTTGTGTTTCAGTCCATGATTTTCAACATTTCTGGCTTGTCTTTCACAATTTAAAATGTTTGACTGTACAGGACCTCACCAGAGAGAGTCCCCAAGGGGAATTACAGACGCCGCAGGCTCATGTACACACGAAATAAATTAATATAACTGGTTCGATATGTACTAATGTACACTTAATGAATGTTAAAACAGAAGGAAGAGCTAGTATGGAAATTCTGAATTACTGAAGATTCGCAAGTTTAACAGTCTCAAGTTGGCACATCAATGTAATTAGTGGCATTTTGATAAATGGATATACACATGTATTTACCGAATTGCTGATAACCGACACATACATGAACACGTATTGCTTAACTTATTGGTAAACCGATCTATAAATTGTAATGTACATGTGTTTATTAACTTGTGGTTAAACATAGACATAAAGTACGTGTAATTGGTGAAACGATGATAAACGGCTACAAACATGTATTTGTTGAGTTGCGGGGAAAAAATGGGGAATTTAGAAGTGAACGTTGACTTGTTGATTAATTGACGTCTACACTTGATGTCAGGAAAGTGGACATGGAGACAGAGGCTCATGATGTGTTGGTAGATGGACATAATGATGGAGGTTGTTGATGTGTTGGAAGATGGACATAATGATGGAGGTTGTTGATGTGTTGGAAGATGGACATAATGATGGAGGTTGTTGATGTGTTGGAAAATGGACATAATGATGGAGGTTGTTGATGTGTTGGAAGATGGACATAATGATGGAGGTTGATGATGTGTTGGAAGATGGACATAATGATGGAGGTTGTTGATGTGTTGGAAGATGGACATATAGATGGAGGTTGTTGATGTGTTGGAAGATGGACATATGGATGGAGGTTGTTGATGTGTTGGAAGATGGACATATAGATGGAGGTTGTTGATGTGTTGGAAGATGGACATATAGATGGAGGTTGTTGATGTGTTGGAATATGGACATATAAATGGAGGTTGTTGATGTGTTGTAGCATGGACATATAGATGGAGGTTGTTGCTGTGTTGGAAGATGGACATAATGATGGAGGTTGTTGATGTGTTGGAAGATGGACATAATGATGGAGGTTGTTGATGTGTTGGAACATGGACATATAGATGGAGTTTGTTGATGTGCTGGAACATGGACATATAGATGGAGGTTGTTGATGTTTTGCAAGATGGACATATAGATGGAGGTTGTTGATGTGTTGGAACATGGACATATAGATGTAGGTTGTTGATGTGTTGGAACATGGACATATAGATGGAGGTTGTTGATGTGTTGGAACATGGACATACAGATGGAGGTTGTTGATGTGTTGGAACATGGACATATAGATGGAGTTTGTTGATGTGCTGGAACATGGACATATAGATGGAGGTTGTTGATGTTTTGCAAGATGGACATATAGATGGAGGTTGTTGATGTGTTGGAACATGGACATATAGATGTAGGTTGTTGATGTGTTGGAACATGGACATAAAGATGGAGGTTGTTGATGTGTTGGAACATGGACATATAGATGGAGGTTGTTGATGTGTTGGAACATGGACATAAAGATGGAGGTTGTTGATGTGTTGGAAGATGGACATATAGATGGAGGTTGTTGATGTGTTGGAACATGGACGTATAGATGGATGCTGTTGATGTGTTGGAACATGGACATATAGATGGAGGTTGTTGATGTGTTGGAATATGGACGTATAGATGGAAACCTATAAATTGATGAATAGATGGTGCTGATATCGTGCTGATAAACCTATATATTTATATGTTTGATGAAAGTTATTTTAGGAGATAAGGATTTTTATGAATTCCGAGGTCATGCAATTTCAATTATAGAATATTTAACAATAATTGCTTACCATATCTAGACAATCTTAGACAATCGTTGACTTCTATACCTCCTTCTTTTGCTAGAACACCTATATGATCCAAACATAAAGACTTTAGATTTATTTGCATGTCACTTTAGAGCGCATGCGCAGTGTTGACATATGACCATAGTTGTTATCTGTTTTTGACACATATTTTTACGGCCATCATTTTTTTTTTATCTCGGTCTCCTTATTCTTTCTTCTTCTTGTTTTCTCTGTATCTATATTCTTTTCTTGATCCTCTTCTTCTTTCGCCTTTTGAGTTTTCGATTCTTGGTATTTGGAAGTTTCCTTGCTACAGCCCAGCAGCTTACTGTCGACATCGTTGAGGTCTGGTATCATAATTATCTTTGCTTTATTCAGGAGACCGCATGACCTTTGACATCTGCATTTAAATGTAGTATTATTTTCATTATTTCTTGTGCAAGATCAGTAGTCCCTGACACAAAGTGAAATGAAGGGGGTCACACATTTAACAATATTTAGACATTTGAATTATCTGCATCCTAGCACAATGTAATTATTGCTACGATCTATTTGAATTATTTATTTCTGATATACTCGCTTTGTGATGGAAGCACACAACTTGCTTCAAACACTTTATTGTACATTGATCGCTTATATAGTAGTTTGTAGTGAAGTGCTGCACAGTTCCTGCACTGTAGACCTGCTCTCTGTCGCTTATCTTGATTATTGAGGAAGATCGCTGCAGTCCAAACAACAAAGAGTCGTGACAACGTTTAGATTGCAATGCTGAAGTTTAAACTGTCTGGAGATATCACAAACGTTGCGATTATTTCCAGATCTTTGGAACTAATTTCCTTTCTGGAGTCGTCGCTTAGCATTACAGATGTTACGACACGTTTTTCCTAATTCTCTCCCTTGTAGAGCATTAAAACATCGATTGCCGCTCTTTGCTAAATTATGCATATTATTCGTCCTATTTGAGACGATGAGATAAACATGGGGAAGACATTCCTGGTGACACTTTGTTCTTAAATGACATATTTGTGCTGGCTACAAGCATTTATACAACACAATTGAACACACGATTAGGTCTTATACATATTCTCAATCAGTTTCCGGTATGAACAAAATTGATCCATACATTTCACACAAATCTTATTGCACTTAGTTTGACCTACAGTGACGAGATGTTTTATTTTACTCTGCCCAATCCCTTGTGTCCTCTTTCTTCAATGATGCCCAATTTGATTCCTAGCCACCTGAACTTTGCCTTGACCTCTTCCTGCATTAAGTTGAAGCACATGGCGATGATTGACAGTCCCATGACCAGGTACAAGGCACAGGTTATCAACTTTTCGTTGTTGTCGAGATCTTTCCCCACTCCAAAAACGAAATCTCCAAATCCAATCGTGCTGAGCGTGACGAAGCAGAAATAAGCGCCGATGAGGTAGTCCCAATCTTTTTCCCAAAGTGAGAACAGAACCGCCCCGCCGAAGACGTAACTTGCGATAATGATGAGGCTGACAGACATCGGTACCCTAATCTCTTCTCTGAGTTTAATCTTCTTGGGAAGGTCATCAACACTGTAAGCAATGTCTCCAACCTCTCGACTGCCATTTCCTTGCTCTACCAGGCTGAGGTCTGTGTCTCGTGTTTTTGTCCTCTTGGAAGATATAGACCTCATACTTCCAGACGTGGTCATTGTTGTTGTCGAACCTTGCAGGTTCCGCTTTTTTCTGAATTTTGATGGACAACAAAGGCAGGACATGAATTGGCAGAGATACTTGTAGAAGAATCGGAAACAGTGAGCGAATGAGCTGCCAATGTTGGTGAGACAGAGAAGCGTTAGGGGGATTCCTAGGAGGGCGTAAAACATCGTCACTAGGCGACCCATGTCGGTTTTCGGGGCTATATGGCCGTAACCTGAGGAGAGAAAGATACATAGGAATATTATGAAGATGTCATAAAACTGTCATGAAGATATCGTTATGATGTCGTGCAGATGTCATGAAACTGTCATGGAGAAGTCATAAAGATATCATTATGATGTCATGCAGATGTCATGAAACTGTCATGAAGATATCATTATGATGTAGTGCAGATGTCATGAAACAGTTATGAATATGTTATTAAGATATCATTATGGTGTCATGAAACTGTCATGGAGATGTCATAAAGATATCATTATGATGTCATGAAACTGTCATGGAGATGTCATAAAGATATCATTATGATGTCATGAAACTGTCATGCAGATGTTATGAAGATATCATTATGATGTCATGAAACTGTCATGGAGATGTTATTAAGATATCATTATGATGTCATACAGATGTCATGAAACTGTCATGGAGATGTTATTAAGATATCATTATGATGTCATGAAACTGTCATGGAGATGTCATAAAGATATCATTATGATGTCATGCAGATGTCATGAAACTGTCATGCAGATGTTATTAAGATATCATTATGATGTCATGCAGATGTCATGAAACTGTCATGGAGATGTTATTAAGATATCATTATGATGTCATGAAACTGTCATGGAGATGTTATAAAGATATCATTATGATGTCATGAAACTGTCATGGAGATGTTATTAAGATATCATTATGATGTCATGCAGATGTCATGAAACTGTCATGGAGATGTTATGAAGATATCATTATGATGTCATGCATATGTCATGAAACTGTCATGGAGATGTCATAAAGATATCACTATGATGTCATGCATATGTCATGAAACTGTCATGGGCATGTCATGAAGATATCACTATGATGTCGTGCAAATGTCATGAAACTGTCATGGAGATGTCAAGAAAACATCATGATGAAGTTCTGATGTTATGTGTGTACAAGCTGACTTTAACATTAACTTTATAGTGATAACATTACATCTCTTCTCTCTTCGCAAGCAGTTACATTGCTCTATATTCTCTACTCTGAGTGCTCCAGCGTGTTTGTCTTCAACGCGACATACCTCAAACAGATTTTCTGACTTTTGTTTTACCGAAACCTTCTTGCAAGACAGCAGTTGTTTGTGGTCAGAGCTTGGTTTTATAAGAAAACAATCTCACCAGACTAGTCAGTCCCTTCTATCAGAGATCATTTCATGCTGTCCTTCTCTTGGGTATGTTTATTGTTATTATTATCATTACTCGAAAGCCCCAGTATCACTACAAACGAATTAAAATCCACAACTGCTCAACCGCCCGTGCCAGTGAAATAATCAGAATTAAAACTCATCTCAAGGATCCAAACAAAGAAAGGCAGCTGCAGTCCCCATCATACTGGTTGCATGATAGCTCACTGGTTAGTGAACTGGACTACAAAGGACAAGAGGTAGGGTTCGATCTCAACCGACGGCTTCCGGTTTCACCCAGCCTTAAATGGGTACCGGATTTTTTTCTGGGAAAGTAAACAGTACGGCGTAATACCGACCACATTACCCCAAAAATCATGTGCTGAAGGTCTGTAAAATATATGGTCACTAACACCATATTCCCTATACGCCACTTGGCGTGACGGGTGTACTGTACTTTACTGTTAATGTTCTTACGATGTGCCGCAAAAATGTCAATAGTTTCTTTCTTTCTGATGTTTTTTAGGAGCTCCTTTTTTGTGCCGGCCTCTGAGAATTTCCTCGTTGGTCTATTTAGCTGTCCAGGGAACTCTCAACATTCTTCTGAGTAATCCCATCTCTGTGGCATCTAATCGTCTTGTTGTTTGTGTCATATATTACTCCCTTGATGCTACTTGTTTGTTGGCCCATATTGGAACCTCGACAGGACTTGCAGGCTATTGGTGGATTATACATCACAGAGACGATAGCAACATTTGAGCGTGTGTTGAGTGGATAACACGAGTGTGAGATGTTAGAAATAACTCGCACAATTCTTTGCTGTTAAACTGTACTTTGGTCCTGTGCTACACATCCACTGACAGAATAAAACAGGTTCAAGTAGCGAGGTCATTTATAAACACACATTCTTGTCTGTCCACACAATCAGTTTCACCACAGTCCCGCTTCGTCATCCACAAAAGTGAGCCTCGCTGAAGAAAGATGGTTTGCCCATCACAGCTTCTTTTTCTTGTTAGGCTCGAGAGTCTTCACATCTGGTGAAATCCCTATAAACCAGGAACTGAATTTTTTCGTGTTAATTCGTGTTTCCCCTGGCAACCGCGTTCACTGCGGTTCTTCGCCGCACAGGCAGATAACTCCGTCTCCGGAAGTACTCATATTTTTTTCCGTCGATGTGTAATTGACGTTTCAAGAGACCAAGGGTGGTTGCCGCAGCGAAAAATCACAGAGAAAAATCACAACTGGTGCAGACGAGATTTTAACTCACAACCTCTCATTCTCGAGACCGGCGTCTTGCCTCGAGACCAACCAGTCCTCTCGTCGGTTATAGCTGATATCAAGTTCTACCTCCGTACAAACCGCATTCGAATGCAGAGACGACGATTCCAAACGACTGCTGTTGAGAAAGGAGTTCCTTCAATTATGTCTTCACTTCAGTTTCACCAAAAAAAAAAAAAAAAAACAAGACAATAGCCAAAATAGCAGCATCCGATTTAATTTATGCGGCACTCTCAGCAACTGTCCGGCGACACGACCACAGTTGTCGGCGGATGCTATTGACGAGTTGAACTTCGTGCATGTCAATATCGGCTCCACAGACGATTCCGAACGGTTTCTACTCAAACGAAAAATCTCGTACAGTCGCTTCTTTTCTCATGACTGTAACAAACAAAAACAGTCACATCAACAACAACAAAACAAGCAAAGGAAAATCTAGACAATTGAACTTGTTATAAAGACCTTGCAATATCGCCGCAGAATATAAATTGTAAATGTTATAGCAATTTACATGACAGAAGTTTGTCCCGGCCATTACCAGCTCCCCCATGGGCAAGGCACGTGACAGCAACAGAGCTGGAAGCCGGTAGGGACTCACAGCTGATGACTTGCCACCCAGATCCTAATGTATCCTTCTGCGACGGTTCTGGAAACAGCCTAATATGTCTAGTATGGCCGAGCGAGTAGGGATCCTAGAGGAAGGGCAACCCGGTACTAAAAATGTCGCACAATATAACACATTGACGCCCACATAAGGACGGATGACAAAGGAGACTATGAATTCCTTTTGTAGTCATTGTGTAAGCGCCAAATATAAAGAATTACCGGACAGTTTTATCCCCTGGAAATCACAGATCTGAGAAATCAAGTCCTGTAAGGAAATTAAGGAAAAGGTTTAAAATATAAATTATAAATTGCACGGAGAAATAATAGATAGACAGACAGAAGCATGCATTGAGACAGATTAACATAGAGAGAGTCACGTATAAGTACACATGCACACAAACATGTGGAGAGACAGACACATCGACAGCACAGACAGACAACTGGACATTCAATATAAACCAGAAAAAAAAACAGAGTTGCAAATAGCAGCCTTCATTTAGAATTGTAATGAGGAAAGGGAATTATTTGTAGAACATTCTTAAAATAGCAACGAGGTCAAAACAAGCAGAACACACTCCAGACGTGCGGACCGAGACGCAAACAAGGTTATGTTCTAAGGTTCCATTGTGAGTCGTTCACAGGAATCACACAAACCTGTTAGCTCCCCTTTGTTATGTCTTATTTATACAAATACCCACCATGTTTACCCAGTAGGACAAATTACCCGCGCACGAGTGGTAGGAAAAGAAAGTAAAGAAGTTGACAATGGAAGAATATGAATTTCCTGAATCATAACTCCCATTAGCGCTATCTTTGTCAATAAGGACAAACACTGAAGCTTGAGTCGATACTAATTGAGGGGAAGATAAACAGCGAAGACACGTTATCGTGCTTGCCTTCTTGGGTTCGATTAATTCCCTTGTTCGCTGTAGACACATACTATAGCTGTTTTCATACAACAATCATGGGTAAATAAAGAACAGACACAACAGGTATTGAATTAGCGAAAGGATAAACACAGAGAAAACAGCGACACAAGGAGAATACACAGCCTACTTGGAACTGATGGAGTGTCTGTCCACATTACTCAAACTAAACATAAAAAATAACAAAAATCAACAAGCGATAAATAGTATTCATTGTCAAGCCTCTGTTTATGAAGAAGAAACACTTTCCGTACCTGGGGCACAAGAAAGGAAGATCACATTTGAGGTGAGATGAAGGACAAGAAACATTACTGTCACTGGCAAAGAGAGAACGATAAATGAAGACCAGAGAGAGATCGAGATCGTTATTCTCATGGACACGGGGTCAAGCGATTAGACCAGAGATGGCGATGTGGCGGGAGTAACAAGATTTCTGATTGTTCTTGTTCTGCTGGATGTGTTTGAACTAGAACACACCAGAAGTACTTGCAACACCAGGTTATCTACATCACCACATGAGATAATTGTTATACTATATCATCTACATCACCACATGAGATAATTGTAATACTAGGTCATCTACATCACGACATGAGATACTTGTAATACTATGTTATCTACATCATTACATGAGATTCTTTTAACACTAGGTCATTTACATCACCACATGAGATTCTTGTAATACTAGTTCATATACAACACCACATGAGATTCTTGTAATACTAGGTCATCTACATCACCACATGAGATTCTTTTAATAGTAAGTTACCTACATAACCAGACCATCACTACAAGAGATACTTGCAATCCGAGGTCTTCTACATCATATGACCTCTTCCACAGGAGATACTTGCAATCCGAGGTCTTCTACATCAGATGACCTCTACCGCAGGAAATACTTGCAATCCGAGGTCTTCTACATCAGATGACCTCTACCGCAGGAAATACTTGCAATCCGAGGTCTTCTACATCAGATGGCCTCTACCACAGGAGATACTTGCAATCCGAGGTCTTCTATGACCTCTACCACAGGAGATTGAAACAAATAACCTGTCCCATTCAACCCAAATCCATGCCACCCCCCTGACCCTAGGATCTGTGTGACGCCTTGGAAATCACACAATTAATTTCATTACATAGGGGCGCCATAATGGCAGTGGCGGAACTATAGTTCTGGAAGTCGCATTGTATGATAATAGCCATTATTTCAATGATACATCCAAATGCATATACTACTATTACTACTACCACCACCACTACTACTACTACTACTATAAGATCTATACTACTATTTTTGTTCATGGTTGCACAGAATAGTAAAAACAGTCGTATAAATATAGTATTTGGGGTCAGACTGCAAGATAATGTCAGTGATGTAAATGGAGCGGGGGAGGCGGGGTCGCATATCAGGCTAATGGCAGGGGCGAAACTGGGTTATGAGAATCGCACATCAGTAGCGTCGTAACTAGGGTATGAGGATCGCACAACGGGGTAATGGCAAGGACGAAACTAAGGTAGGAGAATGCCAGATCATAGTAATACCATGGGCGTAACTGGAGTATGAAGATCTAATATCGGGGGTAAGAGCAGAGGCGTAACTGAGATAAATTGGATCGCACATTAGAGTATCGGCAGGGGCATAATTGGGGAATGAGGTTCGCACATCAGGGTAATGGCAGAGAAGTACTAAAGTAGGGGGATTCTACTTCAGGGTAATAGCAGTGATGTAACTAGAGTAGAGGGGATGACACATCAGGATATTGGCAGTGGCGTTATAAGAGTAGAGTGGATCACACATCAGGATATTGGCAGCGGCGTTATTAGAGTAGAGAGGGTCCCACATCAGGATATTGGCAGTGGCGTAACTAGAGTAGAGTGGATCACACATAAGGATATTGGCAGCGGCGTTATTAGAGTAGAGAGGATCCCACATCAGGATATTGGCAGTGGCGTAACTAGAGTAGAGTGGATCACACATCAGGATATTGGCAGCGGCGTTATTAGAGTAGATGGTATCACACATCAGGATATTGGCAGTGGCGTAACTAGAGTAGAGTGGATCACACATCACGATATTGGCAGTGGCGTAAGTAGAGTAGAGTGGATCACACATCAGGATATTGGCAGCGGCGTTATTAGAGTAGAGAGGGTCCCACATCAGGATATTGGCAGCGGCGTAACTAGAGTAGAGTGGATGACACATCAGGATATTGGCAGCGGCGTTATTAGAGTAGAGAGGGTCCCACATCAGGATATTGGCAGCGGCGTAACTAGAGTAGAGTGGATGACACATCAGGATATTGGCAGCGGCGTTATTAGAGTAGAGAGGATCCCACATCAGGATTTTGGCAGTGGCGTAACTAGAGTAGAGTGGATCACACATCAGGATATTGGCAGCGGCGTTATTAGAGTAGAGGGGATCACAGATAAGGATATTGGCAGCGGCGTACCTAGAGTAGAGAGGATCACACATCAGGATCTTGGCAGTGGCGTTTTTAGAGTAGAGGGGATCACAGATAAGGATATTGGCAGCGGCGTTATTAGAGTAGAGAGTATCACACATTAGGATATTGGCAGCGGCGTTATTAGAGTAGAGAATATCACACATCAGGATATTGGCAGTGGCGTTATTAGAGTAGAGGGGATCACACATCAGGATATTGGCAGCGGCGTTATTAGAGTAGAGGGGATCACACATCAGGATATTGGCAGCGGCGTTATTAGAGTAGAGGGGAAAACACATCAGGATATTGGCAGCGATGTTATTAGAGTAGAGAGTATCACACATCAGGATATTGGCAGCGGCGTTATTAGAGTAGAGGGGATCACACATCAGGAAATTGGCAGCGGCGTTATTAGAGTAGAGGGGATCACACATCAGGATATTGGCAGCGGCGTTATTAGAGTAGAGGGGATCACACATCAGGATATTGGCAACGGCGTTATTAGAGTAGAGGAGATCACACATCAGGAAATTGGCAGTGTCGTTATTAGAGTAGAGGGATCACACATCAGGATATTGGCAGTTGCGTAACTAGAGTAGAGTGGATAACACATCAGGATATTGGTAGCGGCGTAACTAGAGTAGAGGGGATCACATATCAGGAAATTGGCAGTGGCGTTATTAAAGTAGAGGGGATCAAACATCAGGATATTGGCAGCGGCGTTATTAGAATAGAGGGGATCACACATCAGGATATTGGCAGCGGCGTAACTAGAGTAGAGGGGATCACACAGCAGGATATTGGCAGCGGCGTAACTAGAGTAGAGGGGATCACACATCAGGATATTGGCAGTGGCGTTTTTAGAGTAGAGGGGATCACACATCAGGATATTGGCAGCGGCGTTATTAGAGTAGAGGGGATCACACATCAGGATATTGGCAATGGCGTAACTAGAGTAGAGTGGATCACACATCAGGATATTGGCAGCGGCGTTATTAGAGTAGAGGGGATCACAGATAAGGATATTGGCAGCGGCGTACCTAGAGTAGAGAGGATCACACATCAGGATATTGGCAGCGGCGTTATTAGAGTAGAGAGTATCACACATCAGGATATTGGCAGCGGCGTACCTAGAGTAGAAGGGATCACACATCAGGATATTGGCAGTGATGTAACTAGAGTAGAGGGGATCACACATAAGGATATTGGCAGCGGCGTTATTAGAGTAGAGGGTATCACACATCAGGATATTGGCAGCGGCGTAACGAGAGTAGAGTGGATCACACATCAGGATATTGGCAGTGGCGTTATAAGAGTAGAGTGGATCACACATAAGGATATTGGCAGCGGCGTTATTAGAGTAGAGAGGGTCCCACATCAGGATATTGGCAGCGGCGTAACTAGAGTAGAGTGGATCACACATCAGGATATTGGCAGCGGCGTTATTAGAGTAGAGAGGATCCCACATCAGAATATTGGCAGTGGCGTAATTAGAGTAGAGTGGATCACACATCAGGATATTGGCAGCGGCGTTATTAGAGTAGAGGGGATCACACATCAGGAAATTGGCAGCGGCGTTATTAGAGTAGAGGGGATCACACATCAGGATATTGGCAGCGGCGTTATTAGAGTAGAGGGGATCACACATCAGGATATTGGCAACGGCGTTATTAGAGTAGAGGAGATCACACATCAGGAAATTGGCAGTGTCGTTATTAGAGTAGAGGGGATCACACATCAGGATATTGGCAGCGGCGTTATTAGAGTAGAGGGGATCACACATCAGGATATTGGCAACGGCGTTATTAGAGTAGAGGAGATCACACATCAGGAAATTGGCAGTGTCGTTATTAGAGTAGAGGGATCACACATCAGGATATTGGCAGTTTCGTAACTAGAGTAGAGTGGATAACACATCAGGATATTGCTAGCGGCGTAACTAGAGTAGAGGGGATCACATATCAGGAAATTGGCAGTGGCGTTATTAAAGTAGAGGGGATCAAACATCAGGATATTGGCAGCGGCGTTATTAGAATAGAGGGGATCACACATCAGGATATTGGCAGCGGCGTAACTAGAGTAGAGGGGATCACACAGCAGGATATTGGCAGCGGCGTAACTAGAGTAGAGGGGATAACACATCAGGATATTGGTAGCGGCGTAACTAGAGTAGAGGGGATCACACATCAGGATATTGGCAGCGGCGTTATTAGAGTAGAGGGGATCACACATCAGGATATTGGCAATGGCGTAACTAGAGTAGAGTGGATCACACATCAGGATATTGGCAGCGGCGTTATTAGAGTAGAGGGGATCACAGATAAGGATATTGGCAGCGGCGTACCTAGAGTAGAGAGGATCACACATCAGGATATTGGCAGCGGCGTTATTAGAGTAGAGAGTATCACACATCAGGATATTGGCAGCGGCGTACCTAGAGTAGAAGGGATCACATATAAGGATATTGGCAGCGGCGTTATTAGAGTAGAGGGTATCACACATCAGGATATTGGCAGCGGCGTAACGAGAGTAGAGTGGATCACACATCAGGATATTGGCAGTGGCGTTATAAGAGTAGAGTGGATCACACATCAGGATATTGGCAGCGGCGTTATTAGAGTAGAGAGGGTCCCACATCAGGATATTGGCAGCGGCGTAACTAGAGTAGAGTGGATCACACATCAGGATATTGGCAGCGGCGTTATTAGAGTAGAGAGGATCCCACATCAGAATATTGGCAGTGGCGTAATTAGAGTAGAGTGGATCACACATCAGGATATTGGCAGCGGCGTTATTAGTGTAGAGGGTATCACACATCAGGATATTGGCAGTGGCGTAACTAGAGTAGAGTGGATCACACATCAGGATATTGGCAGTGGCGTAACTAGAGTAGAGTGGATCACACATCAGGATATTGGCAGCGGCGTTATTAGAGTAGAGAGGGTCCCACATCAGGATATTGGCAGCGGCGTAACTAGAGTAGAGTGGATCACACATCAGGATATTGGCAGCGGCGTTATTAGAGTAGAGAGGATCCCACATCAGGATATTGGCAGTGGCGTAACTAGAGTAGAGTGGATCACACATCAGGATATTGGCAGCGGCGTTATTAGAGTAGAGGGGATCACAGATAAGGATATTGGCAGCGGCGTACCTAGAGTAGAGAGGATCACACATTAGGATATTGGCAGCGGCGTTATTAGAGTAGAGAGTATCACACATCAGGATATTGGCAGTGGCGTTATTAGAGTAGAGGGGATCACACATCAGGATATTGGCAGCGGCGTTTTTAGAGTAGAGGGGATCACACATCAGGATATTGGCAGCGGCGTTATTAGAGTAGAGGGGATCACACATCAGGATATTGGCAGCGATGTTATTAGAGTACAGAGTATCACACATCAGGATATTGGCAGCGGCGTTATTAGAGTAGAGGGGATGACACATCAGGAAATTGGCAGCGGCGTTATTAGAGTAGAGGTGATCACACATCAGGATATTGGCAGCGGCGTTATTAGAGTAGAGGGGATCCCACATCAGGATATTGGCAACGGCGTTATTAGAGTAGAGGAGATCACACATCAGGAAATTGGCAGTGTCGTTATTAGAGTAGAGGGATCACACATCAGGATATTGGCAGTTGCGTAACTAGAGTAGAGTGGATAACACATCAGGATATTGATAGCGGCGTAACTAGAGTAGAGGGGATCACATATCAGGAAATTGGCAGTGGTGTTATTAAAGTAGAATTGATAAAACATCAGGATATTGGCAGCGGCGTTATTAGAATAGAGGGGATCACACATCAGGATATTGGCAGCGGCGTAACTAGAGTAGAGGTGATCACACAGCAGGATATTGGCAGCGGCGTAACTAGAGTAGAGGGGATCACACATCAGGATATTGGCAGTGGCGTTTTTAGAGTAGAGGGGATCACACATCAGGATATTGGCAGCGGCGTTATTAGAGTAGAGGGGATCACACATCAGGATATTGGCAATGGCGTAACTAGAGTAGAGTAGATCACACATCAGGATATTGGCAGCGGCGTTATTAGAGTAGAGGGGATCACAGATAAGGATATTGGCAGCGGCGTACCTAGAGTAGAGAGGATCACACATCAGGATCTTGGCAGTGGCGTTTTTAGAGTAGAGGGGATCACAGATAAGGATATTGGCAGCGGCGTTATTAGAGTAGAGAGTATCACACATCAGGATATTTGCAGCGGCGTTATTAGAGTAGAGAGTATCACACATCAGGATATTGGCAGCGGCGTTATTAGAGTAGAGAGTATCACACATCAGGATCTTGGCAGTGGCGTTATAAGAGTAGAGTGGATCACACATCAGGATATTGGCAGCGGCGTTATTAGAGTAGAGAGGGTCCCACATCAGGATATTGGCAATGGCGTAACTAGAGTAGAGTGGATCACACATCAGGATATTGGCAGCGGCGTTATTAGAGTAGAGAGGATCCCACATCAGGATATTGGCAGTGGCGTAACTAGAGTAGAGTGGATCACACATCAGGATATTGGCAGCGGCGTTATTAGAGTAGAGGGTATCACACATCAGGATATTGGCAGTGGCGTAACTAGAGTAGAGTGGATCACACATCAGGATATTGGCAGTGGCGTAACTAGAGTAGAGTGGATCACACATCAGGATATTGGCAGCGGCGTTATTAGAGTAGAGAGGGTCCCACATCAGGATATTGGCAGCGGCGTAACTAGAGTAGAGTGGATCACACATCAGGATATTGGCAGCGGCGTTATTAGAGTAGAGAGGATCCCACATCAGGATATTGGCAGTGGCGTAACTAGAGTAGAGTGGATCACACATCAGGATATTGGCAGCGGCGTTATTAGAGTAGAGGGATCACAGATAAGGATATTGGCAGCGGCGTACCTAGAGTAGAGAGGATGACACATCAGGATCTTGGCAGTGGCGTTTTTAGAGTAGAGGGGATCACAGATAAGGATATTGGCAGCGGCGTTATTAGAGTAGAGAGTATCACACATCAGGATATTGGCAGTGGCGTTATTAGAGTAGAGAGTATCACACATCAGGATATTGGCAGTGGCGTTATTAGAGTAGAGGGGATCACACATCAGGATATTGGCAGCGGCGTTATTAGAGTAGAGGGTATCACACATCAGGATATTGGCAGCGATGTTATTAGAGTAGAGAGTATCACACATCAGGATATTGGCAGCGGCGTTATTAGAGTAGAGGGGATCACACATCAGGAAATTGGCAGCGGCGTTATTAGAGTAGAGGGGATCACACATCAGGATATTGGCAGCGGCGTTATTAGAGTAGAGGGGATCACACATCAGGATATTGGCAACGGCGTTATTAGAGTAGAGGAGATCACACATCAGGAAATTGGCAGTGTCGTTATTAGAGTAGAGGGATCACACATCAGGATATTGGCAGTTGCGTAACTAGAGTAGAGTGGATCACACATCAGGATATTGGTAGCGGCGTAACTAGAGTAGAGGGGATCACATATCAGGAAATTGGCAGTGGCGTTATTAAAGTAGAGGGGATAAAACATCAGGATATTGGCAGCGGCGTTATTAGAATAGAGGGGATCACACATCAGGATATTGGCAGCGGCGTAACTAGAGTAGAGGGGATCACACAGCAGGATATTGGCAGCGGCGTAACTAGAGTAGAGTGGATCACACATCAGGATATTGGCAGTGGCGTTATTTGAGTACGGAGATGCAAATCAGAGTAATGACAGTGGCGTATCTAAAGCAGAGGAATCGCACATCACAGTAATTGGTAGAGGCGTGTCAATATAAATTAGAGCGGAGAGAAAGAATCTACAGCGTTGACAATTAAACAATAAAATCATTCAGTTCTAGGTTTCTGAGACATTGTAAAAAAGACTTACAAATAAAAAATGCGAAGTCGAAAACTCACAACTCAAACATTAATATTTGTATCAATTAACGCAGTTAACATAATTATCTACATCATCTCAAGCTGAGAATTGTCAAGAATTCATCCAGTCCAGGTTTCTTATTGAGTCCAATCAAATAGAGTAAACAAATAGATATGAGCTCTGTTAATGTTACTACCTGCCATTATTGTTACAGCCTTACCACAGACAAATCAAATACACTTACTTTGTTACAAATGTTAGATTCTTCTTTCACATTTTCTTGTTTTTTTTTTTTTAAATATATTTTTAAAAATCTTTCTCTTATCAGTCTTCTTTCGGTCTTTCTTTCTTTCGATCTTTCTTTCTTTCAATCTTTCTTTCTTTCAGTCTTTCTTTCTTTCAGTCTTTCTTTCAGTCTTTCTTTCTTTCGATCTTACTTTCTTTCAATCTTTCTTTTTTTCAGTCTTTCTTTCTTTCAGTCTTTATTTCTTTCAGTCCTTCTTTCTTCCAGTTCTTCTTTCTTTCAGTCTTTCTTTCTTTCGATCTTTCTTTCAGTCCTTCTTTCCTTCCTTACCTCCTTCCTTTCTTCCACCCTCCCTCCCTCCATCCCTCTCTCTCCCTCCATCCCTTCCTTTTTTCCTTCCTCCCTTTTTTCCTTCCTTCCTTTCCTTCTTTCCTTTATCATTTCTTTCTTTCTATCATTATTATATGATTGTAAAAACTTTCTTTCACCCTCTGTACCGTTAGCATCATCATCACCATCATATTATTCTTCTTCTATTTACG
Organism: Megaustenia siamemsis; assembly: GCA_032433765.1. Lineage (NCBI taxonomy): Eukaryota > Metazoa > Mollusca > Gastropoda > Stylommatophora > Ariophantidae > Megaustenia > Megaustenia siamemsis. The sequence goes on from JAVIAB010000008.1 coordinate 68,961,699, forward strand.
CGAATTCGTATATTTGTGTGCTCTCCCACTTCATCGTATTTTTTCTTCTTATTTTTATTTTCTCCTATCTTCTGTTAATGTTGCTAATAATACTACTATTACAACTCCTTCTTCTAAACTACTACTTCTAAAACTACTACTACTATTACTACTGCTGCTACTATTTCTACTGCTTCTACTACTGGTACTGATACTACTATTACTACTGCTACTACTACTACTACTTCTACAACTACTACTGTTACTACTATTACTACTACTGCTACTTCTACAACTACTACTGTTACTACTATTACGACTACGACAGCCACTACTACAGCCACTACTACTATTACTACTACTACTATTACTGCTACTATTAGTACTATTACTATTACTACTATTACTACTACTACGACAGCCACCACTACTATTACTACTACTACTATTACAACCACTATTACTATTACTACTATTACTATTGCAACTACTACAACCACTATTACTACTCATCATCATCATGTGCCATACCGGTTGGCGTAGGCTATCATGTCCTTCCACAATCTTCTATCTACAGTGAATCGTATCAGTTCTTTTATTGACTGTTTTCCATGCCATGACACCAAGCTATCCAGTATTTTCTTTCTTTGCTATTATTATTACTACTACTACTATTACTACCACTACTACTACTATTACTAATATTACTACTACAACCACTACTACTACAATTACTACTACTACTACTATTACTACTACTACAACCACTATTACTGCAACTACTATTACTATTACTACAACTACTATTACTACTACTACTTCTACTACAGCTACTACAATTACTATAACTACTATTATTACTACTACTACTACTATTACTACTACTACAACTACTATTACTACTTCTACTACTATTTCTACTACTACAACAACTATTACTACTACTACACCTACTATTACTACTACTATTACTACTAATACTACTACTACTACTGCAACCACCACCACCACTACTACCACTACTACCACCACCACTACTACTACTACTACTACTACTACTACTCTACCTTTACTGTCTCATAACCATTTCGAGCAGAAACGCGATTATATATTCGGACGTCATATATGAGAACTCAATTATCCGCACTTGTATTTTAAGCCAGCAGCTTAAATTATTTTAACATTTAATTATGGCTACTAATTTGTATTGTATCAAACTTGTAACGACTCAGACAGCTACTGTAATTATGGCTACTAATTTGTATTGTATCAAACTTGTAACGACTCAGACAGCTACTGTCCAAGCTTTACAAATGGAGCCACTATCCCCTAACCCATACTGGTACTAAAGGGTTGCCGTAAACAAAAAGATCTCTACTGACTGAAGTTTTCTTGACCGGAGACGATTTCCACGGTCAGATTTGGTTCTCAACACGTGATCAACTTTTCTGTCACACGTTAACGATTGGACATGTCGAAGATTCTCTCATTGAAAATGTCAGAAAGGAAAGCAAGTTTTTCACCAAAGACAGAAAGATAATTTTTAATCAAACGCAGGCAGAAAGCGAGTTTTATCTCATCAAAGTCAGAAAGAGAGTTTTATCCAAACAAAAGTTCAGAAAGCGAGTTTTTTTTTTTCAAAGTCCTAATGCTTTCTCCTAACGATTATGATTTACATAGTGATATTTGTCACAACAAATTACTGTTGTGTTAGTTGGTTGGACTGTAGCTTTAGTTGACTTGACAGACGCTTGGTAGCAAGCAGTCATGATTTTTTCAGAAGTTTTGTAATATTTTAGGGTCTTGGGCTGATGCTGTTTTTGCTGAATAGCTTCTCTCGTGGCTGCATCTGCCAAAATTAGTTAGACAGATCCGACCGTAGAATGAACAAGATGTATTCGTGATGTCTGACCTCCTTTCTTCTGCGCTTTTTGTCTTCATAATTTGATATCAACGCATTCTTAAATGTAGCTGTGTCGCTTTTTTTTTAATTGTATCATATGAGTGCCACGATCTCATGCCAGACTTTCCGTTTCTTTCACTGACAGGGAATTCCCCAAGATCCTTATACCTCAGAACTGCTTTTCTATGTGGTCTCTTTCCGCTCTTAAGTTCTCCATACAATAACAGTTTGAGAATACAATTGTTGTCCAGTCCTCTCACGTGACCCAGCCACCTTAGTCTCAGACTAAGTATTAAACATAAAGAATGTGTGTTTGGCTTGTTGTAAGGCATTAGAGTTGGTTACTTTGTCCTGCCGTTTAATGGTCATTATCTTGCGAAGGCAACGTACATAAAAGCTGTCTAACCTTCTCTACTGGCCTGCAAAGGTAGTCCAAGTTTCGAGTCCATATAGAAATGTACTAGACACTATCACTGATCAAGTAGAATCTTTATCCTCAATGTTGTGTTGGTGAATACCTATGTTTACCTAATGTTGAGAGTAGAGGAGGAAAACAAAGACGAGAGAACAAGATCAAGGAGAAAAAAGGAAAAAGACATTAAAACGAAGTCACAATAAAATAGTTAAAGAGGATGGGTCGAAATGCACGGGAAAAAACGTGAAGACCTGGTCCAGAAGTGAGTGGGCAGACAGACGTGTAGGTGTAGAAGGGGGAGGAATGGAGAGAATAGAGGAATAAACAGACGAGAGAACAAGGTCAAGGAAAAAGACATTAAGACGAAGTCAGGAGAAAAATGAGACTATGGGTCGAAATTCACGTGCAAAACGTGGAAGGCCATCTCCAGAAGTGAGTGGGCAGGCAGACGCGTGGGAAGTCAATTTTGATTGGCTGACAAGATCCAAATTTAAGAGGCAAACACAAAAGATTGACAAGCACTTGGATAGAAACACTTGGAGACCAGACACTTAGAGAAATGTGGTCGACAGGACACACGCGCTCGTTAGGAGCCGGGCGACCATGTGGTCGGCCTATAGGGGGAGGGGGGGGCTAACTTAGCCTAGTAGAATTAGATTAGAACGTGAGTTAGACTAATAGTGAAGGAGTTTTAAGAAGCAGTTGGATAGAAGCACTGAGAGACCGAACACTGGAAGAGATTGATTTGGCAGGGAGTGACGATCTAGAGTCTTAATATCAAGCAAGGATAATAGAATTTTAGCCAGCAAAGAACACGCGATAGTTAGGAGATGCAGAGACCAGTGAAGAACAGTTAGGCGGACAGATTAGTAAGTAGCACTATTAAGAGACAGTTAGTAACGAGTACCAAAAGACAGCCGGGCCGGTATAAGTTAGGTTTAGGGGGGCCGTCAATGGGGACGGTCCACATGTGGTTTAGATATGAGTATGAATGCGTGTGGAGCCCAGAGACAAGTGTTAGGGCGATAGAATGAAGAACTTGTAGAGTGCGCTCTAAGTGTGTAAACTGCCATATCCAGTGTGTAACGAGAGTCCGTTGTGACAGAATTAAAAGTCGGAACAAACTCTTATACCCAATGCGTTGTTATATATTACACAATTAATATTATCTAGCCTAGTGTCAACCCTCGGGGACGAATCATAACAACAATCAAGTTGTCGCGGAACCACAACGTGAAACAGTCATCTTAACAACGAACCAGAAGTACGACAGTGACCAGACAAGGTCAGGGCTGAGACGATAACCAGGAGGCACGAAGGCGTGTTGGCCCGATTGTAAACTGCTAGATCAGCACATTCCAGCAGAGGTCAAGTACGCACGAGTCTGACCGGTCGGTGAAGGCCGCCAGTAAAGTAAACAAAGTAACGATCGATATATATCGACACAGTGTGCGAGTAGAACACGCACCATCAGCTGTACATCAGCTGACAGTGATAGTCACGCTACCATCTGCAAGCTGCCCTGAACGTCACACAATAACAACGAAATAACTTCGCCCGGGTACACATGCTTGCGTATCGAGTTTTGCTCCTCCCCTTTGTTTCTACATATCTCTGTGACAGTGGCGTTCTAACGATTCTTCTATTAAAAACCAAAACAAGAAACAGAATAAACGCAGAAAATGATATGAGGTTGACATTAACGACAACTCAACCGCCAACGGTTCAGCTTGTAAATGAGTTACCGTCTCATTCATCGCATTAAAATGTGTAACTTGACACTATTTTCAATGATTTAAATTGAAAGACCTATCTTCCATGTGTTTTCATATACCTCATTAAAAGCATATTTTCAATGTTTTGGGGTCGCGGATCACTTTGCCTCTCTAAAATGGGGTCACCACTCGAACAAGTCTGGGAATCGTTGATTTAGTGTTGTAGTTGTGAGTATGGCTACACCATTTTAGAACAGCACAAACTCTGGAAACTTATTGACGTTGAGAATAAGTCACTTGATCTAACTAGAGAGTCAATCATTGACTGCAGGACTCATCGTGAGCAACAAGTGATGATCATCAGCGAATACAAACTCCCTTGAATAGTATCTCAGCTGTTTTAGGTTGTGGAGGAGTAAAGGCACCAAGATGCACCAAAATGCATCGAGATGCTAAGCTGTTGTAGGTTGTACTCTCTGGTTTGTTAGATTCAATATGGGGCCGTCATGGCTTCTTCGGCTGTCATCGTTACCAGGTTGCGTGTCCTTTATAGAAAGTTGCATTCACCACAGCCCATCTGAAAAAATCTCTGTCTCTAGCCAGATCTCCCACTTCTTCTTTTGTCATGTTCAGGGTCTCTTTGATGTCTTGAAACCATCTTCTCCTTGGTTTGTCCCTGATGTGTCACGCAGGAACCATGATTTCCATTATTCTTCTCTCCATCCCACTGTGTATTTGGACACGGATGTACATGTCTCTAGAGACGGCTTCAAAAGCATTGTGAAGAAGAGCAGCGAAAGGTAGAGTAGGACCTAGGTCACGTCATTCCTATATTCCACATATAGCATCAAAGGAATAATCTACCCCCGGATTGAATATTGACAGCCATATTGTCGTGAAATGGCTTATATTGAGTAATATAGGTTGACTGCCAACATTTCCCTGCACTCTGTATAGATCAGATCTGCTCACGGTTTCAAAAGCCTTTGTGAGATTAACGAAAGCAATAAATTTGACACAATGCATTCAAAATACGGTTTCTGTACTCATATAAAACTTCGATATTTTATAACATACAAGTATGTCGATTCATCGATTGTTCATATGTTTTATTACCCAGACTGCTCTGGTCACAATTAGTCCGGAGTTTCTATTGTGCTATAAAATAAGTTATCTCGGAACCGCTAAAATACTAGACATTTATAGGAACATGATTCTGGCCGCTGCGGCTGAAAATAAGCAGTGGCTGGTACTACCACTACAACCACAGCTGCTGTTAATGCTACAGCTTATCATATTATCATTAATATTATTACTAGGGCTATTGACCTTGTACCACCACCACCACCACCACCACCACCACATACTTTGTATACTGCCACCTTTCATACGGCATAAGTGGCTAAGCCACGGGAACTCACGTCATTACTACTAACAATATTATTATTATCGCTACTACTACCAGACAATCATCATTTTTTGGCCATGTAATGAGAAGAGAACAACTGGAATATAATGTAACAACTGGGAATATTGAGGGACGAAGAGATAGGGGGAAGCAAAGAGAAGAGATACCAGACAGCTTAAGAGAATGGCTTGGCAGAAGGTCAACAACAGAAATGATAAATAGCTGCCGAGCTCGGAAGTTGTGGAGAGACATGATCACCTACGCCAGCAGGCCCGGTACTTGATGATGACTACCATTAATGCTACAATTACTACTACTACTATTATGGTACTATTACTACTATTAAATATATCATTATTATTACTATTATGATTGCTGTTCATGTCAGGTCGGGTAATTTTACCAGCTACTGTATGCAGTAAACAGTACAACCTGTGGCTGCACTGCTGCCTTGCAGGTAAGCTCGGGAGAGTAAAATTCTAAAGGAGAGTACCCCGAAGTAAAACAACCCCACTGCCTTGTGCGTGATACTTTTTAGTCAAAGGCTAGCGGAGTCAACTGTAAACAACCCGACGGAAGTAACAGAAAACCACCGTCGTAATTTCTCTGTACAATCATGAATATCCACAATAATAGAAACAAATCACTGAAGTCTGTAGAAATGTGGTTTTACAGAAGAATGTTGAGAATACCATGGCAGCTAAGAAGAGTAATGAAAATGTTCTGAAAGAAGCCAAAACAAAAAGAGAGCTAATTTCCAATATTAGGAAGAAACAAGCACAATTTTTTGGCCATGTAATAAGAAGAAAACAGCTGGAATATATTGTAACAACTGGAAAAATTGAGGGACGAAGAGATAGAGGGAAGCAAAGAGAAAAGATACCAGACAGCTTAAGAGAATGGCGTGGCAGATGGTCAACAGAAATGATAAATAACTGTCGAGATCGAAACTTGTGGAGAGACATGATAACCTACGCCAGCTGGCACGGTACTTGATGATGATGATGATGATTGCTTCTACTGCTACGATTAAATCTATTATAATTACTATTATGATTGCTACTATTACTACTACTGTATTATTGCCACTACTACTATTATTAAATATATTATTATTACTATTATGATTGCTACTATTACTACTACTGTTATTATTGTCACTACTTCTTCTTTTCTTTTACCTTTTAGCTCCTGGTGGAGCATAGGTCTTCAACAAACACTTTCCAAGTCGTTCTGTTTTTTGCCATTCTTTTAAGATCATTCCATGTCTTCCCCATCATCTTCATCTCTGCTTCTATCTGTCTTCTCCAAGAATTCCTTGGTCTTCCTCTTTGTCTTTTCCCCTGGGGATTCCAAAAAAGGGCCTGTTGTGTAATACTCTCAGTTGGCTTCCGTAGTGTGTGTCCTATCCATCGCCATCGTCTTCGCTGTATCTCTTTATCCACTGGTATTTGACCGGTAAGTAAAAAAAGTAAAGTACCCCCCGTCACGCCAAGTGGCGTATAGGGAAATATGGTGTTAGTGACCCTATATTTTACAGACCTTCAGCACATGATTTTTGGGGTAATGTGGTCGGTATTACGCCCGTGCTGCTTTTACTTTCCCAGAAAAAATCCGGTACCCATTTAAGGCTGGGTGAACCCGGAGCCGTCGGTTGGGATCGAACCCTACCCCTTGTCCGTAGTAGTCCAGTTCACTAACCACTGAGCTATCGCGGCTCCTACTAATTTTTAGGGAATTAGTAAAACCCAGGTGTCCTCGCCAGGGAACGAACCCCGGCTGTTGCCGTGGTAAGCCAACCGCCTATCGATTGCGCTAACCGGACACCTTATTTGACCGGTACATTTCCATAATTCCACGTTAGTGACTTTGTCCTGCCATTTCCATCCCTTTATTCTGCGCAAGCATCCATTAATGAAAGTCTGTACTTTCGTGATTGTCAATTTTGTCATTCTCCATGTTTCACAGCCATATAATAGGACCGACTTAACATTTGAGTTGAAAATTTTTATTTTTGTATTTAGCCTAATTTCTTTGGATTTCCATATGTTTCCCAGTGCAATGAAAGCTCCTCTTGCTTTTGATATCCTTATTTTGGTATCATTTTCTGTTCCTCCCTCTTTATCTATATTACTGCCCAGATATATATAAGATTGTACGTCTAGTAGAGGTATTGTCACTACTACTATTATTAAATCTAGTATTATTACTATTATGATTGCTACTATTACTACTACTGTATTATTGCCACTACTACAATTATTAAATCTATTATTATTACTATTATGATTGCTACTATTACTACTACTGTTATTATTGCCACTACTACTATTATTAAATCTATTATTATTACTATTATGATTGCTACTATGACATCTATCTACTACAGTTATGTGTCTAATATATTCCCCGTGTCTTTTTGAGCTGCAGAAAGTTTTCACATTTCAGGATTTTGTTGTTCAAGCTGTTTCATGTTGAACTGTTCTCGACCGGGTGAAGACGAACCGGATGTTCCAGTAATTGTTCAATAGAACATAACAAATCAGCCATTGTGAATCAATACTAACATCACGTTGATTTATATACAAAGTATGGTATCGTATATCAATATTGGGAGACAAGGGCACCTCACAGCGACAGAGCTGGAAGCTGTCAGCGACCCTAGCGCCAGGAATGGTAAACCAGAACCATCCAGACCCTACTCCACCTCTTAGCGGTGCCTCCAGAAACAGACTAACCAGTCTAGTCTTGCCAAGGGAGTAAGAATCGAAGAGGGAAGTCACTCCGGGATTCAAAAATAACATGCTGAAGTCGGATGTGTTGGGCCGAAAAGTGGTATTTTCATAGTTTCATTGCAAACTGCAACATGACGTATCTACGCCTACTTAACGTCCTTCTATGGACGGATGACTAAGAGGATAACCAATTCCTTGTGTAATCATCGCGTGAGCGACAGAAAGAAAGATATTTTAATATTCTCTCACAAATAAACCTAGAAATAAAATAATGAAAAGTTCGCAAACACTTTCAGCAGCTATCTCAATTCCTTAAGAGAGCATCATTAAGTTAACAAATAAACTGCATGTTTTACACACCTAAAGGACTGAAATGTGTCAAGTCTGGACCAAGCTATGAACCCAGCGCTTATTCGTGACGTAAAAGTGTGTGCATGCAGTAATCTTCTGTCCATAATCTTGTCTGCGCCAGCAATGCAAATTGTAGTCTGTAGCCAAGTGATAAATGTGGAGCATTTTTGAGCGGCCAAAACAGTAAATGTAATATTTTATTTAAACATTTTGATGATAAATTGAGCTAGAAATTGAATACAGGCATTTTAATTAGACTTTTCATGAGTGTTGAAATAAGTGCAGCTTATCAAGTTTACTCTGAATGCACGCCGTTTTAGTGTGTTTTTCGTGTGTAAGTTTATTTGCACTTATTAACTCTCAAACTCTTTAATAAACTGTAAAAATATTATCAGAAATCAATGTTTTATAACTTGTGCTTATAAAAGTGTTGCTTTTATTCATCTGCTGCGAGATAAAGAGTCAATAAATAGAAATATGGTTCTCCATATGTCACAGCACTTATCTAACGCATTCATCGTCATCATCATCATCAAGTACCGTGTCTGCTAGTGAAGGTGATCAAGTCTCTCCACAACTATCGACCTAAACAGTTATTTATCATTTCTTATCATAACCTTCTGCCAAGCCATTTTCTTGAGTTGTCTGCTATCTTTTCTCTTTGCTTCCTTCTATCTCTTCGTCCTTCAACTTTCCCAGTTGTGACAATATATTTCCGGCTGTTCCCTTCTTATTACATGGTCAAAACATGATGATTGTTTCTTCCTAATATTGGAAATTAGCTCTCACTTTGCTTTGGCCTCTTTCAGAACGTTTTCATTACTATTCTTAGCTGTCAATGGTATTCTCAACATTCTTCTCTAAAAAACATTTCTACAGCCTCCAGTGATTTTATTGTAAAAAAAAAAAATGTACCCCCGTCACACCAAGTGGCGTATAGGGAATATGGTGTTAGTGACCATACATTTTACAGACCCTCGGCACATGATTTTTGGGGTAATGTGGTCAGTATTACGCCCGTGCCGCTTTACTTTCCCAGAAAAAAATCCGGTACCCATTAAAGGCTGGGTGATCCTGAAGCCGTCGGTTGGGATCGAACCCTACCTACCTCGTGTCCTTTGTAGTCCAGTTCACTAACCACTGAGCTATCGCGGCTCCCAGTGATTTTATTGTCTGTTCTCCTATTGTCCATGATTCACATCTATAATTTAAGACTGGCTCTACATAACATTTAAAAACTCTTTTCCTTGTTTCTGTTGTCAAAAAATGGGTTGCATGGTATTTTCCTGTTTTTGGAAAGCTGCTTTTGCTTGAGCCATTCTGCATCTCACCTTTGTTGTACATCGGCTATCTGAGGTTAATATTATCTAAGCATGATCTAACGCATTATCAAATTAATAAACCGCCTACAAGTTTTGATTAACGCAACTATATCTTACCCCCACCCGCCCATTTCCACTTATCAACAAATATTTTCAAGACCTAGATATTACCCCAAGTAATTTTCTGTGAGATTGGTAAAATAGATAAGTCAAGTTTTGTTTGTTTTGTTACCAAAGTTACGTTTTGGTTCGTTACGAGTAATCTTGGGATGATTATATTCACATTGTGGTAGGCATGTAGGCGATTGTAACAATGAGTGGGTTTTGTTCTTAATGGTTCACTGTTTGGTTCAGCATGCAGCAGTGTAGCTGAGCCATTGCGGCCCAGTGATATCCAAAGATATTACGTTTTTGTGTGTTTTTGTTTTAATGCAGTGATCTATTTATTGGCTCTCTGAGATGGTTACATTTGTCTGGTTAGGAAAATATTTGTTTTATTTGGTTCAGTGCTTGCTTCATTTGTCTGATTCAATGATTGTGCAATCCATCTGGTTCGATGATTGTGCCGTCCATCTGGTTGGGTGATTGTGCCGTCCATCTGGTTCGATGATTGTGCCATCCATCTGGTTGGATGATTGTGCCGTCAATCTGGTTCGATGATTGTGCCGTCCATCTGGTTCGATTGTGCCGTCCATCTGGTTCGATAATTGTGACATCATTCTGGTTCGATGATTGTGCCGTCCATCTGGTTCGATGATTGTGCCATCCATCTGGTTTGATGATTGTGCCGTCCATCTGGTTCGATGATTGTGCCATCCATCTGGTTGGATGATTGTGCCATCCATCTGGTTTGATGATTGTGCCGTCCATCTGGTTGGATGATTGTGCCATCCATCTGATTGGATGATTGTGCCATCCATCTGGTTTGATGATTGTGCCGTCCATCTGGTTCAATGATTGTGCCACACATCTAGTTTGATGATTGTGACATCCATTTGGCTCAGTAATCGTTCCATCCATCTGGTTCGGTGGTTATTTTTACTGTATAATTTTTGGATTATTAACGTTTTTTTCTCGTTCGGAGATTATTTCATTTATCTAGTACGGGAACTATTTTATTTATCTAGTTCGGGAACTATTTCATTTATCTAGTTCGGGAACTATTTCATTTATCTAGTTGGGAGATTATTTCATTTATCTAGTTCGGGAACTATTTCATTTATCTAGTTCGGAGATTATTTCATTTATCTAGTTCGAGAACTATTTCATTTATCTAGTTCGGGAACTATTTCATTTATCTAGTTCGGAGACTATTTCATTTATCTAGTTCGGGAACTATTTCCTTTAACTAGGTCGGAGACTATTTCATTTATCTAGTTCGGGAACTATTTAATTTATCTAGTTCGGAGACTATTTCATTTATCTAGTTCTGGAACAATTTCATTTATCTAGTTCGGAGACTATTTCATTTATCTAGTTCTGGAACTATTTCATTTATCTAGTTTGGAGACTAATTTCATTTATCTAGTTCTGAGACTATTTAATTTATCTAGTTCTGGAACTATTTCATTTATCTAGTTCGGAGACTATTTCATTTATCTAGTTTGGAGACTATTTCATTTATCTAGTTCGTAGACTATTTCATTTATCTAGTTCGGAGACTATTTCATTTATCTAGTTCGGAGACTATTTAATTTATCTAGTTCTGGAACTATTTCATTTATCTAGTTCGGAGACTATTTCATTTATCTAGTTCGGAGACTATTTCATTTATCTAGTTCGGAGACTATTTCATTTATCTAGTTCGGAGACTATTTCATTTATCTAGTTCGGGAACTATTTCCTTTATCTAGGTCGGAGACTTTTTAATTTATCTAGTTCGGAGACTATTTCATTTATCTAGTTCGGGAACTATTTCATTTATCTAGTTCGGGAACTATTTCATTTATCTAGTTCGGGAACTATTTCATTTATCTAGTTCGGAGACTATTTCATTTATCTAGTTTGGGAACTATTTCATTTATTTAGTTCGGGAACTATTTCATTTATCTTGTTCGGGAACTGTTTCATTTAACTTGTTCGGGAACTATTTAATTTACCTAGTTCGGGAACTATTTCATTTATCTAGTTCGGGAACCATTTCATTTATCTCGTTCGGAGACTATTCCATTTATCTAGTTCGGGAACTATTCCATTTATCTAGTTCGGGAACTATTCCATTTACTTGTTATTGAAGTTATTGGAGGCACGTACTTTCAGATGTTGTAATTGTGACGAACATCACTGGAATAATTAACAGAACAGAGAAATGAATGATCCAAATGTCCAGAACAACATTTGTGTCTAATAGTTCACTTTTGACAACGCCTAAGAGGTTTTCTCACACATCTCTCTACATACGTTAAACAAACCCATCTACATAAATGTCTTGCTTGCATATTGCACTCTCTCATTACATAGGAATTACACATTATGGCCTTCTATGAATCTGCTAAACTATCATCTATTGTTAGTGATCAAGTCTATTGTGTTTATACTAATTTGCTGTTGTGTGATGTCCTCAAGATTCTGTAAGAAAAGCAGCACAACGTCTTTGGTTAATACAAAATCACAAACACAATAACAAAACGTGTGAGTATCAAGAACCCTTTCTTCTTTAAAATCTGTATACACCTATTCAGGACTGATCTCTCCATTCAGCACTGATCTCTCCAAAAAAAAAAAATCTCCCTTGATAATCTTCCCCTCCGACAAACCATTCTCCATCCAAAAATTGTCCCCACCCTTCTTAAATAGTGAGTCCCGCCCAATTTAACAATCCTGACCTTTCTCCATTGCTCTATCATCGTAACCGTAGTTATTTCATAGTTGAACATGGGCAAACGTTTTATTCTGCTCCCTCCTAATCAATATCTAAGTTACTTCGTGTTATGTGAAAACCTTATTAGATCTCTCCTAATCAACAGTTTGGTACATGACTGAAGCTACAACAGTTTGGTGTACATGACTGAAGCTACAACAGTTTGGTGTACATGACTGAAGCTACAACAGTTTGGTATACATGACTGAAGCTACAACAGTTTAGTGTACATGACTGAAGCTACAACAGTTTGGTGTACATGACTGAAGCTACAACAGTTTGGTGTACATGACTGAAGCTACAACAGTTTGGTGTACATGACTGAAGCTACAACAGTTTGGTGTAAATGACTGAAGATACAACAGTTTGGTGTACATGACTGAAGCTACAACAGTTTGGTGTACATGACTGAAGCTACAACAGTTTGGTGTACATGACTGAAGCTACAACAGTTTGGTGTACATGACTGAAGCTACAACAGTTTGGTGTACATGACTGAAGCTATAACAGTTTGGTGTACATGACTGAAGCTATAACAGTTTGGTGTACATGACTGAAGCTACAACAGTCCTAGCGAGTGTCACGTTGTAGCTGCCTTTTGTCAGCGCTCACAAGTCTGGACACAAGTGCGCAGATGAAAAAGAAGAAATTTGGATAATAATCTAGTTTTATTCTTGCATCTCTCTCTCTCTCTCTCTCTCTCTCTCTCTCTCTCTCTCTCGTTCTCATTCTTTTCCCACTCCTTCTTAATGTATTTCAAATTGTCCATCTTTTCAGCAAAGATTTACATTTTACCTAGCGCATCACAATATTATAAATGTCCTATGTATGATTTCCATTTTACCCAGTATCACGATACTATGAATGTCCTATGTAAGATAGCAATTCTACCTAGGACACAACATAAAACATATCATCTATTTAACCCAATCATTCCAACCTCACATCATCCCTCTGTATCCGAGCTTATCGTGTTCTCAATGTTTACTTCCATCAGCCATGATAATTTCAACGGAATCTGTTCAAAGCAACAGTTTTACAAGAATAATTACAATTAATAAATAAAGGAGATTTGCGTATAAGAGAATGTGCGTACCAGAATTATCATTTCGTGATTTTAAATTCATCTTATTTCCTTCCTCATTTGCCTTTCGAGCGTAGAGGGAGGCTATATGGTAATTTACGGAACTAGCTGGTCAGAGAGGTTGTGGGTTCAAATCTCAGCTGCACCAGATGTGATTTTTATTTATGATTTCTCTCTGTGGCAACCACTACTGGTCTCAGCAGTGAGGCCCGGCTTGAAACGTCAATTACCCATGGACGGGAAAAAAAATATAAGTACCTCCGAAGACTGAGTTATCTGCTTGTGCGGCGGGGGACTCCTGTGCACACGGCTGCCAGGGAAAAACAGATTGACACGCAAAATTCAGTTCCTTGTCTCTAGAGATTTCGTCAGAGGTCAAAGCTGTCGAACATAATATTTATATATTTCGTAATTTGCAATCTTTTGCTCTTCTGTTGGTCTCTGCTGTTGTTATGTTTCCTGGTGTTTCTAATATTTCATTAATCAATCTTTTTCGTTGTTGGCTCTTGAGTCTGGTGCTCTCCCAACGTTTATTGAAGGCTCGTTGTGCTGTATTGTTTCTGTCTTATGACGTGACCGAACCATTTTATCTGTTGTTTATTTACGAAGTTTATGGCGGGAATTGTTCCTAGCCTTTCTCTCAGTTCTGTATTTTAATTTAACCGCTTGAATTCTTCATTTCAATTATTAGAAATGATAAATTATCATTAAGTTAAACACACTTAGCCCAAGACAGAAATAGCAACATTAACTGCGGCCTTATCTTACAGGTCACGTAACATGTGATAGAAGAACTCAAACGACACGTGATAACAAATAATGAATTCTACTGGAAGTGACCAACGTTGACTTGCCAATGAGATGTGCGAATACAAAAAGAAAAAAAAAGCTTCTAGAAGTTCTCGGACCATTTATTGAGCATTACGCTGGACAAGAGTTAACAAGGTGAAGTGATGGGAGTTGTGCTAAAGTGGGCTCTACAAATTGTCGTCCTGGAGTACAGTCTTTTCCACGAGTTTCTTCACAAAAGTGAAGGGAGAGAGAGAGAGAGAGTTGAAAGTAAAGTCTTATTGAGTTTTTTTGCGGGTCATCATCATTGCACTCCGAACATGTCCATACGTACTCAGATCCCCTCCTCAGCAAGTCCCACAGTGTCCAGCGACTGACGACTTCACTTATTTGTTAGTTGATAAGTCTTCTAACACGCCCACTAAGTTTCTCGTTTCTGTATATGCCCATCTTAACTCCCATCTCTCTCATCCGATGAAGTGACATGGACTCATGGTTGTCGAAGTCCTGTGCCCTTCCAATATTTCGGAGGGCATTAATAATGTCCGCCCGATCCATTGGTTGACCGTCTGCAACGACAGCGCAGGTAGCCAACCTGTCCGCTCTTTCATTTCTCCGTACTCCCCTTTGTCCAAGAACGCAGACAAAGGTGACCCTACGTATTTTTGACTTCTGCAATTACTCTATCCATTGCCTGTGTACAGAGCCCACCTGAACTTTTCTTATCTTGCTCATCGATTCATTCAGTATACAGGCGTGGGTGTAGTCTTGTGACTCTAACCATTTGAATGTCTTGGTCACTGCCATCACCTCCATTGTCATGCTACTCGTGGTCATAACGTATGCACCACTGTCTTCCTTGACTATTCTGCCTGCCGAGGGTGCTGTAAATGCCCATGCACTCTTTGGTGTCGTATTATAGATCCGCCTGTATAGATGACTGCATCTTTCTCATCGGTGTTATCCCAGATGAGACCGTTGACCTCAGCATTAACCACGACCGGGTTCTGTTCTCTACTTTTCCTGTTGAGTGTGACAATACACGAGAAAGTCCCCTTGAATGACGTAGGCACCGATATCGACTCCCCACCAACGCTGATATTGGTAAGCCCACAGACCTGTTTGATGACATCTTCTGCTCGGCCCACCCATGATTTGCCTCTTTTTTAGCCTGGCACCTTTCACTGTGTTGAGCACATGGTGCAATGGATGCTCTTTATCTGTACTAAGCTTTAGGTATGCTCGTGCTCTCCAGATCTTGATTCTGTCATCCATGGTTGGAAAGTCAAGAAGATACCTCATTGCTACACAGGGAGTGTCCCTTGACATCCCAAGGTATGTTGTTATCTATTTCTATTCTTGTGAATTATTGTTTTCACTAGCCTTCCTTTGTATTTAAATTCCTCTGTTTGTTTGAATTGTCTCCTGCCCATAGTTATGTTGATGTTCTGTAATTCTTTTGCAATGCTCAGAACTTTTGTCTTGTTGGTGTTCATTGTCATGTTGTAGTCCTCCGCATTGACCACGACAGAGTTCTGTGCCCTACATTTCCTGTCGAATGTGATAGTACTCGAGAATGTGCCCCCGAATGAGGTAGGTATCGGTATCCACTCCTCGCCAGCGTTGATATTGGCAAGCCAGCCCACATACCTGTTTGATGATATCTCTGCTCGGCCCACCCATGATTTGCCTCTTTTTATCCTGTCACGAAGCGAAGTCTTGCATGGTGACAATCCTGTAGACGCGTAATATGAATAGTTTCATTACAATGATATAGTGTAATGACAAGCAACTTGTGAAGGTTGCCACCACAAATGCAATAATTCGGGACCTTTCACTCTTTGTAGCGCGTTTGTAGAACAGTGCTAGCGGTAATATTGTTAATGATTTTAAACACATTTATGTGATGTAATAAACATGACAAGCATAACATATTGATAAAAATGAATATCAAAAAGATTAAAACTATGACCATGATCAAAGATAATACTAAAAACCTACAAGTGGATACCAGAGTTGAAGAAATAGACCTGGAGACAGTTCAGAGCTACAACTATCTTGAACATACTATAACCAGTGATGGAAAATGTACAACTGAAATAAACAAAAGAATAGGAATGGCAAAAAGTAATTGTAATGCCATTAAAAGTATACTAACATCAAAACAAATAACACCAGGGCTAAAACTAAGAGTAGTAAAATGTTATATCTTCTCAACATTCCTGTATGGTGCAGAAACAAGGACATTAGTCAAGAAAAAAGACAAACAACTGAAAACTTTGAAATGTGGGTTTATAGAAGAATAGGAAGAATTGGATGGAGGAAAAAGAAAACAAACGATGAAATCTTAAAACAAATAAAAATTAAAAGAGAACTACTAAATGCAATTCAAACAAGGAAAATGAGATTTAGGGGCATGTTAAAAGACACAACAGCTTACTAAAAGTAATCTTGGAAGGTAAAAAACAAGGTAAAAGAGGCAGAGGCAGAGGCAGACCAAGACTAACATGAAAGAGTAACATCAAAAGATGGACAAGTCAGCCCATGACAACCTGCACCATCAAAGCAAGAGACAGAGTGGATGGCGCTCCATGGTAGCCAACCTTCGATGCGGAGATGGCACTCAGTGATGATGGACATTACCTATCCAGATGAAGTCTAAACCTGTGTCTGTCTGACAACAAAGCCACATTCAGGAAGTGAACCTACATCAGCCTGGACTGTAGATCACGGCACTATAATCAAATTCAGTAAGATCTGATCTTTCATTTTATGACTTCACTCACCAACGTGACATTGTAACAATACCTTTTCTCCTCTTTTTTTTCTCCATTCTTATGTCTTTTGGCCTTATGTCTTTTGGCCTTGTCTTTTGGCCTTATGTCTTTTGGCCTTATGTCTTTTGGCGTTATGTATTTTGGCGTTATGTCTTTTGGCGTGTGCTGAGACTGCTACAATAGGGACTACAGTTACCTTTCTTTGTATGGGAGATGAGATATTAATTCGAATGATTCTGCTGGCACGGGCGGTTGAGCAATTATGGATTTTAATTTGTTTGCAGTGATACCGGGGCCTTCCATAAATAACCAAATAACTAGTCACTGTGCCACTGCGCCTTGTCTCAGAGTATTTCTTCATTAAAAAAACATTCATACAAAAATAACCAATCAGATCTTAGGGATAATGTATAAACAAAATGGAGCTGCTGTAAAGCCGATGATAAGAATGGAGAAAAAGAAGAGGAGAAAAGGTATTGTTACAACGTCACGTTCGTGACGTCACAAAATTCAAGATCAGATCTTACTCAGTTTGATAAAAACAAAACTAAGAAAGAACATAACAACGAAACAAATTGTGTGATTACCTCTCTAGATGATGCATGCTGATGTACTGGTGATGTAGATTACCTCTCTAAATGATGCATACTGATGTACTGGTGATGTAGATTACCTCTCTAAATGATGCATGCTGATGTACTGGTGATGTAGATTACCTCTCTAAATGATGCATGCTGATGTACTGATGATGTAATGTTTGTGGGTGAGCAAGTTCTTATGATCACAATGATAATAGGAAACGTTCCACAGAGAATTTTTAACGGGAGAACATCTGACCGCCAGAAGGACCCTCGTCAGTTTGTTTTTCGGCCTGATAGCTTCTTGACACTGAATGAGGGGATTTGGGGTGGGGGGGGGGAGACCCGCGAGTCATGACCACCAGGCATTGACTTCCTACTGCATCTGAGCCAGCAAGCTAACGAAATACTCAGATTTAATGTGTGCACAAGTGGACAGACTTAATACGTGTGTACAGGGTTGACTTCATTCTATTTATACACGTGCAGTGCCATTTGTTTACTTCATACACTTGCTGCTGATAATTATAAATGTGTTAACACTAAACTTTGAAGAATTCCTTATCCAAGCAGTCGGCGTCTTTTTATTTGTTTTTATTTTTATTTTGCTAAATTGATAAATATATCTACTTACAAACATGCACATTTTCATGGATGCGAGACCGTGGTACGGAGTTCGTGCACATGGGCCAGTATTCTCCTCGGACTTTTCTGAGGGAGATATTGGAGCACCTATGGGTCCGACCGGTGGGCTGTGATGATACATTTTTACAAACAATTTACATTTGTTCCCCTCCGCTTTAACATTAGTATTTAAACTGGCGATCGGCGTGCTGGGCCTCTACTCCTCCTGTGCATATCTTTCATGGGGAGAGAGAGGCTGGCATCGTGCTCTCCCCCCAAGTTGCCTCTATTTCCCAGATCAAAGGCATGATACCCACATATTTTGTAAACTTGTCGAGGCTTTCCGAACCCTGATGTTCTGCGCGTTATCTGAGCCCCTGAGAGGAAGCAGCCTGAGAGATAAGACCAGGAGCGAAGAAATGAGAAAAAAGCGGGGAATGATTCCTGCCATAGAATGGGTAGAAAAACAACAGATACAATAGTTTATCCACGCGATGAGACAGAGATATCAAAATTAAACATAACAAACGTTCAATACACGTTTCGAGAATACCAGACTCAAGGGCTCACCACGACGGACTGATGGGATATTAGGACTAAAAAACATAATAACAGGAGAAGCCAAGAGAAGAGCAAACGACAGGAAGCTGTATATCCCTTCTACACTGATGAAAGGCAATTGAGGAAGGAAAGAATAAGACATTCGTCCCGTACGAGTGTCACGTGTCAAATTGCTTTGTGATTGGTTGTAACTGAACGCTGGTATAGCTTTACGATCCTAGCTCTGACGAGTACAATCAGGTATTCACAGCTGTGCTGCCATCTTCCATTGGGGAAGATACCAATTTAGATGAAGACCACTGGCCTCATCACCTCCAATTTCTGAGACTTAGTCCCGATATATTAGTTATCTTTTAGCTTCACAACACATCATGGTCACATGTCAAAATAGGCAACACTATTTTCCATTCTGTCCGTATCCGTAACGATAGGTCAGCATTGTCGGCTTCGTCCTTCACTCACTTCGCATAATGATCAGGCGATAAATTGTGATATCCGTTAACAACATCCCATTATTGTCATGAGTTCTCTGTCCGTGAACATCCCATTTCTAAAAAACCACCCAGTGGGAACTGGGAAAAGACAACTCCTATTCGCCTTTGTATCAATTCCGGTAATGCTAAAGTAACGAGCGGCCGTAAATGTCGACAAACCCATTAGTTCATCTAAATAAAAGTACTTATGTCTACTTTGAAAGAATGAAGAACACAAGGGATCTAAAGGCTGCCACAACTGCAGGGAAACTTGAGTGCTGGACGCAGGAGTGGGCGGATTTCTGTCTATTTTGCGCTATTTTTGATCAGTTGTCAGGAACAGTGGCCAGATCCTTACCAGGACTTCCGTCAAATCGGCTATAAATCTGTAGGCCAGCTAGGATTTGTTGCAGAAAATGGCTAGAAATAAGATGACAGAAATACTATGAAATCTTGACAAGATTAATGAATTTAATCACACGTCGAGGCTGCGCCGAGTTTTGAAATATAACCCTCTTACGTTAGAGCTCTCAGGTTCACGTGCGCGTGACGTGGACGAAATGAATAATTACGCGAGTGGACAGCAGAAACGAATATATGATCACGTGATAAATTGAGCACGTTCTCCAAATTGTGTGCTTATTAAGTTGTATATTTATATTTACATAAGGAAGCCGCGGTGGTTGAGTGAGAAGCACTCTCACAACTGACCACAATGGTCACGGTTCAGATCTCAGTTGTTGTTCACTAACACAGCTTTCTGGTTCACCAAGTCCTTGAAAATTGGTACCCAAATGGGAAAAAAAATGTGGCTTTCTGGCTCGACCCCATAACTCAGAAAATATGTTTTCTGTTATTTAGTGTAACGTCATATTCCCAGTTCGGTTTAGGGCATGGCGGGAGCTCTTACATACAGACAATCTATATCAATTGTGTGCGTGGATGCATGTAATCTTATCTCATATTAATATTGTTACAAGTTTCTAATTTAATATGTTTGTATGTTTGTATGTTTGTAACTGGAAGTTGGGACACACGGGACATGGATATAAATGGAAACATTTTTGTTGAGATGGAGCGTGATGAAGCAAGACTTGTATACCGCCAGGGGTGCACTATTTGTCGCAATGAACAGTTATAACGAATAGCAACTATAAAACGAACACGAAAGACAAACACGCAACCTAAAACAAACCTCCTTGCTCTATTGATTATTTTAAAAAAATATCAAATTCGTTGCATTATTGATGATTTATAACTTTGTTGGTATTAGTAGTTAACGAAAACAATAAATATCTCCACACAATTGATTACTAAAACAAGCAACCTTTTTAACTCAATTGATTATTACAACAAGCAACCTCTTTAACTCAATTGATTATTACAACAAGCAACCTCTTTAACTCAATTGATTATTACAACAAGCAACCTCTTTAACTCAATTGATTATTACAACAAACTACCTCTTTACCTATTGATTATTACAACAAACGACCTCTTTACCTATTGATTATTACAACAAACTACCTCTTTACCTATTGATTATTACAAACAAACTACCTCTTTACCTATTGATTATTACAAACAAACTACCTCTTTACCTATTGATTATTACAACAAACTACCTCTTTACCTATTGATTATTACAAACAAACTACCTCTTTACCTATTGATTATTACAAACAAACTACCTCTTTACCTATTGATTATTACAAACAAACTACCTCTTTACCTATTGATTATTACAAACAAACACCATATAAACTCGATTACTACAACAAGCAAATTCTTTAACTTGATGATTATTTAAGACAATTAGACTGTTGGGACTATTGTTCACTTGAGACAATCAACCTTGTGCTATTGATTATTTGAGACAATTCTTTCTGAACTATTACATGTCGTGAGCAATAAACCTCTTAGCACTATTGATTATCTAAAACAATCAACTTCATAGCTCTTTTGATTACTTTAAACCTGTAGCTTTTTGCACTGTCAAATGAGTGAGCTATCTATGAAAACCAATATTTGGTTCGATGTAACAAGGCAAGGCAAAACAACTATGAGTTGGCCGTGTGCTCTAGCGTTTGGTTTCTAGTGGCAAGGCGCTGTGCCAAGGAGTACAGGTTCGATCCTGCTTCGGACAATATATTGTTCTTTGTTTTTTTTTTCTGCTGTTTATTTGTCATTTTTTTCCGAGTGATGTAAACTTAGCTTTTCATCTGATGTGATACGCTGATCCATCGCCTCAGAAGTTATTGCTCTCTAGTTCCCATATTTCAGCCAAGACAGAACCTATCATTCTAGTTCCCATATTTCAGCCAAGACAGAACCTATCATTCTAGTCCCTATATTTCAGCCAAGACAGAACCTATCATTCTAGTCCCTATATTTCAGCCAAGACAGAACCTATCATTCTAGTTCCTATATTTCAGCCAAGACAGAACCTATCATTCTAGTCCCTATATTTCAGCCAAGACAGAACCTATTATTCTAGTCCCTATATTTCAGCCAAGACAGAACCTATCATTCTAGTCCCTATATTTCAGCCAAGACAGAACCTATCATTCTAGTCCCTATATTTCAGCCAAGACAGAACCTATCATTCTAGTCCCTATATTTCAGCCAAGACAGAACCTATCATTCTAGTCCCTATATTTCAGCCAAGACAGAACCTATCATTCTAGTCCCTATATTTCAGCCAAGACAGAACCTATCATTCTAGTCCCTATATTTCAGCCAAGACAGAACCTATAATTCTAGTCCCTATATTTCAGCCAAGACAGAACCTATCATTCTAGTCCCTATATTTCAGCCAAGACAGAACCTATAATTCTAGTCCCTATATTTCAGCCAAGACAGAACCTATCATTCTAGTCCCTATATTTCAGCCAAGACAGAACCTATCATTCTAGTCCCTATATTTCAGCCAAGACAGAACCTATCATTCTAGTTCCTATATTTCATCCAAGACAGAACCTATTATTCTAGTCCCTATATTTCAGCCAAGACAGAACCTATCATTCTAGTTCCTATATTTCAGCCAAGACAGAACCTATTATTCTAGTCCCTATATTTCAGCCAAGACAGAACCTATTATTCTAGTCCCTATATTTCAGCCAAGACAGAACCTATCATTCTAGTCCCTATATTTCAGCCAAGACAGAACCTATTATTCTAGTCCCTATATTTCAGCCAAGACAGAACCTATTATTCTAGTTCCTATATTTCAGCCAAGACAGAACCTATTATTCTAGTTCCTATATTTCATCCAAGACAGAACCTATCATTCTAGTCCCTATATTTCAGCCAAGACAGAACCTATCATTCTAGTCCCTATATTTCAGCCAAGACAGAACCTATTATTCTAGTCCCTATATTTCAGCCAAGAAAGAACCTATTATTCTAGTCCCTATATTTCAGCCAAGACAGAACCTATCATTCTAGTCCCTATATTTCATCCAAGACAGAACCTATTATTCTACTCCCTATATTTCAGCCAAGACAGAACCTATCATTCTAGTCCCTATATTTCAGCCAAGACAGAACCTATTATTCTAGTTCCTATATTTCATCCAAGACAGAACCTATAATTCTAGTCCCTGTATTTCAGCCAAGACAGAACCTATTATTCTAGTTCCTATATTTCATCCAAGACAGAACCTATCATTCTAGTCCCTATATTTCAGCCAAGACAGAACCTATCATTCTAGTCCCTATATTTCAGCCAAGACAGAACCTATCATTCTAGTCCCTATATTTCAGCCAAGACAGAACCTATCATTCTAGTCCCTATATTTCAGCCAAGACAGAACCTATTATTCTAGTTCCTATATTTCATCCAAGACAGAACCTATCATTCTAGTCCCTATATTTCAGCCAAGACAGAACCTATTATTCTAGTTCCTATATTTCATCCAAGACAGAACCTATCATTCTAGTCCCTATATTTCAGCCAAGACAGAACCTATTATTCTAGTTCCTATATTTCATCCAAGACAGAACCTATTATTCTAGTCCCTATATTTCAGCCAAGACAGAACCTATCATTCTAGTCCCTATATTTCATCCAAGACAGAACCTATTATTCTAGTCCATATATTTCAGCCAAGACAGAACCTATTATTCTAGTCCCTATATTTCAGCCAAGACAGAACCTATTATTCTAGTTCCTATATTTCATCCAAGACAGAACCTATTATTCTAGTTCCTATATTTCATCCAAGACAGAACCTATCATTCTAGTCCCTATATTTCAGCCAAGACAGAACCTATTATTCTAGTTCCTATATTTCATCCAAGATAGAACCTATTATTCTAGTTCCTATATTTCATCCAAGGCAGAACCTATCATTCTAGTCCCTATATTTCAGCCAAGATAGAACCTATTATTCTAGTTCCTATATTTCATCCAAGACAGAACCTATTATTCTAGTTCCTATATTTCATCCAAGACAGAACCTATTATTCTAGTCCCTATATTTCAGCCAAGACAGAACCTATTATTCTAGTTCCTATATTTCATCCAAGACAGAACCTATTATTCTAGTTCCTATATTTCATCCAAGACAGAACCTATTATTCTAGTTCCTATATTTCATCCAAGACAGAACCTATTATTCTAGTTCCTATATTTCATCCAAGACAGAACCTATCATTAGAGAGAATAATAGAACAAAGAAGTATGTGTTAGCACTCGGAAAAATTGAAATTTTTCCGAGTGCTAACACATACTTCTTTGTTCTATTATTCCCTATTATCGCCTCGGAAGTTCCCCATATAATAATATTTATGTATTATTATTTGTACCCATTAGAGAGAAGCAGAGTATATTCATGTCCACCTTGTGTTACATGTCGCTCACAAGTAAACATTCAAGGATGCAAGAAGAGATGAGTTGTTTGAGAAAAGCGCTTGGAGTGACCAGAAAAGACAGAATTAGAAATGATATTGCAAGAAAGAGATTAAGAATTGAATAAAAAATCTGAACTATATACAGAGACAACACATGAAAGGATTTGCTCATCTTTAAGGAGTGCCAAGAAATTATATCAGCATCATCATCAAGTACCATACATCGTGGCATAGGTGATCATGTCTCTCCAAAACTCTCGATCGTGACAGTTTTATTTATCATTTCTGTTGTTGACGACAAAGAAAACAATCAAAAGTAGTACATAGTTTTTACTGACCAGGAAAAAAGCATTCAACAGAGTAAACAGAGAACAGCTATGTGAGACACTAACGACATGCGGAATAAGCCGACTCCTAACCAACCTTATTAAAAGTCTCTACATCAACAGTATCTGCACAGTCAGAACAGCAGCAGGCTACACAGACCACTTCGAAGTTAGATCAGGTGTAAAACAGGGGTGCGTATTATTCCCCCCCCCCCTTTACTGTTTATTACATACATGGGCTATATATGCAAGTTAACCCATCAGAGACAGAGGAGATCAACGAGCTTCTTTTTGCAGACGATCAGGCACTAATAAATGGGAAAATAGAAGACCTACGAGAACACTTAAATAGGCTCAACAGCACAAGAACAAAATACAACATTAAAATCAACATCAACAAAACAAAAGTCTTAAATGTCGCAAAAGAGAAACAGAATATCAACATAAATATAGACGGCAGACAACTAAAACTAGTAAGTAAAAAAAGTAAAGTACCCCCGTCACGCCAAGTGGCGGCGCATAGGGAATATGGTGTTAGTGACCATAAATTTTACAGACCTTCAGCACATGATTTTTGGGGTAATGTGGTCGGTATTACGCCCGTGCCGCTTTACTTTCCCAGAAAAAAAATCCGGTACCTATTTAAGGCTGGGTGAACCCGGAAGCCGTCGGTTGGGATCGAACCCTACCCCTTGTCCTTTGTAGTCCAGTTCACCAACCACTGAGCTATCGCAGCTCACTAAAACTAGTAGAGTAATTTAAATACCTAGGAAGTCTAGTGACAATCGATAATTCACAGAAATAGACTAAAGATGCAACAAATCTTGTCAGATCATTGTACTGCGGTCACCACTATTGTCCAACAAGGAAATAACTCTTGAGGCAAAACAGGCTCTTTACAATACAATCTTCATCCCAACGTTGTGCTGCCAATGCCAGTCCTGGACCCTAGATGCAAGAACAATAAGAAAAATAACCTCTACAGAGATGAAATGTGTTAGACGAAAGACAGGAAACAGTCTGAGAGATCAGATCAGAAATGATGAACTGAGAAAATATAAAAGAAATAATCACCGCCATAGAATATAAAAAGAAACAAAAGAAATTGGTTTGGCCACGTGACAAGGCAGAAAGATTAAAACTCAACACAACGAGCCTTCATTAAACGTAGCGAGCACACCAGACCCAAAGGCCGACCACAATAATGATTGACGGAATATATTAGAAACACTAGGAAACATAACAGCAGCAGAGGGGAACAGAAAAGCAAAATATCGCCAAGTACAAATCCCCCTCGACGCTGAAAGGCAAATGAGGAAGGAAAGAAGAAGCTGTTGACCTTCTGCCAAGCCATTTTCTTAAGCTGTCTGATATCTTTTCTCGTTGCTTTCCACTATCTCTTCGTCCCTCAATTCTCCCAGTTGTCACAATATACTTCAGCTGTTTTTTTCTGCCTATTATTGGAAATTAGCTCTCTTTTTTGCTGTGGTCGCTTACAGTACGTTTTCATGACCTTCTTACCTGCCCATGGCATTCTCAACACGCTTCAGTAAAACCACATTTCTACAGCCTCCAGTGATTATCTCGTATGTTGTCTGATTGCCAATGATTCACGTCCATATGTTAAGACTGGTTTTACGTAACATTTAAGAACTCTTTTTCTGATTTATATTCCATAGAAAACATATATTGGAAGAGGAGATGGAAGAAGAGCCTGTAGTAGGCCCTGAGATAGACAGACAACATCCGAGAAACGCTACAACTACATCAATGAACAACGGTTGAGACTACAAGAAGGGCCAGAAATAGAATTTTGAATCTAACTAGACACTGAAGGGGTATAAGAGGAAGTGAAGAGAGAAATAGACAGTCAGACAGACAAAAAGACAGACAGACAGACAGACAGACAGACAGATAGATAGAGGAGAGTATTATTATCAAACGTCCTGATGGTCAGACTCGTTCATCCTTAGACCCCCAAGATAATCCTTCTAACTCGCTCAATTTTGAGAAGAAATTCCTGCGTTCTTGTCTGACCAGACTTTAGAAGTTCCTACATGAGAAGATTCTGTCAAGAAGGTTATTTCATTGAACATATTATATTATAGATTATTAGGTATTAGAACAATTAATATAGGAACTACGGAGATTAAGCTTCATCATGTGTGTGTGTGTGTGTGTGTGTGTGTGTGTGTGTGTGTGTTTTGAGTGGCGAAAAGATACAAGAACCCATTAGTGTGTGTTCTGTGTGGTGGAAAAATATAAACACCTAGAAGATCGTAATGGCTCATCGTACATCCCGACACCGGCCGTACGCTAATCTTACGGTCTGATGTTTGATGCGCGACGGGGATAATCTGACGACTAACTGTGCGTCTATATGTTCGGAATTGGAGTCAACAATGATGGCCTAACATTATCAAGCGCTCTACATTTTTTTAAAATACGACGATCATCATTTTCAAGAGGACGTGAACTCCCGGTATATGGTGGATAGGCGGCGGGAGCAATTGAAGGCTATGCATGAAAAATGTCCCTTGTTGCAGTTTCCTCATATTCCAAGTCCGGCTTGTTGCAGGAGCTACTGAGTTAAGTGCTCTGTGCACACCGTGAGCTGTGTGTCTCATCCGTTTTGATATTTCGATATTCCAATTGTTTACGATGAATGATGATATCGTATGACAGGGAACAGTTGGCTGTGTTCACTTTCTGCACGGTTTCGCCTTATGTCTTTTGGCGTGTGCTGAGACTGCTACGATGGGGACTACAGTTACCTTTCTTTGTTTGGGAGAAGAGATATTAATTCGGATGATTACGCTGGCACGGGCGGTTGAGCAATTATGGATTTTAATTCGTTTGCAGTGATGCCGGGGCCTTCCATAACCAAATAACCAAACACCTAGAAGTGTGTGTTTTGTGTGGTGGAAAAATATAAACACCCAGAAGTCTGTGTTTTATGTGGTGGAAAGATACAAGCACACAGAAGTGTGTGTGTTGTGTGGTGGAAAGATACAAGCACACAGAAGTGTGTGTTTTGTGTGGTGGAAAGATACATGCACACAGAAATGTGTGTTTTGTGTGGTGGAAAAATACAAGAACCCATAAATGTGTGTTTTGTGTAGTGGAAAGATACAAGCACACATAAGTGTGTGTTTTGTGTGGTGGAAAGATACAAGCACCCAGAAGTGTGTGTTTTGTGTGGTGGAAAAATACAAGAACCCATAAATGTGTGTTTTGTGTGGTGTAAAAATACAAGAACCCATAAATGTGTGCTTTGTGTGGTGGAAAAATACAAGAACCCATAAATGTGTGTTTTGTGTGGTGGAAAAAATACAAGAACCCATAAATGTGTATTTTGTGTGGCGAAAAGATACAAGAACGCATAAACATAGTAGTGGAGGAAGTAAGGGAGTAAACAAATATTTGAAAAAAAGGGCTAGAGAAATATAAAATCTCACAGGAAAGCTGATTGGCTGACTTTGATACACGTCAGATTTATTTGATAAAATAAGAAAAATACCTTCATCAAATGAAATGACAGGAAGCCTAGATGCCTTGTGGGAAACGATGTTTATGATCTCCATAGTGACAACCTTGAACTTGATCATACATTTCAAAGTCTACCACGAGGGGACCTCTAAGATATCAATGTTATCTGATTCCATTCCTGAAACGATTTTCCTTGATTTGGAAAACAATGCAATTCTCTACACGGGGTGCATTGAGAGCAATACCTTGGACATGTGGATACTACGGTATCAATCGTGTCCCGGTATCCCATCAGGCATCCACATGTACGTCAGTGTATGTTGTTTCTTGTATTTTAAAATTTATAAAATAATTCTTAACAAATGATACAATGTTTTAATTAATTCACTCATAGATACAACATTGTGGATATAATCAAGGATAAATTAAAACAAAAATATAGAAAATAAAGAAAAAAAACAGTATAGTTAAAGCTTCACGTAGTAACTGGACCGCACAAATTAGAACGACGTTTCGACTCAATAGGCTTTCAGCAGGGACAAACATACAACACACACATATATGTATTTAAAACAACAAATAATAAATAAAAAATATATAAAATAATTCAATAATTAACAACTAATAAAAAAGTAAAGTTAAGTACCCCCGTCACGCCGAGTGGCGTATAGGGAATATGGTGTTAGTGACCATAAATTTTACAAACCTTCAGTACATTATATTTGGGGTAATGTGGTCGGTATTACGCCCGTGCCGCTTTACTTTCCTAGAAATAAATCCAGTACCCATTAAAGGCTGGGTGAACCAGGAAGCCGTCGGTTGGGATCGAACCCTACCTCTTGTCCTTTGTAGTCCAGTTCACTAACCACTGAGCTATCGTGGCCCCCACATTGTGAATACAATCAAGGAGAAATGAAATAAACATATAGAAAAAAAAAGAAAGAAAACGGTATGGTTTAATCTGCACGTAGTAACTGGACAAGACAAATTAGAACAACGTTTCTATATGCCTTCATCATCATCATCGAGTGTCTTCTCCTCAACGAAGGTTGGCTACATGGATCGCCATTCTACTCTGTTTCTTGCTTTGATGGTGCAGGCTGTCATAGATTGACTTGTCCATCTTTTGATGTTACTCGTCCATGTTAGTCTTGGTCTGCCTCTGCCTCTTTTACCTTGTATTTT
This sequence comes from Megaustenia siamemsis, assembly GCA_032433765.1. Classification (NCBI taxonomy): domain Eukaryota; kingdom Metazoa; phylum Mollusca; class Gastropoda; order Stylommatophora; family Ariophantidae; genus Megaustenia; species Megaustenia siamemsis. The sequence goes on from JAVIAB010000008.1 coordinate 68,991,127, forward strand.
CCCTTCCAATATTACTTTTAGTAGGCTGTTGTGTCTTTTAACATGCCCCAAAAATTTCATTTGTCTTGTTCTAATTGTATTTAGTATTTCTCTTTTTATTTTCAGTTGTTTTAAAACTTTATCGCTTGTTATCTTTTCTTTCCATCAAATTCTACCTATTCTTCTATAAATCCACATTTCAAAGGCTTCAATTTTCTGTTCTGTTTTCTTGTCTAATGTCCATGTTTCTGCACCATATAGTAATATTGAGAAGATGTAACATTTTGCCATTCTTAGTTTCAGCCCTGTTGATATTTGTTTTGTTGTTAGTATATTTTTCGTGGCATTAAAATTACTTTTTGCCATACCTATTCATGTGTTTATTTCAGTTGTGCATTTTCTATCACTGGTTATAGTATGTCCCAGGTAGTTGTAGCTCTGGTCTTGTCTCCAAATGTATTCCATCAACAGTAGGTCTTGAGAATTTTCTTTGTTTATGATCATAGTTTTAGTCTTTTTGATATTTATATCTAGTCCATATCTTTTGCTTGTTACGTTTATCACATTAAGCAATTGTTGTAGGTCTTTAGGATTTTCTGCTAATAGAACAGTGCATAAGCCTTCAGCAGGAACAAACAACACACACAGATACGTATTTAAAACAACAAATAATAAATAAATAAAAATATAATAAATAAATATATATTAAATAATTAACAACTAATAATTAGCGAATATAATTAACTTTCTTGTTTTGCATTTCATTTTTAGTTTAGTGCGTTTAACATTTCTTTTTCTTGAGAGATCAACGTCCCATCCTTAATTTGAAGTAAAAACAATCTGGCAGCACGAAATATTTTAAGAAAGGCCTGCATTTTCTAGGAATCGCTGTGACCAAGTTGTCAGTCTACTCGTGTCCCGACCGATTGGTCTGGGCTCATTTACCAATTGTGTCTGACCTTTTTTTCCGAGCCGGTTTGGCTTCAAAGTTAATTTAGCATCTACAAATAAATAGTAGATGTTTCACTCATAAATTATATAATGGCTTGTCCTAATACTGACAACGTCACTCATAAATATGTCGATAGCTATTTCACTTAAAATGAGATGATTAGCTATGTGCACATTGACATATGTTAATGATTGATTATGTGCAAATTGACATATGTTAATGATTGGCTATGTGCACATTGACATATGTTAATGATTGACTATGTGCATATTGACATATGTTAATGATTGTCTATGTGCACATTGACATATGTTAATGATTGTCTATGTGCACATTGACATATGTTAATGATTGAACATGTGCACATTGACGTATGTTAATGATTGACTATGTACATATTGACATATGTTAATGATTGACTATGTACACATTGACATATGTTAATGATTGACTATGTGCACATTGACATATGTTAATGATTGGCTATGTGCACATTGACATATGTTAATGATTGATTATGTACACATTGACGTATGTTAATGATTGACTATGTACACATTGACATATGTTAATGATCGACTATGTGCAATTTGACATATGTTAATGATTGGTTATGTGCACATTGACATATGTTAATGATTGATTATGTGCACATTGACGTATGTTAATGATTGACTATGTACACATTGACATATGTTAATGATTGACTATGTGTATATTGACATATGTTAATGATTGGCTATGTGCACGTTGAAATATGTTAATGATTGACTATGTGCATTTTGACATATGTTAATGATTGGCTATGTGCACATTGAAATATGTTAATGATTGGCTATGTACACATTGACATATGTTAATGATTGGCTATGTGCAAATTGACATATGTTAATGATTGACTATGTGCATATTGACATATGTTAATGATTGGCTATGTGCACATTGAAATATGTTAATGATTGACTATGTGCACCTTGACGTTTGTTAATGATTGACTATGTGCACATTGACATATGTTAATGATTGACTATGTGCACATTGACGTATGTTAATAATTGACTATGTGCATATAGACATATGTTAATGATTGGTTATGTGCACATTGAAATATGTTAATGATTGACTATGTGCACATTGACGTATGTTAATGATTGACTATGTACACATTGACATATGTTAATGATTGACTATGTGCACATTGAAATATTTTAATGATTGACTATGTGCACATTGACATATGTTAATGATTGGCTATGTGCACATTGACATATGTTAATGATTGAATATGTGCACATTGACGTATGTTATTGATTGACTATGTGCACATTGACATATGTTATTGATCGATTATGTGCTTTTTGACATATATTATATATATATATATATATATATATATATATATACATATATAATTTCATAAGATATATATTATCATATGACGTGATTGTTGTGTACTTATTGACACATGATAGTGATTGATTGGTACAAGACAATGAACAATCCAAGCGTTCGAAGAATGCCAGCATCCCACAATGACATGGATTGCTGGAATACTGATATCAAATTAGCTTTAACTAAAGCCAGCAGAATCTACTCAGGTCTGATTTAAGATGCATGACAGAGGTGCGCACGGGAAATAGATGGAGTGACTCACGAAAATAGATCCGAAGCATTAGGGAGTGAAAGAAGAAGAAGAAAAAAACAGAGATTTTGTTAAGGACAAGGATGGATGGTGTAGGATCATGTTTCTCGGGAGGAGATTAGTGTGTCCCTTGTGTCGAAGGGGCTGCTGAGAGGAAAGAAAGGTCTTCTCAAGTATTTTATGAAGAATTTATACAATTAATTTGTATCTTTCCATCTGTTCTGCTTTTCTCCTATTATCTCCTGCACTGCCATCACCGTTATATAACCTTCCCTTATCACCCTTTCTCTTTCGCACCAATATATATAACAATATATATAACAATATATACAACAATATATATATAACAATACATTACAGAAAAATGGCAATAATATTTACGCACCACAGGACACTCATAGAAGCAAATGATAACAATGCACATCGAAAGGATATCTACAAATATTAGTTTTAGTACAATATAATGTTACCTTCTGTCTCCCCTAACAACAAACAAAATGTTTAGTACAATATAATGTTACCTTCTGTCTCCCCTAACAACAAACAAAATGTTTAGTACAATATAATGTTGCCTTCTGTCTCCCCTAACAACAAACAATATGTTTAGTACAATATAATGTTGCCTTCTATCTCCCCTAACAACAAACAATATGTTTAGTACAATATAATGTTGCCTTCTGTCTCCCCTAACAACAAACAATATGTTTAGTACAATATAATGTTGCCTTGTCTCCCCTAACAACAAACAATATGTTTAGTACAATATAATGTTGCCTTCTATCTCCCCTAACAACAAAGAATATGTTTAGTACAATATAATGTTACCTTCTATCTCCCCAGTCTACTAACTCTAGTTTTAGTACAATATAATGTTACCTTCTATCTCCCCAGTCTACTAACTCTAGTTTTAGTACAATATAATGTTACCTTCTATCTCCCCAGTCTACTAACTCTAGTTTTAGTACAATATAATGTTACTTTCTGTCTCCCCTAACAACAAACAATATGTTTCCATCTATCTATCTATTGTCCTTTCGAGCCGAAGACGGCACATAGGGCAGAACCACAATCTCAAAAACAGAAACCTTGCGTGGCACATATTCCAGAGATCACTGCTTCTAAAATCTATGGTCTGTTTCCATAACAATGCTTTTTACAATGACAGCTTGTCAAGCCATCGATCAACCTCCTTAGTCGCCCCTTACGACATGCCTGGAAGGTCACAGTGTCACTATTCTTTACATCCCACGTAATGAGGCCCCGGTAACACACGGGCGACAAACAATATGTTTAGTACAATATAATGTTACCTTCTATCTCCCCAGTCTACTAACTCTAGTTTTAGTACAATATAATGTTACCTTCTATCTCGCCAGTCTACTAACTCTAGTTTTAGTACAATATAATGTTGCCTTCTATCTCCCCAGTCTACTAACTCTAGTTTTAGTACAATATAATGTTGCCTTCTAGCTCCCCAGCCTACTAACACTAGTTTAGTACAATAAAATGTTGCCTTCTATCTCCCCAGCCTACTAACTCTAGTTTTAGTACAATATAAAATTGTCTTCTATCTACCCAGCCTACTAACTCTAGTTTTAGTACAATAAAATGTTGCCTTCTATATCCCCAGCCTACTAATTCTAGTTTTAGTATAATAAAATCTTGCCTTCTATCTCCCCAGTCTACTAACTCTAGTTTCAGTACAATATAAAATTGCCTTATATCTCCCCAGTCTACTTACTAACTCTAGGTTTAGTACAATATAAAATTGCCTTCTATCTCCCCAGTCTACTAACTCTAGTTTTAGTACAATAAAATGTTGCCCTCTATCTCCCCAGTCTACTAACTCTAGTTTTAGTACAATAAAATGTTGCCCTCTATCTCCCCAGTCTACTAACTCTAGTTTTAGTACAATAAAATGTTGCCCTCTATCTCCCCAGTCTACTAACTCTAGTTTTAGTATAGTATAAAATTGCCTTCTATCTCCACAATCAACTCTAGTTTTAGTACAATATAATGTTGCCCTCTATCTCCCCAGTCTACTAACTCTAGTTTTAGTACAGTATAATGTTGTCTTCTATCTCGCCTGTCTACTAACTCTAGTTTTAGTACAGTATAATGTTGTCTTCTATTTCACCAGTCTACTAACTCTAGTTTTAGTACAATATAATGTTACCTTCTATCTCGCCAGTCTACTAACTCTAGTTTTAGTACAGTATAATGTTGTCTTCTATTTCACCAGTCTACTAACTCTAGTTTTAGTACAATATAATGTTGTCTTCTATCTCGCCAATCTACTAACTCTAGTTTTAGTACAGTATAATGTTGTCTTCTATTTCACCAGTCTACTAACTCTAGTTTTAGTACAGTATAATGTTGTCTTCTATCTCGCCAGTCTACTAACTCTAGTTTTAGTACAGTATAATGTTACCTTCTATTTCACCAGTCTACTAACTCTAGTTTTAGTACAGTATAATGTTGTCTTCTATCTCGCCAATCTACTAACTTTAGTTTTAGTACAATATAATGTTACCTTCTATCTCGCCAGTCTACTAACTCTAGTTTTAGTACAATATAATGTTGCCTTCTATCTCGCCAGTGTACTAACTCTAGTCTTAGTACAGTATAATGTTACCTTCTATCTCGCCAGTCTACTAACTCTAGTACAATACAATGTTACTTTATACAGCATGACACGCCTGGATACGACGAGGCCTACTTCCCGCAAGTGTTTATAAATAATTGTGAGACAGACTGTTCACATATTTTCTGCTACTTTTTTCAATTGTTCAACGTCTGTGAGTCCAGTCTATTTCATATTGTTGTTGAGTAGCTCCTAAACATTTTCAATTTGGGCTCATGTCAGAACTGTTGCTGGATCACTTCGGTATGGTCACCTTCTTCTCTTGTAGCTACGCTATGGATCATTACAACTTTCTTTACGGCATTATCACATAACTGGAGTTTGTAGAGGATATTATAGGACCGGAGTGTAAAAGCCGCTTGTCCTGTGCAGTCCCCACGATGTGTTAGGGTGTGAATTTTTATTTCACCCCTGCTAGAAAATAACCTTTGACCTTGCTGATATTTGAACCGGCGTTTTCCTGGTTTGAAGCCCGACGAGTTGTCAGTTCGGTCACTCTCTCCATTTTTTAAATATGCGCCAACCGGGGTAGATAATTACATAAATGGCAGCGATAAAAAAAAAGTCCATCTAGTATGTTCAAGTATCTTTCTTTCGCGAGGAAAACTCTTGATCTCCTATTACTTTCTTTTCGCTCGATTACATTAAGTGTTTTTAATGTACTCACAACTCTGCAGAGCTTAGTAATGTTGAAGGTTTTAGGAAAATTGCAGCATGTTTGATTTCTGTCACCTCAAAGCTGTGAAATTAGCATACACTATGACTTTGTATTCATCCCTTGCCACTAGCATTAGAAATTATTCTGTTTTATCAAGGGATTTTATGGCAATTTTTTTTTTGGCTTTTCGCGGTGTCTGTTCCCTTAAATGGAATGCAAATTTGGGTCAATACATGCACATTTAAATCGATTTCGGCATATTCAGCTCAAACAGTAAGATTGATTTTATTTTTGTACAGTACTGTGTATTCATTTATATATATTTATATATATTTATATATATTTTTAAATAGTATTTATGTATTCATATATAATAATTTCCAAAATTAGGAAGGAACAATCATCATTTTTTGGCCATGTAATGAGAAGAGAACAACTGGAATATATTGCAACAACTGGAAAAATTGAAGGACGAAGAGATAGAGGGAAGCAAAGAGAAAAAATAACAGACAGCTTAAGAGAATGGCTTGGCAGAAGGTCAAAAACAGAAATGATAAATAGCTGCCGAGATTGAAAGTTGTGGAGAGACATGATCACCTACGCCAGCAGGCCCGGTACTTGATGATGATGATGATGATTCATATATATATTCTAACAGAGATGCATTATGGAGGGTGGGGGCGATGAAGGAGATGGATAAAGCTAGTTATATAGCGGTAGGAGAGAAGGCTGAGGAGATCGGTAGAAATGCAGATGACAAATTGAAAAAAAATATGACGGAGAATAATGAGAGAGAGAGAGAGAGAGAGAGATAAAGAGGACAACGCAGGAGGACGTAGAGAGATGGAAAGATTGCATAAAAACAGAAGGGACCTGGAGCGTTACGCATAACAAAAGCAATAAGTAAAACTAGACAGAATGATTGGGGGAGAAGAAAGGGAGGAATGAGATAAAGGGAGCAGAACTCTGAGAATTAAACATTCATTTTCCCCTCACACTCTACACACACACACACATATTCTATCATCTTTTCACTCACTCCCTGCCTCATCATTCCCATATTTTACAATGACATTGTTCAATACAAAGATATCGCAGCGAATACAGGATCATTGGAAAAGGTTATAAAACAGAGCGTTCTGGCTTAGATACAGCGTATGACAAAATAGTCTTTGGAAGAAAATATGAGCTGCAAAGTTCACGGCGTGTGCGTAAAAGACGAGAATGGGATAGCGTTGAAGAAAGAAAATCTATGTTGCTCGATAGAATCGGTTTTTATTTTCTGAAAATTGTATAATTGTTATAATGGGTTGGTATCGGTTTTTAATGGGCTGCCACAGAGAGGAAGAGAAAGAGGGAGTGAGAGAGAGAGGGAAAAATAGAGGAAGAGAGAGATAGAGAGAACGAAAGTGAGCGAGAGAAAGCGAAAGAAAGAGAGAGAGAAGGCGATAGAGAAAGAGAGAGAGAAGGAGACAGAGTGGGATAGAGAGAAAGAGAGAGAGATAGAGAGAAAGAGAACAATGCAAGACATGATAAAGTGACTTCAACGTTCGCCTTTGTGTAAAACGTCCCTGACCCGACCCTTGAAAGAAAGAAGTACTTTGATGACTTAAGTCAGACCAGGCGTCACTATGATTCCTCTGACCGATCCTCTTAAGGAACTTACTTTTCTCTCTCTCTCTCTCTCTCTCTCTCTCTCTTCGATCAAGACTCAATCAGAGTAGGATTGCAGACTCTCTCTTGAAGTCAGCTGTCTGTTTAAGCGAATCGATTGCCCCATATAGTTTCTCTTCCAGAAAGGTGGGTGTGAACCACATTGTTCTTCTCAGGTCTGTGTACTGGGGGCAATCCTGTAGAACATTTTTGTAGTCATAGTACAGTGGCATAGGCTGGTTGTACCTATTTTGAATTTGGTGAACATGTGATTTCTCATTCTATTGTGGCCAGTGCATAGGCGAAGTATGATGACTTTATCCCTCCTTGATAGTTGGTGGTATCCGTCACTCTCGTTATGCTTTGGGTGTTCTAGTTTCCATTTTTCATGGAACTGACCTTAGAGGATGGATTTGGCCTCATCATAACTGAGCGAATGGTTCTCTTGTGGTAATCTTACCGTTCAAGCTGTAGGATTCCTGTAACTGTCCCTTCTAAGGAAATTATCGCACAAGTTCCGAAGCTCCTGTTTTATTTTACCTGAAAATATTCAACTTCGTATGAACCTCTCACGGTCTATACTCGCTGGTGCCTCAAATGTTCGTAGAAAATATAAAAATCCAGTTAAGTAGAAATCTATGTAACCGAGTTTATTTGTTTTTTGCTCTCTTGTCTTACCGACGAAGGCCTGTTGCCGAAACGTTTATAATGTTGTTCTCTCTTCCTTATCATTTAGTTTTTCCGTACAATTTGCTGTTTATTTTCTCGGTATTAAAAAAAAGTATGATCTCAAGTCGGATCTTCGGGGACAAATGTCTGTTTTGTGCTTGTCACACTTAGTGCTTGTCACACTTAGTGCTTGTCACACTTAGTGCTTGTCACACTTAGTGCTTATTACACTTAGTGCTTGTCACACTTAATGCTTGTCACACTTAGTGCTTGTCACACTTAGTGCTTGTCACACTTAGTGCTTATCACACTTAGTGCTTGTCACACTTAGTGCTTGTCACACTTAATGCTTGTCACACTTAGTGCCTGTCACACTTAGTGCTTGTCACACTTAGTGCTTGTCACACTTAATGCTTGTCCCACTAAATGCTTGTCACACTTAATGCTTGTCACACTTAGTGCTTGTCACACTTAGTGCTTGTCACACTTAGTGCTTGTCACACTTAATGCTTGTCGCACTTAGTGCTTGTCACACTTAGTGCTTGTCACACTTAGTGCTTGTCACACTTAGTGCTTGTCGCACTTAGTGCTTGTCACACTTAGTGCTCGTCACACTTAGTGCTTGTCACACTTAGTGCTTGAAGGAAGCAAACATAGCAAGGTCTCTGTGACCTCATGAAGTAGGAACACAATTTTGGGGGTTGGGAGGGAGAGACGGGGAAGGGGTAAGGTGAAGAAATGTTCTGTTTTACTTTCTTAGATCAGGAGAATGGGTCCTCCAGCATGTTTATAAAAAGTGTCGGTCTTTATCTCTCTCCCTACCTATCTCTCTCGCACTCTCTATCTCTCTATCCCAGTCTCAAATCCTAAAGCAAAACACAATACAACTCTTTCTCTCGCTCGCATGTTCTCTCTTTCCCATTGTCTCTCCCCCTCTCACATTCTCTCTTTCCCATTGTCTCTCCCCCTCTCACATTCTCTCTTTCCCATTGTCTCTCCCCCTCTCACACTCGCTCTTTCTCTCTCTCGCATGTTCTCTCTTTCCCATTGTCTCTCCCCCTCTCACACTCGCTCTTTCTCTCTCTCGCATGTTCTCTCTTTCCCATTGTCTCTCCCCTCTCACATTCACTCTTTCCCATTGTCTCTCCCCTCTCACATTCTCTCTTTCCCATTGTCTCTCCCCCTCTCACATTCTCTCTTTCCCATTGTCTCTCCCCCTCTCACATTCTCTCTTTCCCATTGTCTCTCCCCCTCTCACATTCTCTCTTTCCCATTGTCTCTCCCCTTCTCACACTCGCTCTTTCCCATTGTCTCTCTCCCTCTCACATTCTCACTTTCCCATTTTCTCTCCCCCTCTCACATTCTCACTTTCCCATTGTCTCTCACCCTCTCACACTCGCTCTTTCCCATTGTCTCTCTCCCTCTCACATTCTCACTTTCCCATTTTCTCTCCCCCTCTCACATTCTCTCTTTCCCATTGTCTCTCTCCCTCTCACATTCTCACTTTCCCATTGTCTCTCACCCTCTCACACTCGCTCTTTCCCATTGTCTCTCACCCTCTCACACTCGCTCTTTCCTATTGTCTCTCCCCCTCTCACATTCTCACTTTCCCATTGTCTCTCTCCCTCTCACATTCTCACTTTCCCATTGTCTCTCACCCTCTCACACTCGCTCTTTCCCATTGTCTCTCCCCCTCTCACACTCGCTCTTTCCCATTGTCTCTCCCCTCTCCCATTCTCTCTTTCCCATTGTCTCTCCCCTCTCCCATTCTCTCTTTCCCATTGTCTCTCCCCCTCTCACACTCGCTCTTTCCCATTGTCTCTCCCCCTCTCACACTCGCTCTTTCCCATTGTCTCTCCCCTCTCCCATTCTCTCTTTCCCATTGTCTCTCCCCCTCTCACATTCTCTCTTTCCCATTGTCTCTCACCCTCTCACATTCTCTTTTTCCCATTGTCTCTCCCCCTCTCACATTCTCTCTTTCCCATTGTCTCCCCCCTCCCACACTCGCTCTTTCTCTCTCTCGCATGTCCTCTCTTTCCCATTGTCTCGCCCCTTTCACATTCTCTCTTTCCCATTGTCTCTCCCCCTCTCACATTCTCTCTTTCCCATTGTCCCTCCCCCTCTCACATTCTCTCTTTCCCATTGTCTCTCCCCCTCTCACATTCTCTCTTTCCCATTGTCTCTCCCCCTCTCACATTCTCTCTTTCCCATTGTCTCTCCCCCTCTCACACTCGCTCTTTCCCATTGTCTCTCCCCCTCTCACATTCCCATTGTCTCTCTCCCTCTCACATTCTCACTTTCCCATTGTCTCTCCCCCTCTCACACTCGCTTTTTCCCATTGTCTCTCCCCTCTCACACTCCTCTTTCCCATTGTCTCTTCCCCTCTCACACTCGCTCTTTCCCATTGTCTCTCCCCTCTCCCATTCTCTCTTTCCCATTGTCTCTCCCCTCTCCCATTCTCTCTTTCCCATTGTCTCTCCCCCTCTCACACTCGCTCTTTCCCATTGTCTCTCCCCTCTCCCATTCTCTCTTTCCCATTGTCTCTCCCCCTCTCACACTCGCTCTTTCCCATTGTCTCTCCCCTCTCCCATTCTCTCTTTCCCATTGTCTCTCCCCTCTCACATTCTCTCTTTCCCATTGTCTCTCCCCCTCTCACATTCTCTCTTTCCCATTGTCTCTCCCCTTTCACATTCTCTCTTTCCCATTGTCTCTCCCTTCTCACATTCTCTCTTTCCCATTGTCTCTCACCCTCTCACACTCGCTCTTTCCCATTGTCTCTCCCCCTCTCACACTCGCTCTTTCCCATTGTCTCTCCCCTCTCCCATTCTCTCTTTCCCATTGTCTCTCCCCTCTCCCATTCTCTCTTTCCCATTGTCTCTCCCCTCTCACATTCTCTCTTTCCCATTGTCTCTCCCCCTCTCACATTCTCTCTTTCCCATTGTCTCTCCCCTCTCCCATTCTCTCGTTCCCATTGTCTCTCCCCTCTCACATTCTCTCTTTCCCATTGTCTCTCTCCCTCTCACATTCTCTCTTTCCCATTGTCTCTCCCCTCTCACATTCTCTCTTTCCCATTGTCTCTCCCCCTCTCACATTCTCTCTTTCCCATTGTCTCTCCCCTCTCACATTCTCTCGTTCCCATTGTCTCTCCCCTCTCACATTCTCTCTTTCCCATTGTCTCTCTCCCTCTCACATTCTCTCTTTCCCATTGTCTCTCCCCTCTCACATTCTCTCTTTCCCATTGTCTCTCTCCCTCTCACATTCTCTCTTTCCCATTGTCTCTCCCCCTCTCACATTCTCTCTTTCCCATTGTCTCTCTCCCTCTCACATTCTCTCTTTCCCATTGTCTCTCCCCTCTCACATTCTCTCTTTCCCATTGTCTCTCTCCCTCTCACATTCTCTCTTTCCCATTGTCTCTCCCCCTCTCACATTCTCTCTTTCCCATTGTCTCTCTCCCTCTCACATTCTCTCGTTCCCATTGTCTCTCCCCTCTCACATTCTCTCTTTCCCATTGTCTCTCTCCCTCTCCATTGTCGGACCTTAAAGAAGGAAACTCAGGCTAGGAGAGTAGAAGAGTCTCCCACCAGCCCAATTACCATCAGGTAATTCAGGTAAATAAGAGTTCATCGGTGTTATATTGAACCAATTCTGACCTATTGAAGCGAATCATGGACAGTGGAAAAACAAATGAAAAGACGATTAGAGGCCACAGATATGGGATTTCTCAGAAGAATGTTGAAAGTTCCCTGGACAGCTTAAAAAAAAAAACCAATGAGGAAATTCTCAAAGAGGCCAACACAAAAATGGAACTCCTAAAAACTTCAGAATGAAACAAGCAACATTTTTCGGGCACATCATGAGAAGAGGAAAGTTGGAATACTTGGTTACAACTGACAAAATAGATGGAAAGAGAGAAAATATACTGGATAGCTTGGTGTCATGGCATGGAAAACAGTCAACAACAGAAATGATACGATGCACGGTGGATAGGAGATAGTGGAAGGACATGATCGCCTGCGCCAACCGGTATAGCACACGATGATGAATACAAATTGCGCAGTTAAACCATATTGCCAATACACCACAAGGAGTAAATGAGTTGTTTCTTCGTTTCTTTATTATTATATTCTGACGTCATACAAAGCAAAGGGTGCGGGTTTAGAACGGATCCAGATAAGGCGGTGAGAAAGTTCTCGGCTTCACTAGAGAAACCTCATCTTGTTGATGAGATGCTTTGAGGGTCTGACATCGATAAAACCTAGACATTCCTTAGATGGACTCCGTTTACAATGGCAGAGTATCCGATGATAAGAGATGCCCACTTTGGCCAAATAGACCGACCTCAAAGGCTACAGGGATAAACAAAGGCATGTCGTTAGTGAGACAAGCTGATGGAAATGTCCGATCAGTAGCGCCAATGATACCACAATCAAAGGGAAATAACGCGCGGTGCACACGAAACACGACGACGAAATATCAGCGGCTTATCACTACTGTTGGGGTGTCTGAGGACAGTGCAGAAGGAAATCCTTGCTGGAATCAAACACAGAATGATTGCATAAAGAGGGGCGTACTTGTACATGTCTCCAGCGCTTCAGAACAAAGTATGCGAATAATTAGCATTCTGGACTAGCAGAATGAGGGAGAATTTACGAGGGAGAATTTATATGTGCAGTATTTGTATGAGGCGATTAACATTTGTATGAAGTGATTAACATTTGTATGAGGCGATTAACATTTGTATGAGGCGATTAACATTTGTATGAGGCGATTAACATTTGGATTCTCTCTCTCTGCGATCAGGACTTAATCAGAGTAGGACTCCAGACTCTCGCACGAAGCCAGCTGTCTGTTTAAACCTGTTAGATCCACCCCGATTGAATACCTGTTAAAACGTTGCACTGTGTTCTGCGCCAGTGGCCCAGTGCATCCGATTTAAGCCAGCATTTTGTTCAGGTTTGCTTTCCTTAGCCTTTCATTGTCCCCAATCTTCCTGCAAGGCAGCAGATGATCTTTTCTTTAGGGGGATTCTGCCCTTAGATGGTCGGCCTTCCCAGGTTTACGAGCACCATCTGCCCGAGTCACTAGAGGTGACTAACACAGACATGCGACTTGCAATATGAGGAAACTGCAACAAGGAACACTTTTCATGCACAGCCTCCAACTGTTCCCGCCGCCTATCCCCATATACCGGTAAGTCACGTCCTCTTGAAAATGATGATCGTCGTAGCACTTGATGATGTTAGGCCATCGTTGATGACTCCAATTCCGAACATATAGACACACAGTCAGACGTCAAATTTTCTACGTCGCACATCAAACAGCAGACCGTAAGATTTGCGCACGGCCGGTTTAGGGAACCATTACGATGACGTAGCACACAACAATGTCGCCGAACAAATAATCTCGACCCCTTTAGATTTTTGTCTGATTACTCAAGTGTATGCAGCCTACGACGAACAAAACACGAAGCAAATTCCCCAAAGAGACAAATCTGCGGCTGACGAAGTAGTTTACATTAATGTGTAACATGGAAATAACTTGCGTCAAAGAATTTCAACAACGGTCGGTCATGAACAGCACCAATGTGACGTAAAGCGCAGATCAAGTCTAGACGGTGAAAGGTCTCACTCACAACACTTGATTCGCCAAAAACGGACTGTTGTCGGCCTACGACCTCGCTTTAGCGACACAGATGTATCAAGCATATCATCATTTTGACTTTAACGCAGAAAAGTGCAATGAAGATCCGAAATTAATCAGATCCTGGGTGCATTTTCTGCAGCGATCGAGAGGACGTGGACTAGATCCGCCATCTTGGAGACCAACATTTGGATTAAAGATGAACAATTGGATTAAAGATGAACAAATGGATTAAAGATGAACAAATGGATTAAAGATGAAAAATTGGAAGTGTTTGGTGCAAGTATATAGAACATTGAAAGGTTTCAAATGTTCGTAGGCTTGTACTGATTTCATGTCCTGACCACTCTGGCACTATCATCAACAAGAAAAGATATGATCATAAACTGTCATCAAGATCAAGTGTGGTTGAAACTGTAGAGCTTATCAACATAAATTTCTGTTTTATTGACTGTTGGTGGTGATGGAGTGACATACACACTCTGATTATAGAGACGTCATGAAAATGTGGGAATTAGTGGAGGTGGTGGACTAGAAGTGGACTAGTGGACTTTGTAAAAGAGACAATAAGAATTGGTGGAGGTGATGGACTAAAAGTGGACTTTGTAAATGAGACAATGAGAATTGGTGGAGGTGGTGGAATAGAAGTGGACTTTGTGAAAGAGACAATAAGAATTGGTGGAGGTGATGGACTAAAAGTGGACTTTATAAATGAGACAATGAGAATTGGTGGAGGTGGTGGACTTGAAGTGGACTTTGTAAAAGAGACAATGAGAATTGGTGGAGGTGGTGGACTAAAAGTGGACTTTGTGAAAGAGACAATAAGAATTGGTGGAGGTGATGGACTAAAAGTGGACTTTATAAATGAGACAATGAGAATTGGTGGAGGTGGTGGACTTGAAGTGGACTTTGTAAAAGAGACAATGAGAATTGGTGGAGGTGGTGGACTAAAAGTGGACTTTGTAAAAGAGACAATAAGAATTGGTGGAGGTGATGGACTAAAAGTGGACTTTATAAATGAGACAATGAGAATTGGTGGAGGTGGTGGACTAGAAGTGGACTTTGTAAAAGAGACAATGAGAATTGGTGGAGGTGGTGGACTAAAAGTGGACTTTGTAAAAGAGACAATAAGAATTGGTGGAGGTGATGGACTAAAAGTGGACTTTGTAAATGAGACAATGAGAATTGGTTGCGGTGGTGGACTAAAAGTGGACTTTGTAAAAGAGACAATGAGAATTGGTGGAGGTGATGGACTAAAAGTGGACTTTGTAAAAGAGACAATGAGAATTGGTGGAGGTGGTGGACTAGAAGTGGACTTTGTAAAAGAGACAATAAGGATCGGTGGAGGTGGTGGACTAAAAGTGGACTTTGTAAAAGAGACAATAAGAATTGGTGGAGGTGATGGACTAGAAGTGGACTTTGTAAAAGAGACAATGAGAATTGGTGGAGGTGGTGGACTAGAAGTGGACTTTGTAAATGAGACAATGAGAATTGGTGGAGGTGATGGACTAAAAGTGGACTTTGACTTTGTAAAAGAGACAATGAGAATTGGTGGAGGTGGTGGACTAGAAGTGGACTTTGTAAAAGAGACAATGACAATTGATGGAGGTGGTGGACTAGAAGTGGACTTTGTAAATGATTCTATGAGAATTGGTGGATAGTTAGTTACTTGAGATGTACTTTGTAAATGATTCTATGAGAATCTGTGGATAGTTGCATGAGATGGACTTTATAAAGGAGTCTATGATAATTTGGTAGACATGTTGGACTCATGGTGGACTTTGTAAATTTGAGACGACAAATCGATTTCTTTTTAGTTATTAGTTCACTAAAATAACTGACACCTAGTATAAGTTGTGTGGTCTGTCGACATGTTCTTCGCACCCATGTGACTGTCCGAAGTGTGATCATCCGGGTTTATTTGATATATGTTAGTCCATATGTTATTAAATAAGTTAGCGTTATCTAATAACACCAAAGCTAAAACTAAGAATAGCAAAATGTTACATCTTCTCAATATTCCTATATGGTGCAGAAACATGGACATTAGACAAGAAAACAGAACAGCGAATTGAAGCCTTTGAAATGTGGATATATAGAAGAATAGGTAGAACTGGATGGAAGGAAAAGAAAACAAACGACGAAGTCTTAAAACAACTAAAAATGAAAAGAGAACTTCTAAACACAATTAGAACAAGACAAATGCGATTCGTAGGCCATGTTAAAAGACACAACAGCCTACTGAAAGTAATCCTGGAGGGGAAAATACAAGGTAAAAGAGGCAGAGGCAGACCACGATTAACATGGACGAGTAACATCAAAAGATGGACAAATCAACCGATGACAACCTGCACCATCAAAGCAAGAGATAGAGCAGAATGGCGCTCCATGGTAGCCAACCTTCGTTGCGGAGATGGCACTCAATGATGATGATGAGCGTTATCTGTTGACATCATCATATGTCAATATTTGACCTCATCGATAGCAACGATACGTGGATGCAACGATAAGAGGAACAACAATAAGTGGGAAAATAGCGGAAATAATTTCTGATAATATCTTCAAACCACAAGAGAAAATTCGATTGACATGAAAATGTTGAAACCAACCGCAAAAGCTTTAAACTGGCCTGGGGCAGGTTGAATATGTGGACCAGAAAGATTGTTGACATCTTAATTGTTGACATCTTAATTGTTGACATCTTAATTGTTGACATCTTAATTGTTGACATCTTAATTGTAGACATCTTGCTGTTGCTGCACTGTACCGCATCCCATCATAATGATGGGTCATCGATATGTGAGCGGAAGAAATAAAAAAAAGATTGCATGGACGATGACGTCTTGTTAAGCAAGAAAATCGCGGCAGACTTTATTGCAAGTTGTTAAGGGTTGTTTTTTTCCTGGTAATACTCCATGTTTTGATTCTCGTATAATTTTTTCATAAATGTTTTTATATTTCCTGATTCATCAACATCAAGTGTCTTATGGCGTCGAGATTAAATATCCTTTCCTTGGAATTGCTCCATACATTCTTGAAACATCCAGTACATTTGTGCCAGTGGAGAGACACTTAAGTCAGTCATCATGAAGTAACGTCGTGAACGTGCCTCAAGTAATAAGCCTACCGGCGTAGGTGATCATGTCTCTCCACAACTTTCGATCACGACAGTTACTTACCATTTCTGTTGTTGACCTTCTGCCAGTCCATTCTCTTAAGCTGTCTGGTATCTTTTCTCTTTGCTTCCCTCTATCTCTTCGTCCCTCATTTTCCTCATTTGTTATAATATATTACAGCTGTTACCTTGTCATTGTATGGCCAAAAAGTGATGATTGTTTCTTCCTAATATTGGAAATTAGCTCTCTTTTGCTTTGGTATCATTCAGCACGTTTTCATTACTCTTCTTAGCCGTCCATGGTGTTCTCAACATTCTTCCTGTAAAATCACATTTCTACAGCCTTCAGTAATTTTCTTGTCTGTTGTCTTATATCCCATGATTCATATCCATATGTTAAGACTGCTTCTACATAACATTTAAGAACTCTTTTTCTTGTTTCTGTTGTCAAAAATTGATTGCACAGTATCTTCCTCATGTTTTTGGAAAGCTGCTTTTGCATGAATCATTCTGCATCTCACCTCTTTTGTACATCTACCATCTGAGGTTAATATTGTTTCCAGATATTTAAATTCATTTACCTGTTTTAATATTGTTCCACTTGTCTTTATTTTGCACTGAGGTGATGTCTTTTTGTTTGTTGTTACCAATACTTCTGTCTTTTTACTATTAAGGTTGAGTCCTTTATTTTTGCTTTCTTTCACTATAATGTCTAACATTTCCGGTAACTCATTTCCACTCTTAGCGATTAAGACTGTATCATCAGCATACCTTAGATTATTTATATTATGATCTCCAATTGTTATTCTTAGCATGCCCCTTATGGATATTAAAATAATCTCACTATATATATTCAATGAATCTGGTGGCAGCACATAACCTTGGCTAACACTCTATTTTATTTGTTGAAACATTCCCAATTGATTTCCAGTTCTTTTGGCCGTTGTTTATTGTCATACATGTTCTTTATTATTCTTAGATCTTTGCTGCCTACGTTTATGCTTTCTAAAATTTTGATTATTCCCTGATGCTTGGCTTTGTCAGATTCTTTTGTGGAATCAATGAAACTTAGGTATAGATCTGTTTTCCCCTCTATGGCTCTTTCTACTAAAGATCGTGTGATGTATATGGCATTGTTCGTTTATTTGGCCTCCAACAAAACCACATTAATCATTACTGTTCATCACTAATTTCTGCACTGATTTTGTTTCACACCCTTCGCATGATGATTCTTAGTAATATCTTAGTCATGTGACTCATTAGGCTTATTGTGCGATGAACTAATATTTTTAGTTAGCTATGTATGGCTAATTTTATTTACACACATATCTGTGTGTGTTGTTCATGTTGAAGGCCTATTGAGCCGAAACGTTGTTCAATTGTGTCGTCCATTCATTACGTTAATCTTTAATCACACAATTTGTTACTATTTTCCCCATCAAGGCCAGCTCCTTGTCGTGGGGATGGGGCTTAACAGTCACCAGGGACTGAAAACCAAGACTGGCCAGGCCTTCCTACACCCGTGCAAGACCACAGTCTGCTCTAGCAATTTTAAGTGCTGAAGTCGGAGGCAACCAGCCAAAAGGCGCACTACAAAAATCAGGATGCCACGCACTCACGCCAATGGGAAGCATGCCTATAACTGCAAATCGATATGGCACTCACCCTGTGATGGACACTCAGGCAGGTGCAGCGCCGGGCCCTCAGCCTCGAAAGGGCCCAACCTATATTACTGGATGTCCTTCTCAATCGCTCTGTGGAGTCAGGGGGCGAGAGAATAGAGTTACTGGCCAACCCAAAATAAGACCACTCAAAATAATGCACTGGAATGCTGAAGGCATCAACAGCAAAAGAGATGGGTACAGTAAAAAGATAGAATTAGAAAATATCCTGCATGAAGAACAAGTAAGCATATGCTGTTTGCAGGAAACCCATCTAAACAACGACATAGCCTTGAAGATTAGGGGATACCAGTGCTACCGATCTGACAGGAAAAACAGACAAAAGGGCGGAATACTGACTCTTGTAAGGAACAACATTAATGCATGTCAGATTGAAGTGTATATGGATGGGGCGGAATATCAAATACTGCACCTCAGGACAGGAAATACAGACTTCCATCTACTTAACTATTACTGTCCGAGTGACCGCCCACTAGCACTAGACACAATTACATTAAAAGAAAGAATAATTGTATGTGGAGACTTTAACAGCCATTCACAGAGCTGGGGCTATGAAGATATGGACAAGAGAGGTGAAGAACTTGAAAATTGGCAGGATGACAATGGGCTTATACTATTAAACCAGGCAACAGATCCACCAACATTCTATTCCAGATCATGGCATACCACATCTACACCAGACCTTGCTTTCCATTCACCAGACCTGGATTGGAATATCACACGTATTGTTGGGAAACAACTTGGAGGCAGCGACCACCGACCTGTCTTTTTAGTGGTGCAAAATGAGGCCGTCAGGGAGAGCAGCACTCTCTCCAGATGGAATTACAAAAAGGCAGACTGGAAAATGTATCAACATTACACCAGTGTACTGACTAAAGATCTAAATACAGACAGAGACATCAACAAAATAGTTGATGAATTCAGTAGACTAATAATACAAGCTGCCAGTGAAACAATACCCAGAGGGGCACGGAAACACTACAAACCATACTGGAATAGTGAACTAGAGCAACTGCACAATGACATGGAAACATCTCGAAAACAAGCAGAAAATAACCCCTGCCAGGAACACCACAATAACTATCAGCATGCTAAAGCCAAATTTCAATGGGCTAAACTACAAGCCAGACGGAGAAGTTGGAAAGAGAAAACAGAGTACATGAATCTAGAACGAGACACAAGAAAAGTGTGGAAGCTTGTAAAACAGCTGAATGATGAGGGTACAGAAGGGAACACAAAAATTACACTGAAGAAGGATGGAAACATTCTAACAGGTAAACATGCAGCAAATCACTTTGCAGACTCCTTTGCAAATGACAACAATATTGAAATTAGCCTAGAGAAACGTCAAGAGACCCGTCTAAAACAACAAAATGCAAGACAAGAAGAGACTGCACATGAAGTCATGGAAATACCCATTACACAAAGAGAGCTAGAGCTGGCAATATCCAAATTAAAAATGAAAAAGTCACCAGGTAGTGATGGAGTGTCTAATGAAATGATTAAGAACTTGGGAACTGCAGCTAAAGCAAAACTACTGCAGATCTACAACATTTGCTGGATCACAGGTAAAGTGCCACAGGCATGGAGAGAAGCAATTATGATACCATTACTAAAGCCAGGAAAAGATGGTTCAATGACATCCAGCTATAGACCAATCAGCCTTACAAGCTGTTTGTGTAAAACAATGGAACGTATAATCAATCTCAGACTGCAGTGGTACCTGGAAAGTGAAAATCTCCTTGTCCCACAACAAGCAGGCTTTAGACAGTGTTACTCTACCGAAGATCAGGCAACCTATCTTTCCCAGGAAATTGAGGATGCGTTTCAAGAAAAGAAACTGGTACTAGCAGCATGGATAGACCTAAAGAAAGCATTTGATAAGGTATGGAAGGAAGGGCTTTTGAAGAAACTGAGAAATTATGGAGTAAATGGCAGGATGTACAAATGGGTCAAAGCATACCTGCATAACAGGAGAGCCAGAGTGCAACTGGATGGTCTTAAGAGTAAGAAGGTCTTACTGCGCCAGGGCGTTCCACAGGGAGGGGTACTATCTCCAACACTTTTTCTGATCTACATCAATGACCTAGTTACTGAACTACCACATGGTATCAAAGTGGCAATGTATGCAGATGACTTGGTAATGTGGTGCACAGAGGAGTATGCAACAGTGGCCTCCAAATTGTTACAAAGAGCTATGAATGCACTGAATTCATGGACAAATAGATGGTGTATCAGCATCAATACAGACAAATGCAGTACTACACTTTTCACTCTTTCCCCAAAACAAAAAGCAGGAGCCATCTATATAAACAATGAGCCTGTGAAAGAAGACATACAGGCTACGTATCTCGGAGTTACATTTGATAACAAACTATCTTGGAAACAGCAGATAAATAAGGCAACCCAAAAAGCAAGGAGAAAATTGGCTATTCTAAGAAAGCTGTGTGGAACTACGTGGGGTGCGAGTGGGAAAATACTCAGTAAAGTTTACCAACAGAGTATACGCCCACATTTAGAATATGGATCATCTGCATGGTGTTCAGCATCAAACACCACACTTCAAGAACTGGATAAAGTACAAAACCAGGCACTTAGGGTCATCACAGGAGCAATGAAATCAACACCAATATTAGAGATGGAGAAATTGTGGAGGATACCAGCACTGAGAGAACGGAGGGACACAAAGGTGCTGATACAGGCAGAAAAATTTGCTTGCATGCCGAGACATCCAATGAAGGACCGATTCCAAAATCTTGCATTGGGACGACTTAAGAGAAGCAGTTTTATCCACCAAGCCAAGCGTATTAGTAGACAAACACCAGACATGCCAAGAGCTGTTAACCCCCTACTGCCCATACCAGAACAGACTCCCTGGACAGAGGAATCTGGATTATCAGTTCAAATACGGACAGAAGTGAAAGGAATAGTTGATAAAGAGGAACAGAATAGTCTACAGCGAAAAACAATAACTCTCAGTTTCCTGGATGAAGAATACCCACAAGACCTATGGATTCGTGTGTATACAGATGGATCAGCACAGAATGCAGTAAAAAATGGGGGAGCAGGTGCATATATAGAATACCCAAATAACACTAGGGATATGAATAAAATAGCAACAGGGAAATATTGTCACAATTATGATGCAGAAATACAAGCAATAAAGTTAGCAATAGAAAAACTGCTGAACATTAATCTTAGCCCGCAGCCTGTAGTGTTTTTGACAGATGCAAGATCAGTACTCCAGGCACTACAATCCAGAAAATTACCACATCTGCAGACCTTATTGACTGAACTCTGCAAGCACCACAGGGTTGCCCTGCAGTGGATCCCATCTCACTGTGGAATACCAGGAAATGAGAAAGCAGATCAGTTGGCAAAGGAAGGTTCAACAGGCACACAACTAGATACACCTGTTACATACCATCATAAGAAACAGATAATCAAATCAATCAGAGGACCACAAGCCCCAAATCAGGATGCCTTTTATAATATGAATAGATATGAACAAGTTATCATTATACGTCTCAGAACAGGACACAATCGACTCCATAGTCACATGTATACAAAATTCAAGATCGGCACCTCAACTACTTGTACATGTGGACAGGCGCCCCAGACTGCTGAACACATACTTCAAGACTGCACTGAATATAGTAGACTGAGGAAAATCCATTGGCCCATAGATACAACACTACAGACAAAACTATATGGGCCACTGCAAGAATTACAAAAGACAGTAACATTTATACAGGAAACGACATTGCAGATATAGACAATGCTTCAGGCGAACGAAAGATAGATAGATAGATGTTACTATTTTCTTCATTTCTCCTCTGATATAAGGCAAGGTCAAATAATAAACGTTTTTACCTAATAAGACTTCATCAGTAGACACGTATATAAAGTGTATGTTAGAAAATGTTCAAAATGGGAGCAACTGCGCAATTTTTTTTTAGTGTAATCGATATAATAATAAGTGACATCAAATGCCCAGTCCTATTGGTTACAAACATTACGTGCTTTGTAAACACTGAACATATAAAATAACTCTTGGTACTTGTTGAAAGTAGGAAAGAACAGGACGCATACCAATGTCAGGATAAAATATAAAATAAAAAGCATAGTTTCAAACAGCTTCACTTAATATTAACCAACAAAGTGAAGTTGAGGTGCGCGTGGCTGTGAGGCTTATAAACCACTGTTCCGCTGGCTGAAAAGCCGACTTACGGTGTTCGAAACCTGCGGTAGACAGAAAGGAATTTTTCTATCGGGGGAGGGGGGGGGGTGAAATACAAATACTGAGTCTCACGTCGTGGCGACTGCTTTGACCAAGCGGCCTTTTTCCCTCAGGTTCTATCGTGTGCCCCCCGACATGCACCAGCGATGGTACTATGTGTCGTAAAGATAGTTTTTTATTTTTATTTTTAACAAAGTGAAATTGTTAAGGCCAACCCCGCCGGCACTACGGATTAGGTCGTCTGTGCTGAGATAAAAGTGTTTGACCAGATAATGTTCGACGCCAACACGCATATTTAGGACGCGCAAAGCGACATCTCAACAAAGTAACATCTTCAGCAACGAAATAGAAAAATAAGTAAAGCGACAATGAAGGAAATAGGAACTAGACTTTGTCAATGACGCTACATACCTATGGTGGTAATCACAGTGATGCTGTAGAGAAGCGAGCCAGAGAAAGACCATTTGACGTCATCATTGAACTCATCTCTCCCGTCCCAGCCTCGTTCCTTGATGGCCGACACGATCTCGTCTTGAAACTCCCTCATGATTTTGTCGGCCAGAGCTGTCCAGTTTTTCTCGTACAGGATGTTTAACTCTTGAGTCGCGTTCCACAGCTGTGGGTCAGACGCATGGCATGATTACAATGTGATGATTAGTTGATAAATTCAGCTTTATTTGTTCATAAATTTAATGTAAAAATAAAGTAAAGTAAAGGTTACCTCCCCTGCCTTACTTGGCGTCCGGGGGATACGGTGCTAGTGACCATATTTTTTCATGACCACGGCACATTTTTGGGTGATGTGGTCGGTATCACGCCAGGCCGCCTTTACCTCACAGAAAAGGCTGGGTAAAACCTAAGGCCTTGTTGATTCGAAGAAAAAAAATCTGTCACTACTGGGAATCGAACCCGGACCAACCTGATTAGGAAGCGATCACACTAACCACTCAGCCACCGTGGCTCTCAAATTTAATGTACTTTCATGTTACATTTAACCTGTCATGTTGATAAATATAATGTACTCTCATGTTACATTTAACCAGTCACGTTAATAAATTTAATGTACTCTCATGTTACAGATGACCTGTCACGTTAATATATTTAATGTACTCTTATGTTACGTTTAACCCTGTCACGTTAATAAATGTAATGTACTCTCATGTTACATTTAACCCTGTCACGTTGATAAATGTAATGTACTCTCATGTTACATTTAACCCTGTCAGGTTGATAAATGTAATGTACTCTCATGTTACATTTAACCCTGTCACGTTAATAAATGTAATGTACTCTCATGTTACATTTAACCGGTCGCGTTGATAAATTGAACGCATCATAGCAGTTGATGAAAGCAACATGTCCTGTTTATCTTTGTAATAATGCATGTTTACACATGTTGTAAAGACGTGGTGTTTTTATTGTTATTTATTATACGACGACTGGTTTACGCCGTTGAACCAACCACTGGTTTAACTTCTTAACTGAATTTTTAAATACAATATAATGTATTTTGTGCGTGCTTCTTCGTACTCAGAATAGACCGTCCATCTTTCTTTAACACATTATTTACAGTCAAACAAACTCTTAAGGTGTTCCATCACATGAAAACATATTTATTTATGTACTGTTATTACATTCCTATAGTCACACATTATATTATCACAAAATAAAGTTTTAGCAGCAACTTAAAATTTTAATTACATCCACAATGGACACACTCTGGTTGCTCGTTATTAAGTGCGATATCGCTTTCCACGTTTACAATGTAACGTGATCTGTTTATATATTTTTGAAGAGTTATTTATAACCACAATGTCGTTTGTCTAACAATGCAATGTTATATTTATAGACGTAATGTAGTATGTCTTTGAATATAAAGTGGTCTTTATATAAATATAATTTGTTCTGTTTATGAATGTATTATAGCTGTATATAAATTTAGAGAGCTTTATTTATAGATGTAATGAGTTTTGTATAAAGCTATAACGTGCTCTGTTTATAAATGTAAAATGGCGTGTTCATAATCTCTGGTGGTAACTTAAAATGTAACGATCTTTTGCTGAACGTTGGTAGCGAGGCGTATTGATAAATGTTTTTGGATCTTTCGATAATTACAACAATCACGCTTTAAGACACATGTAATGTGATATATCGATACATTTAATGTCGAGAATTGTAGCATGGATTGTTGATAAGCATACAATGATCAGTAGCTAGTTATCATTTACCACATTGGCAGATGTGTGATTAACTGCAAATCGACCATCATTTTCATCACACATGGCAATGCGTATGTGGGTATGTGTGTGTGTTTGTTGGTGTGTTGTGTGTGTGTGGTGGTTATTATCTCGCTAATCAATGTTATGGTAGGTAAACGTTATCCAATTTTGGTGATGCATCTTACTGTTAATGTCACAGTCAGTGCTACGGAGTTCGTGCAGGTGGGCCAGAACTCTCCTCAGATTTTCTCTAGAAACCTGTGAGAAATATCCTAGCACCTATGGACTCGTCTTCATGTGGTGATTTCAGAGGACAGGGCGAATTAGTTGTGTGGGGTAGCTAACTCTATAAAATGTTCCATATGTCATGTGAAGAAAGCATTGGAGAGTCTGAGGCGTCATAACTTCCTCCCGGGGTAGATACGAATTGTTAGCCTAAAAATGACAACCCATCTAGGAAAAGGTAAATTCCGATTATAAACCCCTGCTTTCTAGTGAGTCGATCTGTTCACGAAATACATCTCAGGAGTATACCCTGAGGAAAAAATTCACAGATGGGAGTCCATAAGGCAGTTGAGTGTCAATTTCAACATTGCTCTAGCAACTCTTTCGACGCAGTTGGCACAATATTTTTGTCTGGTACTATCAGAGCTTGGATCGCTCGGCTGTGGGGATAGAAGAAACATGTTGCATGGGCAATAACTTTTCTCTGTTTTCTCTACTGACAAAACTAGCTCATTAGATTCATAGAAAAAGAGAATTCATGGCGAAAGAAAAGAAAAAAATAACATATCCAAGGGGCGCTGAAAAATCCATAGTAATCTATGACTGACAGAGGCTACTACTACTATTACTACTACTACAACTACTGTTACTACTACAGCTACAACAACAACAACTACTACTACAACTACAACAGCAACAACGACTATTACTACTACTACCACTATAATTACTACTACTATTACTACTAGTACTACTACTTCTACTACGACTACTACTACTACTACCACTATAATTACTACTACTACTACTAGTAGTACTACTACTTCTACTACGACTACTACTACTACTACCACTATAATTACTACTATTACTACTAGTAG
Organism: Megaustenia siamemsis; assembly: GCA_032433765.1. Taxonomy (NCBI): domain Eukaryota; kingdom Metazoa; phylum Mollusca; class Gastropoda; order Stylommatophora; family Ariophantidae; genus Megaustenia; species Megaustenia siamemsis. Next base: position 69,017,326 of record JAVIAB010000008.1, read on the forward strand.
TACTACTACTTCTACTACGACTACTACTACTACTACTACTACGACTACAGCTACTACTACTACTACTACTACTACTACTAGTAGTACTAATACTATAACCACTACTATGAGCTCGTCAGGAATGCATGTTGGGGACCTTGGTATCCTAGTTGGGAAAACTGCTCGATTAGGCTAGCGACGTTCGGACAACTCACGTTTGATTATCGCTGGAAGCAGTGATTGGAAAAAAGATACCCCTCAGTCAATGAGTAACAGGGTATTTCACCCTGGGAAGGCGAGGAATGCCGCCTCGCATCGTGAGTTACGATGCTTTAAGCGACACTTTCCAGAAGTCTCCGAACACTTCTGGATATGCGGCCGAGCACATATGGGTGAAAACTGGCGTGCTAAGACGCCGGTTCAAGTCTCGTACTTTATCTTTACCGGCATTCAGTGATCATGATGATGATGCAAACACAAACAAAATGCTAAATGTTTGCTGTGGGACGCTCTTTTTCTGCAGACATGATGTATGATCAAATCATGTAAATGTTGTTAATGGATGTATCCCAGAATTAATTCCACATTTATCATTACAAAAAATTATTCATTCTGCATTTTGTGTGAACCAAGTTTTATTTCTTTCTTTTATTTATCAGGTTCGTGTTGCTAGTTTGATTTCAAGACACAACATGGAGAGTCGAAGGCATAGATTCACGTGACTGTCATGACATTATTCAAGATCTGGCCTGCAGTTACGAGTTTCTTGGTGTTGTTGGCTAGTTAATCCCTAATTGTGTTTTTTTTAAATTATTATTCCAGTTTCACCAGTCTCGGATTTTTTTTCCCGCGAATTTAATTTACGCAATGTCACATGAAAATGTCGATAAATGTCTCGTTAAATGTCGATAAGCGCCCAGTCAAATGTCGATAAATGTCTCGTTAAATGTCGATAAATGACCGGTGGCATGTTGATTGGTAAACACAAAAGGTACAGATTGAAAATAGTGAAAACAAAAAACTACTCCATATTAGAAAGTAAACCTAACACTAGGGATACAGAAATCATGTAGAGAAATGAAAGTGTTAAATGTCTCTATGTATGAAAGTGTTACATTTCTCTATGTGTGAAAGTGTTACATTTCTCTATGTATGGATGTGTTACATTTCTCTATGTATGAATGTGTTACATTTCTCTATGTATGAATGTGTTACATTTCTCTATGTATGATAGTTTAAAATTCTTTCTATGTTTGGAGATTTTAACTTTTCTACGTATGGAAAATTTGCTAAATTCTCAGTGTATGAAAATGCTTCATATTTTCGCCCATGACAGTTGGGCTAAATCTTCCCATGAATACAGAATTTTGTTAACATTTTACAAGCACGGATTTGTCTCCCTTAAATCAGCACGTATATAAACAGTTAAATTTCCAATCTCATGAAAACATCTGCTGTATTCGGTTTAATAAAATGAACAAAATAAAATACAAATATAAAGAAAATAACTTTCAAGGCTACTTTTAATGAGACAGAGACGAGGATAGAAGATAATGCTGCGAATTTAATACGTTGAATCTCAAGCGAATAAATGGCTTGTATTGAAGCCACAGGGATTAAATATACCCTTGTAGAAAATAATGTTTTGTATAATGAAGAGGTTCTATCAGTTCAAACGTGATAACGGTAATATCAATGACACGCCAGTAGTTAGGGCTCCTAAAGATCGGGACAATTCGGTAAAATAGCAAGAATTTATGGACTGACAGACAGTTGCTGCTTCCAGTTTCAGATTAGTTTAGCTTATCTGAGGTATGTTGCTTGAGCATTTACAATCGATAACATAAATTGATGATTCTCAACCCGCTATCGGCGGGCACACATAATCCAAGTTTTCCCGTCTATCCACGCACTGACATACTTCTATGGATGAATATAATTTATTATTGCTATTATTATTTGTATTATTTTTATTTTTATTATTCTCTTCTCTTCTTTTTAGCGTTCACCCGGTAAATAGTCGTAGATGCGCTGTGTCGACATAGCTGCGACATCTGCGCATTTGGGCCCGACTCATCCGTCTTCGGCTTAAATGAGCAAATTTACTTAACAATTGTTTGCCTGGACAGCGGCCGTGTGGGCCTACTCTTTTCGACTTAAACTGCCAATGATTCTTCAACGTGCGCGAGTGCACACGGGACCTCCTATTTTTCGCCGTTTAATGAGACAGCTAGACAACGAATGTCACTACCCAGAGACCAGGGCAGTGTAAAGCCACGAAGAAACAGTGAGTTCGATTTGTGACAAATCTTCACCGACTGTGGTGGGAATCGAAACTGAGACCTTTCTGTCCAGAAGCCGACGTGTTATCTCTAGACCACGCAGTGCCCATAGGGAGCCGCGTTAGCTCACTGGTTAGCGAACTGGACTACAAAGGACGAAAGGTCGGGTTCGATCCTGATCGACGGTTTCCAGGTTCACACAGCTTTAAATGAGTATCGGATTTTGTCTGGAGAAAGTAAAGCGGTACGGACGTAATGCTGACCACATTACTTCAAAAAAATATACTGAAGGTCTGTAAAAATTATGGTCACTAACACCATATTGTGTGTTTTGCTTTGGCCTCTTTCAGAACGTTTTCATTACTCTTCTTAGCTGTCCATGGTATTCTCAATATTCTTCTGTTAAACCACATTTCTACAATATATTACACTATAAGTCATAAAAAGAGAGCTAATTTCCAATATTAGGAAGAAACAATCATCATTATTTGGCCATGTAATGAGAAGAGAACAACAGGAATATATTATAACAACTGGGAAAATTGAGGGACGAAGAGAAAGAGGGAAGCAAAGAGAAAAGATACCAGACAGCTTAAGAGAATGGCTTGGCAGAGGGTCAACAACAGAAATGATAAATAACTGTCGTGATCGAAAGTTGTGGAGAGACATGATCACCTACGCCAGCAGACCCGGTACTTGATGATGATGATGATAAGTTATAAATTATTTTATATTACAATATAAGTCATAAATTATTTTATATTACAATATAAGTCATAAATTATTTTATATTACAATATAAGTCATAAATTATTTTATATTACAATATAAGTCATAAATTATTTTATATTACAATATAAGTCATAAATTATTTTATATTACAATATAAGTCATAAATTATTTTATATTACAATATAAGTCATAAATTATTTTATATTACAATATAAGTCATAAATTGCCAAATCGTCGTCCCGCTCAGTCTGCCATTTCTCATTCAGCGATGGAAAGAGAACGACAGTTCTGACATAGGCCATGGCGTGTTAGATTTATGGAGTCGCCCCGGGAGACCAAGATGTGCTACAACAACAGAAGTCTGACGCTGCTTCCGTTCATATTTGGACGCTATACAACAGAGACCTTAAGCTACGACAACTATAACAAGAAATACAACAACAGAAACAAAAACAACTGCTTCTGCTAGTATTTCTACAGCTGCAATTACAAAAGCAAAAATTAATGTAACTACAGCCACAACAACAACTACTGCTGCTACTAATACAAACACTACTAAAACTACAACAGTTATCATCACTGCCACTACAACTACTCAACTACTACTGCTGCTACTAATACAAACACTACTAAAACTACAACAGTTATCATCACTGCCACTACAACTACTCAACTACTACTGCTGCTACTAATACAAACACTACTAAAACTACAACAGTTATCATCACTGCCACTACAACTACTCAACTACTACTGCTGCTACTAATACAAACACTACTAAAACTACAACAGTTATCATCACTGCCACTACAACTACTCAACTACTACTGCTGCTACTAATACAAACACTACTAAAACTACAACAGTTATCATCACTGCCACTACAACTACTCAACTACTACTGCTGCTACTAATACAAACAAACAAACAGGTCTGTGGGCTTATCAATATCAGCGTTGGTGAGGAGTGGATACCGGTGCCTACGTCATTCAAGGGGACTTTCTCATGTATTGTCACACTCGACAGGAAAAGTAGGGAACAGAACCCAGTCGTGGTTAATGCTGAGGTCAACGGTCTCATCTGCGATAACACCGATAAGAAAGATGCAGTCATCTATACAGACGGATCTGTAAGACGACACGAAAAAAGTGCATGGGCATTTACAGCACGTTCGGCAGGCAGAATAGCCAAGGAAGACAGTGGTGCATACGCCATGACCACGAGTAGCATGACAATGGAGGTGATGGCAGTGACCAAGGCATTCAAATAGTTAGAGTCGTTGCAGAAATCCAAAATACGTAAGGTCACCTTTGTCTATGTCCCTGGACATGCGGGAGTACGGGGAAATGAGAGAGCGGACAGGTTGGCTAGCTGCGCTGTCGTTGAGGACGGGCAACCGATGGATCGGGCGGACGTCATCAATGCACTCCGAGATGTGGGAAGAGCACAGGACTTCGACAAACACAGATCAACGTCGCTTCTTCGGATGATGGAAATGGGAGTTAAGATGGGCACAGCCAGAAATGAGAAACTTGGTGGCCGTGTAAGAAGACTTATCAACCAACATAGAACTGGAGTCGTCAGTCGCTGGACACTGAGGGAATTGCTGAGGAGGGGATCTGAGCACCTATGGACATGTTCGGAGTGCAATGATGATGACCCGCAAATAACTCAATAACTCAATAACAATAACTACTAAAGCTACAACAGTTGTCATCACTGCCACTACAACTACTCAACTACTACTTTTACTGATACTGTTACTGTTACCACTAACAATACTACTGCTGTTGCTGCTACTGCCACTACTGCTGCTGTTACTACTACTACTACTACTACAGCTACTACTACTATTACTACTACTATTACTACTTCTTCTACCTTTCAGCACCCTGTGGAGCATAGGTCTTCAACAAACACTTTCCAAGTCGTTATGTTTCTTGCCATTCTTTTGAGATCATTCCATGTCTTCCCCATCATCTTCATCTCTGCTTCTATATATCTTCTCCGAGAATTCCTTGGTCTTCCTCTTTGTCTTTTCCCCTGGGGATTCCTAAAGGGCCTGTTGTGTACTACTCTCAGTTGACTTCCGCAGAGTGTGTCCTATCCAGCGCCATCGACTTCGCTGTATCTCTTTATCCACTGGTATTTGACTGGTACATTTCCATAATTCTATGTTAGTGATTTTGTCCTGCTATTTCCATCCTTTTATTCTGCGTAAGCATCCATTAATGAAACTCGGTATCTTCGTGATTGTCAATTTTGTTGTTCTCCATGTTTCACAGCCGTATAATAGGAATGTTACTACTACTACTAAAAGAAGAACCGCAACAACAACAGCAACTACAGCTTCAAATGAAATAAATTTGGATCCGACACGGCCAACATCACCTAGTCTAGAAGTACTCAACGACCTGTAACCGATTCAGGATTAAAAAAACCCAAACTGATCAAGACCCAACTCCATCTTCCCGTGGTGAGCGTAAAAGAAGACAACGAACCGGATTGGCCAAGCCAGAAGGGATCAAAGAAGGAAGGCAGCACACCTCTCAAAATGTCAGGCTGAAGTCGGGTGTATGGGGCCTAAGTGAGTTCACGAAGAAAGGAAGTAGAAATATCTCCCGGCTTGATCGTGGCGTAAAGGTTGTGTTAGTCATCATCATCGAGTGCCGTCTCCGCATCGAAGGTTGGCTACCATGGAGCGCCATTCCACTCTGTCTCTTGCTTTGATGGTGCAGATTGTCATAGGCTGACTTGTCCATCTTTTGATGTTACTCGTCCATGTAAGTCTTGGTCTGCCTCTGCCTCTTTTACCTTGTATTTTCAATTCTAATATTACTTTTATTAGACTGTTGTGTCCTTTAACATGACCAACAAATGTCATTTATCTTGCTCTAATTGTGTTAGTGGTCGCACAATTTACTATCGGCAGATATGGTTTTGGTCCTGACATCAGCATGACGTCACGTCGTTTCTTTAAACAGAAAAACAATATTTTGGTTGCGTCCACTTCCGGTGCAGCAACGCCTTATATCTTTATTTTGCGTGTGATGTGTCTGCTATGATGGGGACTGCAGCTACCTTTCTTTGTTTGGATCCTTCAATGAGATGAGATGTTAATTCGGATGATTCCACTGGCACGGGCGGTTGAGCAATTATGGATTTTAATTCGTTTACAGTGAAACCGGGGCCTTCGAGTAACTATAACTATAAATATATCTCGACTAACAATAACAATAACTCTATCTCGGCTAACTATAACTATAAATATATCTCGATTAACTATAACTATAAGTATATCTGAATATCAGAAAATAACAGCAGAAGACAGAACATAACAGTAGAAGACAGCATAATAGCAGAAGATAGAACATAACAGTAGAAGACTGCATAATAGCAGAAGACAGAACATAACAGTAGAAGACAGCATAATAGCAGAAGACAGAACATAACAGTAGAAGACAGCATAATAGCAGAAGACAGAACATAACAGTAGAACACAGCATAATAGCAGAAGACAGAACATAACAGTAGAAGACAGCATAATAGCAGAAGACAGAGCATAACAGTAGAAGACAGCATAATAGCAGAAGACAGAACATAACAATGCAAGACAAACAAAAATAACAGTGTGGACATATTATATTTTTTTAAAAATCAGACAGTTGTGTAACATTTTAGACAGGTTGTATCAAATAAGCCACTATAAGAAAGCAAAGACACTGACAGTTACACAGTTGGATAATTAAAATGAAAGAAAGTTCGATTCTAGACTAACAGAGGCACCCACCTTTAACACGCTGGTGTTCCTTGTCTTAGAAATAAGCAATCTCTCTACAATTTCTTCAGATGCTTCAAGCCATTGGAACAGAAATCCACCCATGATAGCATAGGCGACCACCATGGAGCATAACCCGACGTGAGAAAATAAAAAAGCTAGAAACTTCTTGCAGCATTTCGAGCACATTGAACCTTTCTGTTTGTGTGTTTCATTGGTGCTTTTGGGTCTACAACAGCAACAGCACAAAGAAGCACAACAACATTTGGACTTCCGTTTCTGGCTCTTGTTGATGGCTGCTATATGTCTAGCGTCGTTGTCTGTGTAATTGACAGGGCTCTCATCGCCACTACAGCATGAGCACCGCTTCTTCTTTCTCTGTTTGGATGATCGGAGTGTAGTTTGTGGCGTTGAACGCCCCTGTGGTTGCTCCAGCCGTGATTGTTGCTGTCTCTTCGGATCATCTTGACTTCGCTTCTGTGACTGCACTCGCGAAGCGTCCAAATGCGAGTTCTGTGTCGACAGTAACTTCTGACGTGCGTCTGACGTTTTCCTAGACAAGTCACCACCAGTTCCCTGCCTTCCCTGTTTGGCGCCAGTTTTCTGTGCTTTTTTTGGCAGAGTCTGAGGAACTTTCCGCTGTATAGTCTGAGAATCTGTCTGCGGCACACTGCGAGGCGGCGGCGGCCCTTGGTTTGGAAATATAATCTCCTCTTTTGAAATAATTGAAGGCTCCAGCAACTGCGGGTCGTTGTCCACGTCAGTGGAATCGACGGTGACGTCAGCAATGTCCATGTTCTGTTGTTACCAGAAGTTTGTCGTTTCAACAACTTGTGTGGCACCAGCTAGATAAATCCCACGGAAATCATTACAATTATAGAACCAATCATAATTGTATCGACCGCAAAATGCAGCACAGTAAAACAGGCATTTCGTTGAAGTCATAAAAGTAAAGAAATTAAACTATTTGTAAATTTTTCCAGGAATTATTAACAATCATTGTTTTGACACTTAGTTATCTCACTCGCGACCCGGATACTTAATATTCATTTTCACTACAAGCATACAAACTGATACACGTATTTCTTCATCGTGGAAATGTAATCATGAGTCCTGGACAATCCTCTTTTAGGTGCGATTTTCTCTCTAGAATAACAAGTAGCTCTAGTGATAATAATAATAATTAGCCGCTAGCTAGAATAATAAGTAACTCTAGTTATAATAATAATTAGCTGCTAGCGAAAATAACAAGTAGCTCTAGTTATAATAATAATTAGCCGCTAGCGAGAATAACAAGTAGCTCTAGTTATAATAATAATTAGCCGCCAGCTAGAATAATAAGTAACTCTAGTTATAATAATAATTAGCCGCTAGCGAAAATAACAAGTAGCTCTAGTTATAATAATAATTAGCCGTTAGCGAGAATAACAAGTAGCTCTAGTTATAATAATAATTAGCCGCTAGCTAGAATAATAAGTAACTCTAGTTATAATAATAATTAGCCGCTAGCGAGAATAACAAGTAGCTCTAGTTATAATAATAATTAGCCGCTAGCGAGAATAATAAGTAACTCTAGTTATAATAATAATTAGCTGCTAGCGAAAATAACAAGTAGCTCTAGTTATAATAATAATTAGCCGCTAGCGAGAATAATAAGTAGCCCTAGTGATAATAATTAACCGCTAGCGAATATAATAAGTAGCCCTAGTTTTAATAATAATTAGCCGCTAGCGAGAATAACAAGTACCTCTAGTTATAATAATAATAATTAGCCAAATCAGCGAGAATAACAAGTAGTGGCTCTGTCGAATAACAAAGCCGTTCTGTAGATAACTACGAAGCTGTTGACGTAAATCTGCCAGATTATCCATTCCATGTTATGCATCTTTACCACATTTGTTGTAAATGTGCACCTTTTTAAACTGGTGCATCTATTTAACACATTTCATTGTTATATAGTATTCCCGTGTAAGTGCTTTTAAAGTTATTCTATTCTGACTGAGTTTCAAGTATTTTAGATATTCCTTCAAGTTTTAGCATGAAATCGACTGTAGGCTTCCAGTGTTATTTAGAGCGTCAGTTTCTGGAGGTGACCTCGATTGTGAGCTTCCAGTATTATTTAGAGCGTCAATTTCTAGAAGTGACCTCGATTGTGAGCTTCCAGTATTATTTAGAGCGTTCAGTTTCTAGAGGTGACCTCGAATGTGAGCTTCCAGTATTATTTAGAGCGTTCAGTTTCTAGAGGTGACCTCAAATGTGAGCTTCCAGTATTATTTAGAGAATTAGTTTCTAGAGGTGACCTCGAATGTGAGCTTCCAGTATTATTTAGAGCGTTCAGTTTCTAGAGGTGACCTCAAATGTGAGCTTCCAGTATTATTTAGAGAATTAGTTTCTAGAGGTGACCTCGAATGTGAGCTTCCAGTATTATTTAGAGCGTTCAGTTTCTAGAGGTGACCTCGAATGTGAGCTTCCAGTATTATTTAGAGCGTTCAGTTTCTAGAGGTGACCTCGAATGTGAGCTTCCAGTATTATTTAGAGCGTTCAGTTTCTAGAGGTGACCTCAATTGTTTAGATTGTGTGTGTCAGCATCAGATGTCAGTTTATGATGTTAGCCTCAGGTATGGGCGATGAGTGCCGGGTTTCATTAGCGGCTTCGGGTGTTTGCATTGTAGTGCAGATGTGATGTTCGAATTCATTTCACAATTTTGTAATTAGAGTTTCGAGATTTCAGTGATAGAGTCGCTTTTCTCCTTCAACGAGTTACAACAGAGTACTCTGTTTGTTGCGCACATGAAGTGATAGTTATAAGTGTGATCAATGCCATCTAGACGTTATACGTGTCTGAAACATATGAAAATCTTCACAGTGGGTCTGCCCTTGGCTCGTACAGTCTCTGCAAGCCTCTGTCCACGCAGTCTAGCCTTTACAAAAAAATAATAACATTCTCTAGTTAGAAGACATGTCTACAAGAAAATACCAATTATAATATACTTAAAACACATTTTTAAATTGCTCGAAGTTTAAGAACCGTTACTGCAGTAAAGCCTGACAGTCTGAGGGAAGACAATGGATCACTGTCTAGTCTATGAAGTTCTTACAATTAAGCGACAGACCAGAGAAGTCCATGAACCATTACGATCACGTAAGGTAGTATTTGGGTATTGTTATAACCTTTGAAAGTCAGTATGCATTTTTGATAATCTTTGAAAGTAAAGTGGGAAATTTTGGTAATCTTTGAAAGTCAGTGGACAATTATGGTAATCTTTGAAAATCAAGTAGATTAATTTTGATTATCTATGAAAGTCAAGTGGACAATTATGGTAATCTTTGAAAATCAAGTGGGTATTTTTGATAATCCTTGAAAGTCAGTGGGCAATTCTGGTAATTTTTGAAAAACAAGTAGATTAATTTTGATTATCTATGAAAGCCAAGTGGACAATTATGGTAATCTTTGAGAATCAAGTGGGTAATTTTGATAATCCTTGAAAGTCAGTAGACAATTTTGGTAATCTTTGAAAGCCAAGTGGACAATTATGGTAATCTTTGAGAATCAAGTGGGTAATTTTGATAATCCTTAAAAGTCAGTGGGCAATTCTGGTAATTTTTGAAAGTCTGTGGGCAATTTTTGATAATCATTGAAAATCAGTAGAAATTTTTGATATCTTTACAGCTTTACAAAAAAGGAACACAAAAAAATCCTGACGTTTCGGACTACATGCGGCCTTCCTCAGAAAATCAGAATAACTCAAACAGACAACGAAATAAAGATAACGACTACATCTAGGATGAGTGGTAAAAGTAATTCAATGAGAGATAAACAGAGGGATAAGAGATGAAATAATGAAGAAAAGGATAGATGTGCTGCATCTATCTATGAGTGACCACATCTTGCAATGGTCGTATCTTTCAGTGACCAGAACTTTTCAATTACCACATCCTTCAGTGACAACATCGTTCAGTGACATCTTTCAGTGACATCTTTTAGTGACCACATCTTTCAGTGACAACATCTTTTAGTGACACATCTTTTAGTGACCACATATTTTAGTGACCACATCTTTTAGTGACCACATATTTTAGTGACCACATCTTTTAGTAACCACATCTTTAAGTGACCACATCTTTTAGTGACCACATATTTAAGTGACCACATCTTTTAGTGACCGCATATTTTAGTGACCACATCTTTAAGTGACCACATCTTTTAGTGACCACATCTTTTAGTGACCACATATTTTAGTGACCACATCTTTTAGTGACCACATCTTTTAGTGACCACATATTTAAGTGACCACATCAGTTAGTGACCACATATTTCAATGACCACATCTTTCAATGACAACATCTTTCTCTGACAAAGTTTTTCAATTATCACATCTTTCAGTGACAACATCGTTCAGTGACATCTTTCAGTATCATCTTTTAGTGACCACATCTTTCAGTGACAACGTCTTTAAGTGACCACATCTTTTAGTGACTACATCTTTAAGTGACCACATCTTTCAATGACAACATCTTTCAGTGTCCGCATCTTTCAGTGACCATATCTTTTAGTGGCCACATCTTTCAGTGACAACATCTTTAAAAGATCATATCTTTTAGTGGCTACATCTTTTAGTGACCACATCTTTTAGTGACCACATAATTCAATGATCACATCTTTCAGTGACAACATCTTTCAGTAACATCTTTTAGTGATCACATCTTTCAGTGACAACATCCTTAAGTGACCACATCTTTTAGTGACTACTTCTTTATGTGACCATATCTTTCAATGACAACATCTTTCAGTGTCCGCATCTTTCAGTAACCATATCTTTTAGTGGCCACATCTTTCAGTGACAACATCTTTAAAAGATCATATCTTTTAGTGGCTACATCTTTTAGTGACCACATCTTTCAATGACCACATCTTTCAGTGACAAAATTTTTCAGTGACCACATCTTTCAGTAACAACATCTTTCAATGACAACATCTTGCTCAGACAAAGTTTTTCAATGACCACAACTTTCAATGATAACATCTTTCAGTAACTACATCTTTCAGTGGTAACATCATTCAGTGACACTATATTTCAGTGACAACATCTTTCAGTAACTACATCTTTCAGTGGTAACATCTTTCAGTGCACCATCTTTCAGTGACAACATCTTTCACTGGCCACATCTTTCAATGACCTCATCTTTTAGTGATAACATCTTTAAGAGACTACGTCTTTCAGTGACAATATCTTTCAGTGACACCATCTTTCAGTGACAACATCTTTCACTGACCACATCTTTCACTGACCTCATCTTTTAGTGGCCACATCTTTAAGAGACTATATCTTTCAATGACAATATCTTTCAGTGACACCATCTTTCAGTGACCACATCTTTCAGTAACCACATCTTTCAAAGACCACATCATTCAGTGACCACATCTTTCAAAAACCATGTCTTTCAGAGACCACATCTTTCTGTGACCACATCTTCAATAACCACATCTTTCAGAGACCACATCATTCAGTGGCCACATCTTTCAGAGACCACATCTTTCAGAGACCACATCTTTCAGAGACCACATCTTTCAGTGACCACATCATTCAGAGACCACATCTTTCAGTGACCACATCTTTCAGTGACCACATCTTTCAATAACCACATCTTTCAGAGGTCACATCTTTCTGTGACCACATCTTTCAGAGACCACATCTTTCTGTGATCACATCTATCAGAGACCCCATCTTTCAATAACCACATCTTTCAGAGACCACATCTTTCAGTGAGCACATCATTCAGAGACCACATCTTTCAGAGACCACATCTTTCAGAGACCACATCATTCAGAGACCACATCTTTTAGTGACCACGTCATTCAGTGATAACATCTTTCAGTGACCACATTCTTCAATGACCACATCTTTTATTGACGACGTCTTTCAGTGACCACGTCTTTTAGTGGCCATATCTTTCAGTGACCACGTCTTTTAGTGGCCACGTCTTTCAGTGACCACATCTTTCAATGACCACATCATTCAGTGATAACATCTTTCAGTGACAACATCTTTCAATGACTACGTCCTTCAGTGACCACGTCTTTCAGTTACCATGTATTTCAGTGATCACATTTTTCAGTGACCATATAAATCAGTGATAACATCTGTCAGTGACAACATCTTTCAATGACCACGTCTTTCAGTGACCACGTCTTTCAGTGACCTCATTTTTCAGTGACCATATCATTCAGTGATAACATCTTTCAGTGACAACATCTTTCAGTGACCACGTATTTCAGTGACCACGTTTTTCAGTGACCACGTCTTTCAGTGACCACGTTTTTCAGTGACCACGTATTTCAGTGACAACATCTTTCAGTGACCACGTCTTTCAATGACCACGTTTTTCAGTTACCACGTCTTTCAGTGACCACGTCTTTCAGTTACCACGTCTTTCAGTGACCACATTTTTTAGTGACCATATCATTCAGTGATAACATCTTTCAGTGACAACATCTTTCAGTTACCACGTCTTTCAGTTACCACGTATTTCAGTGACCACGTATTTCAGTGACCACGTTTTTCAGTGACCACGTATTTCAGTGACCATATCTTTCAGTGACCACATCTTTCAGTGACCACGTCTTTCAGTTACCACATCTTTCAGTGACCACATCTTTCAGTGACCACGTCTTTCAGTTACCACATCTTTCAGTGACCACATCTTTCAGTGACCACGTCTTTCAGTGACCACATCTTTCAGTGACCACGTCTTTCAGTTACCACATCTTTCAGTGACCACATCTTTCAGTGACCACGTCTTTCAGTGACCACATCTTTCAGTGACCACGTCTTTCAGTGATCAAGTCTTTCAGTGACCACATCTTTCAGTGACAAAGAGAAACTCTGCAACACCTCAAACTATAGCTCGTTTCAAATAACGTGCCCAACTTCAAAACGCTATTACTCAGTAACCGTTTGTTAAAAACTTGAAATTTTCCAAATGTTATTAGAATGCAAAAGACCCTTTAAATGTATATTTAACAAATATCTTGCAGCTGCAGTTTTCTTAAAGCGGCGAATTTCTTTGATGTTTGTCAAAATTGTAAATTGTGAACCCCTAAATAATAGAAATTACCTTAGTTGCTGGTCTATGATTAATTTTCACTAGGTAAAGGCGTGGCCGTAATGGGGAAATAACCTAATAAGACAAAGCACCAGGAGAATTATTGTCTTCTCAGTTCGAGGACGGACGATAATATCAAGGTATACCTGTATGTCCAATTTTCATAGTTGTGTGGTCCTGATAAGGACCGGTTGTTGAACTAATTTAAGGTAATATAGGGGCCAACATTGTGGGGGCTATATACTTTCATTCTGAATCAGACGAGTCTAAAAGATTAATAACTGTTTGGGGTTGTACATTCCACAAACCATCATTTTTCCAATTTTCCTCTTCCTGTTTTAAGACGTGGTCTTCACATTTAGCCCAATAATCTTTGTCTATATTTAATAAAGCGAGATTAGCAAGAGTCTTTACATCGCATATTTTGAATGTTGTATTTTCATCTGCCACTTGTCCTTTTAATTTTGCCCAGATTAGTTCTATTGGATTTAAATGAGCATGGTAAGGTGGCAGCCTCAAACTTATATGACCGTGCTCTTGGATAATCTTATCTATTTGAAAAATCTTTGTCCTTTGTTTTTGCTTTACTAGAGATAGTAATTCAGGTTTTAAGTACATGTTATTAAATTGTATGTGCTCTCTTTGTGAGCCATATCTTAATAGCATCTTCTGTACTGGATGACGTCGGAACTTTATCTTCAAGTGCAACAATGTTGTGGTACGCTGCATTGTCCATTATTAGGCAAGATGGTCGATCTAGTGCTGGGAGAACATAATTTTCAATCCAATGTCTAAATATGTGACCATTCATCTCAGAGTGATAATCCCGATTGTCTATGGATTTTGAAAGAAAAATGAGCTCTGCATTCTGTATTAGTCCATGTTGTCGACTACCTGCATGAGCAATTATCAAGCGCTGTCCTTTGCTGCTAAGTATTAATCTCTTAATCTTTCCATCTGATGACTGCCATTCCCTTTGGTTAGTGTGGTGAGCATTGATCCATGTTTCATCCAAGTACACAATATCATAACCTTGCTTGCGCACCTCTTTTACTTCACGTAAGTACTTGCTTCTCATGACTACTATATGTGGCTTCTCACAGATGATGTTTCGTCCATTGGAATACTTTCTGAATGTAAAGCCTGCGGCTCTCACATTCCTCCATAATGTAGACTTTGATATTTCAATACTGTTGTTCTTTTTCAGCGATACTTTTAATTTTCTTATTGTAACAGTTTCATTCATACCCAACATTTTGCGAATTTTACTTCTAACAAGTTCACTGTCGAAATTATCCAACATTTTTGCTCTTCCTTGTGATTTTGTATATTTTGAACATTGACGGTCACGTGCTTGAATCCAGCGATTAAATGACCGTTTAGATAAATCCAAAATGTGTCTTGTCCTATTCTCATGGTTTTCTAAAGAATGAAGTAATCTTCCTCGTTTAGCCTCTTTGCAAAAATAGTCATACATTTTTATTGCGATGTTTTGTAAACTGCAGAATTTCATTTTAAGACTCATGATAAATGTTATCGTTCCACGTTTCACCTATGAATGAACGGAAATGGAACACACAATTTCTCGTGTTTTTTACAAGTGTCTAATTGTGTCAAAAAACCCACGGTGAAAGCGTGCAAACACTTAAATTTTACCGTGTATGGATTTTTAATCGCTATTTTTAACTTAAAATACTGTAAACATTAAGTTTTGACTACATCAATGGGTCGTTATTAATTTATATAAATCAAATAAGCAACAATAATAACCAAATGTTTTTTTTTAATGAAATTAATTCCCTGTTGGGTTCTAATCATTATAACTTTACATGCAAATTTTGAACA
This sequence comes from Megaustenia siamemsis, assembly GCA_032433765.1. NCBI lineage: Eukaryota > Metazoa > Mollusca > Gastropoda > Stylommatophora > Ariophantidae > Megaustenia > Megaustenia siamemsis. The sequence goes on from JAVIAB010000008.1 coordinate 69,033,046, forward strand.
ACTTACAACAAGCGGTTAAAAAGCTATCGATTTTAAAAGTTGCGCACGAGTTATGAAACAAGCTATAGCTTCACGTTTTCACCTTCACGATGAGGGATGAAGCACAGCCAACCATAGATTTACTAAGTCCCCCGGGCAGAAAATAAAACCATAAAACCCTCCAACTGTCGGGCGTTCTCAGCTATAGAAACTATAGATGACTGACAACACTCTATCTACAAGCGCCCCTGCTCGCAAATCTAAAAACGTCACGCCAGCTGGATTTTTTTTCATGGAATTTCCTCTCAACACGGAGGTCTAAGTAAATCTAAAGTTGGCTGTGGACGGCCGTGTGACTAGAATGACGTCAGCAGCCTATAGTTCGCAGAGTTGAATACGTCACGCTAGTGGATATTTTCGCGGGTTCACCTTTCTGCGTTCAGGCTGGTGTTGCTTCTACCTTTCAGCTCCCTGTGGAGCATAGGTCTTCAACAAACACTTTCAGCTCCCTGTGGAGCATAGGTTTTCAAAAAAATACTTTCCAAACCGTTCTGTTACTTGCCATTCTTGTAAGATCATTCAATGACTTCTCCATCATCTTCATCTCTGCTTCCACCTGTTTTCTCCAAGAATATTTTAGTTTTCCTCTTTGTCTCTCCCCTTGGGGGATTCCAAAAAAACGGTCTGTCATATAATACTCCCAGTTGGCTTCCTCAGTGTGTGTCCTATCCAGCGCCATCGTCTCCGCTGTATCTCTTTATCCACTGGTGTTTGACTGGTATTTTCCCATAATTGTACGATAGTGACTTTGTTCTGCCATTTCCATTCTCTTATTCTGCGCAAGCATCCGAGCACCAGGCTTAGTAAAGTGTCTTAATTTCTTACATTCTAGAACAAGAGATAACTCTTACCGTACATCTGACGCCAGCTTGAATTACTTGCCCTTGTTCTGAGAAAGCGAGTTGTAGAAGTTATCTTTCTGTGGTCGGCAATTGTTTCAGTTATCCTCGAGTATTACCGAGGGTACAACAAGCTGAGTGCCTGGAAGAAACCAAAATGACACACTCAATATTTTTTCCTTCAGAATAAGCCTTCCAAAAGTTATTGTTGGACAATGCCATCATTTTACCTGATAATACCCACGCCAAATTTTCGTTTGTTTGTATATTTTAAGGTACTAAAAACATCATCATAGCAGTGTGATACCTTGTTGGCCTGAGTAGCGGGTTTGCTCTCTTACGGGTTATTGGTAATATGGAGACGTGTAAGCAAAGTACAGGTTTGTGATGACGTAGAGAAAAATATTCTACATTATTCTCGACATCTTTAGCCGGTGGCCTGAGCCTAGTCTCAGCTGATATAGTTATAGCTCTGACATGGACTATTCATACAGTCTTATAGTTAGTAAATCATAGTGTTGCTGTCTATAGTTTCATAGTAGCAGTAGCAGCAGCAGCAGCAGCAGTAGTAGTAGTAGTAGTAGTAGCAGTAGCAGTAGTAGTATTTCCGTCAGTCATTGTTGACCATGGATTTTTCAGTGCCCCTAGAAATGTTATTTTTTTCTTTTCTTTTCTTTCGACGTGTGTTCTCTTTCTCTATGAATCTGTCTGCTTCTTGTTTGAGGTGAACCTTTAGAGTGTGTTTCTAGAGATTGCAGTCTGCAGCTATGTCTTCCCATGCCGCAGGGTTTACGTTCAGAGTATTCATGTGGCGTTTACACACATCTACAAATCGAAGTTTTGTATGTAAAGATAGTCTGTCGCTGATGATGGACCCTAGGTAGTTATGCTGACACACGATATCAAGATTATAGTCTTCTAATAGCTGTAGATAAAAACTTAGAATCCCTTGGTTAAGAAATACGTCATCTAGAACGTTATAATGAATATACTTCTGCGTTCTAAGTCTTCCTATACATTGAACTCTATCTACTCTCATTGCAACTGATTGGAACAATTATTCCTGAGTCCGGGTCTTGTATGATCCTTCTCTCTCAAAAATCTAAGTTCTCTGAGAAAAGTTCATTAATTGCTTATTTGTACTCACACCTAAGGACAAGAGGTAGGGTTCGATCCCAACCGACGGCTTCCGGGTTCACCCAGCTTAAAACGGGTATCGGATTTCTTTCTGGGAAAGTAAACGGCACGGGCGTAATACCAATCACATTACCCCAAAAATCATGTGCCGAGGGTCTGTAAAATTTATGGTCACTAACACCATATTCCCGGGAGCCGCGATAGCTCAGTGGTTAGTGAACTGGACTACAAAGGACAAGGGGTAGGGTTCGATCCCAACCGACGGCTTCCGGGTTCACCCAGCCTTAAATGGGTACCGGATTTTTTTCTGGGAGAGTAAAGCAGCACGGGCGTAATACCGACCACATTACCCCAAAAATAGTATGCTGAAGGTCTGTAAAATATATGGTCACTAACACAATATTTCCATTACGCCACTTGGCGTGACGGGGGTACTTTACTTTTTTTTTCGCTAACACCTCATTTACATAAACTCCCAGTATGCTCTGGGAGGCGATAAGTTTCAACCAATCGCGTATCTGACCATTTGTGCCTAACAAAAGATCCATCAGTGTAAGTGACTGCAACATCCTCAGGTGAATTGCCATAGATCTCGGCCTGCACATCAGCTTTCACGACTGCAGGGTTTTGTCTACGTTCTCTGTTCAGAGTGATGCAAATCATCAAGGACGTATGTTCTGCTGGCACCCGTATCGTCTTCCCGGGTCCAATGACCGCAAGTGGAACAAATGTGTTGAACAACGTCACCAGCCCAACCCGTCCATGATTATCTTCTTTAAAGCCTGCTGCCCTTTCTCCCGACAATCTGCCCGTGTAGGGAGATTAATGTTATTGAAGACAATTCCAACAGCATTATGTGTCTGCCCCTCGAACAGCTGATGTAGAACAGCATTTACAATGAGAGATACAGTGAACGACACATAAACAAATCAATGCACCAGAATATCAATCAATGTTTCCAGAAATCACGCTATGCTCTAATTAATCAAAATCAGTCCATATCACCTTCAAATATTGCCTCGCCATTGAACACGTCAATCAGAAACGCAATCATTAAATCAATCAAGGCAAATTGTATATCAAATAGTTACAAACAGCTCAGTATAAACGACAGCTCCGAAATAAGAACACATCAATAAAATAAATAAGAAAATATCAACATTATTGAGGCCAGAAATAAGCCGGTATCTTTATATTGATTTCCGATCTGCTACGTTAAAGCAACTAATTGCGAACACAAAATGAGAACTGTAATCAGTAAAGGGTCGAGAACATTCGAATAAAGAGAAGAAAGGTCATTGACAGCGAGGTCATAACCCCTAAAGAATAGCCATCTCCATCAATAAGTTCAAACACAGAAGGGTCATTGCAATTTGTTCTGAGAAAAACATGAGAATCTGGTTGTGTGATGGTCAAGGTCATTAAACCTGTCACTTGCTAATCTGGAGGGTGTATGGGTTCGAATCCAGGTAATTTATATTGTTTTGAAAACTGGGAGAGGGGTGTGGGAAGCAATAACTGTTGCCAGTAATAACGACAGGAGTCGCTATAGCTCAGTGGTTAGAGAGTTGGACAACTAAGGATAGAAGATCGGGTTCGATTCTGAGTGACGGCTTCCAGGTTCATCAAACCTTAAACGGGTACCAGATTTTTTATTTTGGAAGGGGGGGGGGTGTGGATTAAAGCGACACGGGCGTATTACTGGCCACATAGCACCACAAATCGTGTGTCAACGGCCTATATAAAATACAGGCACTAACACCATATTTCACAAACGTCACGTGGCGTGACCGGGATCTCATTTTTCTTAAATGTAACTAATAACGATATTCTTCTACTTTCCCTATCATCAATTTATTCTTCTTCTCACTTCATTCATTTTCTGCCTTCTCCTGCTCATTCTTCTCCAGCATATCTTCTTTTATCTTTTTCTTCTTTCTCTTCAATTTCTGCGTGTAATCTCATATTAGAGAAACAGGCATCGTCAGGTACACCTCTCTCTCATACTAGAGAAATAGACTCGTCAGGCACGCCTCTCTCTCATATTAGATAAATAGGCCCCGTCAGGCACACCTCTCTCTCATATTAGATTAATAGCACTGTCAGGCACACCTCTCTCTCATATTAGATAAATGGGCCCCGTCAGGCACACCTCTCTCTCATATTAGATAAATAGCACCGTAACGCACACCTCTCTCTCATATTAGATAAATAGCACCGTCAGGCACACCCCTCTCTCATATTAGATAAATAGGCCCCGTCAGGCACACCTCTCTCTCATATTAGATTAATAGCACTGTCAGGCACACCTCTCTCTCATATTAGATAAATAGCGCCGTCAGGCACGCCTCTCTCTCATATTAGATAAATAGCACCGTCAGGAACGCTTCTCTCTCATATTAGATAAATAGCGCCGTCAGGCACACCTCTCTCTCTCTCTCTCTCTCTCTCATATGTGATAAATAGCGCCGTCAGGCACACCTTTCTCTCTCATATTAGATAAATAGCGCCGTCAGGCACACATCTCTCTCTCTCATATTAGATAAATAGCACCGTCAGGCACACCTCTCTCTCATATTAGATAAATAGCGCCGTCAGGCACACCTCTCTCACTCATATTAGATAAATAGTGCCGTCAGGCACACCTCTCTCTCATATTAGATAAATAACACCGTCAGACACACCTCTCTCTCATATTAGATAAATAGCACCGCCAGGCACGCCTCTCTCTCATATTAGATAAATAGCGCCGTCAGGCACACCTCTCTCTCATATTAGATAAATTGCGCCGTCAGGCACGCCTGTCTCTCATATTAGATAAATAGCACCGCCAGGCACACCTATCTCTCATATTAGATAAATAGCACCGTCAGGCACACCTCTCTCTCATATTAGATAAATAGCACCGTCAGGCACACCTCTCTCTCTCATATTAGATAAATGGGCCCCGTCAGGCACACCTCTCTCTCATATTAGATAAATAGCACCGTCAATCACACCTCTCTCTCATATTAGGTAATAGCGCCGTCAGGCACACCTCTCTCTCTCATATTAGATAAATAGGCCCCGTCAGGAACACCTTTCTCTCTCATATTAGATAAATAGCGCCGTCAGGCACACATCTCTCTCTCTCATATTAGATAAATAGCGCCATCAGGCACACCTCTCTCTCATATTAGATAAATAGCGCCGTCAGGCACACCTCTCTCTCATATTAGATAAAAAGCGCCGTCAGGCACACATCTCTCTCTCTCTCATATTAGATAAATAGCACCGTCAGGCACACATCTCTCTCAATATTAGATAAATAGCACCGTCAGGCACACCTCTCTCTCATATTAGATAAATAGCACCGCCAGGCACACCTCTCTCTCATATTAGATAAATAGCGCCGTCAGGCACACATCTCTATCATATTAGATAAATAGCGCCGTCAGGCACACATCTCTCTCTCTCATATTAGATAAATAGCGCCGTCAGGCACACATCTCTCTCTCTCATATTAGATAAATAGCACCGTCAGGCACACATCTCTCTCTCTCATATTAGATAAATAGCACCGTCAGGCACACCTCTCTCTCATATTAGATAAATAGCACCATCAGGCACACCTCTCTCTCATATTAGAAAAATAGCGGTCAGGCACACATCTCTCTCATATTAGATAAATAGCGCCGTCAGGCACACCTCTCTCTCATATTAGATAAATAGCGCCGTCAGGCACACCTTTCTGTCATATTAGATAAATAGCACCGTCAGGCACACCTCTCTCTCATATTAGATAAATAGCACCGTCAGGCACACCTCTCTCTCATATTAGATAAATGGGCCCCGTCAGGCACACCTCTCTCTCATATTAGATAAATAGCACCGTAACGCACACCTGTCTCTCATATTAGATAAATAGCACCGTCAGGCACACCTCTCTCTCATATTAGATAAATAGGCCCCGTCAGGCACACCTCTCTCTCATATTAGATTAATAGCACCGTCAGGCACACCTCTCTCTCATATTAGATAAATAGCGCCGTCAGGCACGCCTCTCTCTCATATTAGATAAATAGCACCGTCAGGAACGCTTCTCTCTCATATTAGATAAATAGCACCGTCAGGCACACCTCTCTCTCATATTAGATAAATAGCACCGTCAGGCACACATCTCTCTCTCTCATATTAGATAAATAGCGCCGTCAGGCACACCTCTCTCTCTCTCTCTGTCTCTCATATGTGATAAATAGCGCCGTCAGGCACACCTTTCTCTCTCATATTAGATAAATAGCGCCGTCAGGCACACATCTCTCTCTCTCATATTAGATAAATAGCACCGTCAGGCACACCTCTCTCTCATATTAGATAAATAGCGCCGTCAGGCACACATCTCTCTCTCTCTCATATTAGATAAATAGCACCGTCAGGCACACCTCTCTCTCATATTAGATAAATAGCACCGTCAGGCACACCTCTCTCTCATATTAGATAAATAGCGCCGTCAGGCACACATCTCTATCATATTAGATAAATAGCGCCGTCAGGCACGCCTCTCTCTCTCTCATATTAGATAAATAGCGCCGTCAGGCACACATCTCTCTCTTTCATATTAGATAAATAGCACCGTCAGGCACACATCTCTCTCTCTCTCATATTAGATAATTAGCGCCGTCAGGCACACCTCTCTCTCATATTAGATAAATAGCACCGTCAGGCACACCTCTCTCTCATATTAGATAAATAGCACCGTCAGGCACACCTCTCTCTCATATTAGATAAATAGCGCCGTCAGGCACACCTCTCTCTCTCATATTAGATAAATAGCGCCGTCAGGCACACCTCTCTCTCATATTAGACAAATAGCACCGTCAGGCACACCTGTCTCTCATATTAGATAAATAGCACCGTCAGGCACACCTCTCTCTCATATTAGATAAATAGCGCCGTCAGGCACACCTCTCTCACTCATATTAGATAAATAGTGCCGTCAGGCACACCTCTCTCTCATATTAGATAAATAGCGCCGTCAGGCACACCTTTCTCTCATATTAGATAAATAGCACCGTCAGGCACACCTCTCTCTCATATTAGATAAATAGCACCGTCAGGCACACATCTCTCTCATATTAGATAAATGGGCCCCGTCAGGCACACCTCTCTCTCATATTAGATAAATAGCACCGTAACGCACACCTCTCTCTCATATTAGATAAATAGCACCGTCAGGCACACCCCTCTCTCATATTAGATAAATAGGCCCCGTCAGGCACACCTCTCTCTCATATTAGATTAATAGCACTGTCAGGCACACCTCTCTCTCATATTAGATAAATAGCGCCGTCAGGCACGCCTCTCTCTCATATTAGATAAATAGCACCGTCAGGAACGCTTCTCTCTCATATTAGATAAATAGCGCCGTCAGGCACACCTCTCTCTCTCTCTCTCTCTCTCATATGTGATAAATAGCGCCGTCAGGCACACCTTTCTCTCTCATATTAGATAAATAGCGCCGTCAGGCACACATCTCTCTCTCTCATATTAGATAAATAGCACCGTCAGGCACACCTCTCTCTCATATTAGATAAATAGCGCCGTCAGGCACACATCTCTCTCTCTCATTTAAGATAAATAGCACCGTCAGGCACACCTCTCTCTCATATTAGATAAATAGCACCGTCAGGCACACCTCTCTCTCATATTAGATAAATAGCACCGTCAGGCACACCTCTCTCTCATATTAGATAAATAGCGCCGTCAGGCACACATCTCTATCATATTAGATAAATAGCGCCGTCAGGCACGCCTCTCTCTCTCTCATATTAGATAAATAGCGCCGTCAGGCACACATCTCTCTCTCTCTCATATTAGATAAATAGCACCGTCAGGCACACATCTCTCTCTCTCTCTCATATTAGATAATTAGCGCCGTCAGGCACACCTCTCTCTCATATTAGATAAATAGCGCCGTCAGGCACACCTCTCTCTCTCATATTAGATAAATAGCGCCGTCAGGCACACCTCTCTCTCATATTAGATAAATAGCACCGTCAGGCACACCTCTCTCTCATATTAGATAAATAGCACCGTCAGGCACACCTCTCTCTCATATTAGATAAATAGCGCCGTCAGGCACACCTCTCTCACTCATATTAGATAAATAGTGCCGTTAGGCACACCTCTCTCTCTCTCATATTAGATAAATAGCACCGTCAGGCACACCTCTCTCTCTCATATTAGATAAATAGCGCCGTCAGGCACACCTCTCTCTCTCATATTAGATAAATATCCTTGTTATGTATATCCTGCTTTCATATTAGAGAAAGAGCCCCTTAGTGATCGAGTATGGAGGATAGAAAACGTATTTGTATTTGATTACAAATGGCACATTTAGAAAATGCGTGGTCAGCAGAACTTTTAGTTCCGACTGTTGAATTGTTGTATTCAATTCCTATGCTATTATATGAATGCCAATGATGGAAATCGTCCACAAACTGTAGAAAGCGACTAATTATGTTTTAAATTAAATGGCTTTAAAGACTAATGGATATAAAGTGGAGAAACTTGAGAACAAGTAAAGTTGTAAGAGAAGAAACGAAACAATAACACGAATCATGCTTTATGTGGAGAAGCAGTTGGAAGTTAACTGGTCACGTGCTCAAATTGACGCAAGAAGGCCCCTGGAGCCTAGTCTTCATGTGGACGCCGGGTGACACAAATAAACAATGAAGACAACAACACAAAACTTAAAGAAACAACAACTAATAGAGGAGGCTCAACCATTGTCCCCTTGCATTGAAAGCCGGCCCACCATTGGACATCTCAAAGGTTGTGACGTCATCAGTACTGCGAGCAGGGGACGGTTGTGGGTAATATGACGTCAGTCGTCTATAGCCATTGCCACCTATATATATCATCATCATCAAGTACCAAGCCTGCTGGCGTAGGTAATCATGTCACTCCACAACTTTCGATCTCGACAGTTACTTATCATTTCTGTTGTTGACCTTCTGCCACGCCATTCTCTTAAGCTGTCTGGTATTTTTTCTCTTTGCTTCCCTCTATCTCTTCGTCCCTCAATTATTCCAGTTGTTACAATCTATTCCAGCTGTTTTGTTCTCATTACATGGCCCAAAAAATAATGATTGTTTCTTCCTAATGTTGGAAATTAGCTCTCTTTTTTGCTTTGACCTCTTTCAGAACATTTTCATTACTCTCCTTAGCTGTCCATGGTATTCTCAATATTCTTCTGTAAAACCACATTTCTACAGACTCCAGTGATTTTGCGATTCATGATTGTACAAAGAAGTTACGACGGTGGTTTTCAGCTGTCTTCCGTCGGTTTGATTACGGTTGGCTCCGTTAGCCTTTGACTAAAAAGTCTCACCCATAAGGCAGTGGGGTTGTTTTACTTCGGGGTACCCTCCCTTAGCCTTTTACTCTCCCGAGCTTACCTGCAAGGCAGCAGGGCAGCCACAGGTTGTACTGTTTACTGCATACAGTAGCAGGTAAAATTACCCGACCTGACATCATATATACATATATATTAACTTATTAACTATACATATATATGGGTGTAATTGCTATGTCAAGCATAGCTGAAGACGTCACAAGCTTGGGGTGCTTTCGAGAAAATCCTCTCAGTCCTTCAACGTTCAATGTAGGTGGCATTGCCTCCACTAATGTCACCTTTAGCTCTGATCGATATAGAAAGCCATACATTGGCTCCACTAATGTCACTTTTAGCTCTGATCGATATAGAAAGCCATACATTGCCTCCACTAATGTCACCTTTAGCTCTGATCGATATATGAAGCCATACATTGCCTCCACTAATGTCATCTTTAGCTCTGATCGATATAGAAAGCCATACATTGGCTCCACTAATGTCACCTTTAGATCTGATCGATATATAAAGCCATACATTGCCTCCACTAATGTCACCTTTAGCTCCGATCGATATAAAAAGCCATACATTGCCTCCACTAATGTCACCTTTAGCTCTGATCGATATATAAAGCCATACGATATAGCCATACATTAGCTCCACTAATGTCACCTTCAGCTTTGATCGATATAGACAGCCATACATTGGCTCCACTAATGTCACCTTTAGCTCTGATCGATATAGAAAGCCAGCCATTGCCTCCACTAATGTCACCTTTAGCTCCGATCGATATAGAAAGCCATACATTGCCTCCACTAATGTCACCTTTAGCTATGATCGATATAGAAAGCCATACATTGCCTCCACTAATGTCACCTTTAGCTCTGATCGATATAGAAAGCCATACACTGCCTCCACTAATGTCACCTTTAGCTCTGATCGATATAGAAAGCCATACATTGCCTCCACTAATGTCACATTTAACTCTGATCGATATATAAAGCCATACATTGGCTCCACTAATGTCACCTTTAGCTCTGATCGATATATAAAGCCATACATTGTCTCCACTAATGTCATCTTTAGCTCTGATCGATATATAGAGCCAGCCATTGGCTCCACTAATGTCATCTTTAGCTCTGATCGATATATAAAGCCAGCCATTGCCCCCACTAATGTCACCTTTAGCTCTGATCGATATATAAAGCCAGCCATTGTCTCCACTAATGTCACCTTTAGCTCTGATCGATATATAAAGCCAGCCATTGGCTCCACTAATGTCATCTTTAGCTCTGATCGATATATAAAGCCATACATTGTCTCCACTAATGTCATCTTTAGCTCTGATCGATATAGAAAGCCATACATTGCCTCCACTAATGCCACCTTTAGCTCTGATCGATATAGAAAGCCATACATTGGCTCAATTATGGGCTTAAGAACAAAACCTACTTATATTTTTGCGACAACCCGACCGTTCAAAATACGCATTTCAGGTTTATTTTAAGAAAATCATGAACTAACTTTTACATAAAAAAACGTGAATTGTTAGCGCGTCTAAATATTTTACGGATCATCTAAATATGGTCCGTAAAACTCATAAATAGTAACCAAGGAGGGATTACAATATGTTTCTATATCTCGAAGAAGAAGATGAAGCAATAGCAACACAGACATTAAACGCATTGAAGAACATGTGGCACAATACCAGGGAACAGGCAACTAATTACAGTGCTGCGGTAAAGCTGGTAGCAAGGAGCCAGTAGTGGGGTGTGATGTACCAAGGTATGACAGCTTTATAAAGAAGTAACACACAAGAATTCTGACATTTCGGCCTACGGTTTTCTTCAGAAAACTGGGACAACAACAACATAATGTGAGGCACAATACCAGCAAGACAGTAAAATAACAATTACTATGGACATGCATCTTCCCAATTAGCAACACACGGTTGTGAATCATGGACAATCTCGCAAACAGCAAGGTAGAAAATAGATTAATTCGAAACAAAATGCGAAAAACCCTTAAGATAACTTGGATAATAAAAAAAGAGCAATAAAGACATATCAGATGATTTCAACATTAAAAAGAACTGGATTATGAACACACTTCTTTAGAGGATATGAAAATATAATGGCCACATCAAAAGACACAATGTGCTGGGAAAGACCAATAATAGAAGGTATTGTCTCTAGGCGACGTATCAGGGGTAGACCAAAAGAAGGTGGTTTCAGGACATCAAAGATATTGTTAACATGACATCAAAGATATTGTTAACAGGACATCAAAGATATTGTTAACATGACATCAAAGATATTGTTAACATGACATCAAAGATATTGTTAACATGACATCAAAGATATTGTTAACATGACATCAAAGATATTGTTAACATGACATCAAAGATATTGTTAACATGACATCAGAATAAGTGAGGGATTCGGCTAGAGACAGATATTCTTTCAAACGAACTGTGGTAAATGCAACTTTATGTGGGAGATCTGCTTGGAGACAGAGATTCTCCCAGACGGGCTGTGGCGAATGCAACGTTCTGACGGAGATCTGACTTGATACAGAGATTCTCCCAGACGGGCTGTGGCGAATGCAACGTTCTGACGGAGATCTGACTTGATACAGAGATTCTCCCAGACGGGCTGTGGCGAATGCAACGTTCTGACGGAGATCTGACTTGATACAGAGATTCTCCCAGACGGGCTGTGGCGAATGCAACGTTCTGACGGAGATCTGACTAGAGACAGAGATTCTTTCAGACGGGATGTGGTGAATGCAACGTTCTACAAACCAGATGATGAACGCTGAGATATAATTTTTTGGACAACGACACACATTTGTGAACACACTATAGCAGTAACTCGCCAGACACGAGAGTTACGACCCTGCACTCTGTGCCGTTTATAGTCCGAGGGGAGCTAACTACGTCAATACTGTCTCTTGTAGAAAACGTCCGGTCTTGTTTAAAGCTATTTGAAAGTAACGACCATTTATAGAAATCAGACCCGACGTCTTGTCCTCAACAGACCTGTTCATTAGTTCTGATCTGTAGGGATTCTTTAGTGCAGCACTAAAGTCACTATTAGCTTGCGGTCTCATACACGCTACAATCCACGTCAAATAATGTTTCTTAAGAGACAGCGTTTACTATTGTCGCCTTTACAGACACCGAATTCACGTATCGCCGTGTAGCATTATCCAGCAGAGCTAGGACAAACGTGCTTTTATCGTTTTACAGAATGTTCTGAAAGATAGGAAGGCGTGTGACTGAATGGAGGTCTGTCTTTTACCAAAAGTGAGGCGTGTGACTGAATGGAGGTCTGTCTTTTACCAAAAGTGAGGCGTGTGACTGAATGGAGGTCTGTCTTTTACCAAAAGTGAGGCGTGTGACTGAATGGAGGTCTGTCTTTTACCAAAAGTGAGGCGTGTGACTGAATGGAGGTCTGCCTTTTACCAAAAGTGAGGCGTGTGACTGAATGGAGATCTGCCTTTTACCAAAAGTGAGGCGTGTGACTGAATGGAGGACTGCCTTTTACCAAAAGTGAGGCGTGTGACTGAATGGAGGTCTGTCTTTTACCAAAAGTGAGGCGTGTGACTGAATGGAGGTCTGACTTTTACCAAAAGTGAGGCGTGTGACTGAATGGAGGACTGCCTTTTACCAAAAGTGAGGCGTGTGACTGAATGGAGGTCTGTCGTTTACCAAAAGTGAGGCGTGTGACTGAATGGAGGTCTGTCTTTTACCAAAAGTGAGGCGTGTGACTGAATGGAGGTCTGTCTTTTACCAAAAGTGAGGCGTGTGACTGAATGGAGGTCTGCCTTTTACCAAAAGTGAGGCGTGTGACTGAATGGAGATCTGCCTTTTACCAAAAGTGAGGCGTGTGACTGAATGGAGGACTGCCTTTTACCAAAAGTGAGGCGTGTGACTGAATGGAGGTCTGTCTTTTACCAAAAGTGAGGCGTGTGACTGAATGGAGGTCTGACTTTTACCAAAAGTGAGGCGTGTGACTGAATGGAGGACTGCCTTTTACCAAAAGTGAGGCGTGTGACTGAATGGAGGTCTGTCGTTTACCAAAAGTGAGGCGTGTGACTGAATGGAGGTCTGCCTTTTACCAAAAGAGAGGCGTGTGACTGAATGGAGGTCTGCCGTTTACCAAAAGTGAGGCGTGTGACTGAGTGGAGGTCTGCCGTCTACCAAAGTGAGGCGTGTGACTGAATGGGGATCTGCCGTTTACCAAAAGTGAGGCGTGTGACTGAATGGAGATCTGCCGTTTACCAAAAGTGAGGCGTGTGACTGAATGGAGATCTGCCTTTTACCAAAAGTGAGGCGTGTGACTGAATGGAGATCTGCCTTTTACCAAAAGTGAGGCGTGTGACTGAATGGAGGTCTGTCGTTTACCAAAAGTGAGGCGTGTGACTGAATGGAGGACTGCCGTTTACCAAAAGTGAGGCGTGTGACTGAATGGAGATCTGCCGTTTTAGAAAAAGTGAGGCGTGTGACTTAATTAAGATCTGCCGTTTACCAAAAGTGAGGCGTGTGACTGAATGGAGATCTGCCGTTTACCAAAAGTGATGCGTGTGACTGAATGGAGATCTGCCGTTTACCAAAATTGAGGCGTGTGACTGAATGGAGGTCTGTCGTTTACCAAATTTGAAGCGTGTGACTGAATGTAGGCTTGCTGTTCACCAATAGGGAGGCGTGTGAATGAATGGATACTTGACGTTTATCGATTTTGAGGTGTATGACTGAATGGAGACATGCTGTTGACTAGTAGGAAGGCGTATGACTGAATGGAGACTTGCTGTTGACTAGTAGGGAGGCGAATGACTGAATGGAGACTTGATGTTTACTAGTAGAGAGGCGTGTGACTGAATGGAGACTTGACGTTTATCATTAGGGAGGCGTGTGACTGAATGGAGACTTGATGTTCATTATTAGGGAGACGTGTGGCTGAATGGAGACTTGCTGTTTACTAGTAGGGAGGCGTGTGACTGAATGGAGACTTGTTATTCATCATTAGGTGGGCGTGTGATTGAATGGAGACTTAATGTTCATCATTAGGGAGGCGTGTGACTGAATTGAGACTTGATGTTCATCATTAGGGAGACGTGCGATTCAATGGAGCCTTCATTTTCATCATTAGGGAGGCGTGTGATTAAATGAAGCCTTGATGGTTCCTAGTAAAAGTAACTTCTAATTACGGTACAGTTAAAACTCTAATATTTATTATCGTGGATGAGCCATGATGAAATATGTTAGATGAATGGTAGGAAACAGCCTGAGATATAAGATCAGAAATGAAGAACTGAGAAAAAATCTGCTAGCTATTTCCACCAGTGAATACCTAAAGAAACAACAGATATATTAATTTGGCCACGTGATAAGGCAGAAAGATCAAAACACAACGAATCTTCAATAAACGTTACGAGAACACCAGACTCAAGGGTAGGTCAGGAAAAAAAAGATGGATTGATGGAATATTATAAATGCTAAGAAACAGCAACAGAGGCAAACTGAAGAGAAAAGACTGCAAATTCTATCTCTTCTCGACGCTGAATGGCAAAATAGGAAAGAGGAAGAAGTGGATGTTCTTGCATCTGGCCAATCCGCTGTTAAATTTGTGGTTGATCGTTTAGTAAATCTACCCTCGTGTCAGCCTCCACATTCAGCCTGTTGCCTTCCGATGTTTTAATGTGAAGAAAAGTTAAATAGATGTTCATGCCGATGGAAGTAACATTCAGAAATGATGTGATGGAAGTAACATTCAGAAATGATGTAATGGAAGTAACATTCAGGAAAGATGTAATGGAAGTAACATTCAGAAATGATGTGATGGAAGTAACATTCAGGAAAGATGTAATGGAAGTAACATTCAGAAATGATGTGATGGAAGTAACATTAAGGAAAGATGTAATGGAAGTAACATTCAGAAATGATTTGATGGAAGTAACATTCAGGAAAGATGTAATGGAAGTAACAATCAGAAATGATGTAATGGAAGTAACATTCAGGAAAGATGTAATGGAAGTAACGTTCAGAAATGATGTAATGGAAGTAACATTCAGAAAAAGATGTAATGGAAGTAACATTCAGAAAAGATGTATTGGAAGAACTGAGTCAAGAAACTCTCTTTCACTTGACGCTGGTTGCATTTTAAAATCAGAAAACAAAGTGACTCTTACATACAGCGATTTAAACTGTTTACCGTTTCAATTAGAGCGGATACAAGTTGAGCATGAACTTAAAGGATGAAACAAGTTCACATTTTAATTAACGGGGTTAAAAATGCTAGAATCTTAATTTACGTGGACAGAATCCAACGTGTACAAACGTCACATTAAACTTCAGAGAATACGAAATGTTAGAATTGCGTGTCGCACGAAATATATTTGTAAAAATTGTTATATAATTTTATCTCGTTGATTTTAACACGTTAATAAAAAGGGGGAAGTGTGTAAGGAAAAATGAAAAGGCAATTACGATAACTCTGACGTGTTGATTGAAAGAAAAGTCGAACGATGGAAGAAGAGGCGACACGGAAGATGATCTATCGAGAATATCGAGTAACTTGTTGAAAACAGAGAATTGAAGCCTTTAAAATGTGGATATATAGAAGAATAGGTAGAATTGGATGGAAGGAAAAGAAAACAAACGATGAAGTCTTAAAACAACTAGAAATGAAAAGAGGACTACTAAGCACAATTCAAGCAAGACAAATGCGATTTTTGGGCCATGTTAAAAGACACAGCCTACTAAAAGTAATCCTGGAGGGGAAAATACAAGGTAAAAGAGGCAGAGGCAGACCAAGACTAACATGGACGAGTAACATCAAAAGATGGACAAATCAGCCTATGACAACCTGCACCATCAAAGCAAGAGACAGAGCGGAATGGCGCTCCATGGTAGCCAACCTTCGTTGCGGAGACGGCACTCAATGATGATGATCGAGTGAGGATTCTTGTTTTCGATAATCGCCTACGTTTCATCACCATTCGATTTCCCTAATGGGTTACAATCAATATATGACGTCACTTGACAAAACGGGATTAAATTGACGTCTTCTTGTTTTTGTCCATAAAATTCTCTGATAAAAAAGGGGGTAAAAAGTAAACAATATCACGTGCGCGGATTAATTGAGCGTAATAACGCGTGGGGCTGTTTTTGTTTATATGATGCGAGGTAGAGATTGATAGAGAAGTAAAGATTTGGGGTTAGATGAAGTAAGTAATCGATTACATGCCTTTGCTCGGCTACTTGGTGGCTTTTGGTCATTGCAAACGTTAATGTTGGTGTCTACAAGTTTGCTTCTAGTCCAGGCTTTTGATAATTGCAAACGTTAATGTTGGTGTCTACGGGTTTGGTTCTAGTCCAGGCTTTTTTTGGTCATTGCAAACGTTAATGTTGGTGTCTACAAGTTTGCTTCTAGTCCAGGCTTTTGGTCATTGCAAACGTTAATGTTGGTGTCTACAAGTTTGCTTCTAGTCCAGGCTTTTGGTCATTGCAAACGTTAATGTTGGTGTCTACAAGTTTGGTTCTAGTCCAGGCTTTTGGTCATTGCAAACGTTAATGTTGGTGTCTACAAGTTTGCTTCTAGTCCAGGCTTTTGTTCATTGCAAACGTTAATGTTGGTGTCTACAGGTTTGGTTCTAGTCCAGGCTGGCTATTGTTATCTGAGTTTCCTGATTCAGGGTGTTTCCTCCATCTTGATCCTTCTAACCTCGCTAGACGTCGAATAATGCTCTTAATCTTGACTAATACTTTGAGTTAAGCTTTGAATCATGAAAAGGGGGGGGGGGATGGTGTTGGTTTAGAGGTATATCTGCCTGTATGGCGGGAGACACCTGTGCACAAGGCTATCAGTGTGGGAAATATGAAGGGGTGATATTCACGAAAAATTCAGTCCGTTTGTACTTCAGTAGAGATATAAAGGCGGCTACACAAACAAACAGTAAGTAAAAGTCTGAAGCCATGAATTAAGCGTTGAACAAAGCCATGAGTTAAGCGTTGAACAAAGCCATGAGTTAAGCGTTGAACAAAGCCATGAGTTAAGCTTTGAAAGAAGCAATAAAGTAGGCCATTAAAGAAGCCACGAGTTAAACCATTAATGATGTCTTTAATAAGCCATTAACGAAGAGCCTCGAATAAAGCATGAGTTAAACTTTGAATGAAGTCACGAATTAAACTTTGAATAAAGCCATGAGTTAAACTTTGAATAAAGCCATTAGTTAAACTTTGAATGAAGTCACGAGTTAAACTTTGAATAAAGCCATTAGTTAAACTTTGAATAAAGCCACGAGTTAAACTTTGAATAAAGCCATGAGTGAAATTTTGAATGAGGTCACGAGTTAAACTTTGAATAAGCCATGAGTTAAACTTTGAATAAAGCCACGAGTTAAACTTTGAATAAAGCCATGAGTTAAACTTTGAATGAAGTCACGAGTTAAACTTTGAATAAAGCCATGAGTTAAACTTTGAATGAAGTCACGAGTTAAACTTTGAATAAAGCCATTAGTTAAACTTTGAATAAAGCCACGAGTTAAACTTTGAATAAAGCCATGATTTAAACTTTGAATGAAGCCACGAGTTAAACTTTGAAGGAAGCCATGAGTTAAACTTTGAATAAAGCCATGAGTTAAACTTTGAATAAAGCCATGAGTTAAACTTTGAATAAAGCCATGATTTAAACTTTGAATGAAGTCACAAGTTAAACTTTGAATGAAGCCATGAGTTAAACTTTGAATGGGGACACGAGTTAAACTTTGAATGATGTCATGAGTTAAACTTTAAATGAAGTCATTAGTTAAACTTAAAATGAAGTCACGAGTTAGACTTTGAATGAAGCCATGAGTTAAACTTAGAATGAAATCATGAGTTCAACTTTGAATTAAGCCATGAGCTCAACTTTAAATGAAGCGATGAATTAATCTTAGAATGAAGCCATGAGTTAAACTTCGAATGAAGCCATGAGTTAAGACATTAATGAAGCCATGAGTTAAACCTAGAATGAAGCCATGAGTTAAGACATTAATGAAGCCATGAGTTAAGACATTAATGAAGCCATGAGTTAAGACATTAATGAAGCCATGAATTAAACTTAGAATGTAGCCATGTATTAAGATATTAATGAAGCCATGAGTTAAACTTAGCATGAAGTCATGAGTTAAACTTTGAATGAAGCCATGAGTTAAGACATGAATGAAGCCATGAGTTAAGACCTTAATGAAGCCATGAATTAAACTTTGAATGAAGCCATGAGTTAAGACATTAATGAAGCCATGAATTAAACTTTGAATGAAGCCATGAGTTAAGACATTAATGAAGCCATGAGTTTAGCGTTGAATGAAGCTACGGAGCTTGTGCGCGTGGGTTAGTATTCCCCTCGGATTTTTTTGAGATTCTCAATAGGGATTTCGGGGCACCTATAGATTCTTCCGGTATGCAGTGATGACGATCCTAACAACAAACAAACAAACCCAGACCTTCGTGAACAGAGAACGAACGGACTAACCAACCACTTCGCTACTGCGAGTAGCAAGTGGAGGCAGATGACAAGAACAGAACATGAAAATAAAGAACAGCTTAAGTTCGTGACATGGAACTTCGACGATGTTTGTGAAAGGCTGCTAAACGTCTTGTCTGCTAAACGTCATGTTTGCTACACGTCCTGTCTGCTACACGTCAAATTTGCTAAACGTCAAGTCTGTTAAACGTCTTGTCTGTTAAACGTCGTGTCTGTTAAACATCTTGTCTGCTAAATGTCATGTTTGCTAAACGTCATGTCTGCTACACGTCAAGTCTGATAAACGTCATGTCTGCTAAACGTCAAGTCTGCTAAACGTCATGTCTGCTAAATGTAAAGAGTAACAAGAGGACCAATTTCACAATGCGCTCGTTCTCTGTGGTCCAACTCAGTTCTAACCAGTCGGTCGTTTAATTTCTACATATATGAATAGCATCATTTGTTCATTAACAGCAGCGCAGTTTCTTTATTATCAATAAGATCATTTATCCTTTATCAAAAGCAATATTTTGTTATAACAGTAGCATAGTGTACTCACGATCAGTAATCTGACTTTATTATCTGTAGGATAATTCCCTTATTATCTATAGGATAAATCCTTTAATATCTGTAGCACAATCCCTTTCTAATCTATAGGATAATTCCTTTAATATCTGTAGCACAATCCTTTATTATCTCTAGGATAATTCCTTTAATATCTGTAGCACAATCCCTTTCTAATCTATAGGATAATTCCTTTAATATCTGTAGCACAATCCCTTTCTAATCTATAGGATAATTCCTTTAATATCTGTAGCACAATCCCTTTCTAATCTATAGGATAATTCCTTTAATATCTATATCACAATTCCTTTAATATCTATATCACAATTCTTTTATTATCTATAAGATAATTCTTTTAATATCTGTAGCATAATACCTTTTTTTTTATCTGTAGCATAATTCCTTTATTATCTGTAGCATAATTTCTTTATTACTGGAACATAATTCCTTTATTATCTGCAGTATAATTCCTTTATTATCTATATAATAATTCCTTTATTATCTATAGTATAATTCCTTTATTATCTGTAGTATAATTCCTTTAATATCTGTAGTATAATTCCTTTATTATCTGTAGGATAATTCTTTATTATCTATAGCATAATTCCTTTTTATGTGATATTGTAGTAAAGATATTATAGATAGATAAAGATATTATAGATATATGGCAGGGATATATAACAGAACTATTTCATGATCAAAGGGACAAGAAACAAGTTATAAAATGTACATCAGGCTATACAATCTTAAAATTTGAGGTGGAAAAAGCTATAAAAACAATGAAAAAGGGAAAAGCAGCAGGACCTGACAGCATACAGATAGAGATGATACAGGCAATAGAAGATTTTGGCATTGCAGTGACTACAGACATATGCAACGACATATATCAGACAGGATACATACCAAATGAACTAAAAACATCAACTTTCATTGTATTGCCTAAAAAGAATGGTGAAGTTGAATGCAGTGACTTTAGAACAATAAGCCTTTACTACTAGCAGAAAATCCTAAAGATCTACAACAATTACTTAATTAAATAAACATGACAAGCAAAAAATATGGACTAGATATGAATATCAAAAAGACTAAAACTATGATCATAAACAAAGAAAATACTCAAAACCCACAAGTGGATATCAAAATTGAAGGAATAGACCTGGAGACAGTTCAGAACTACAACTACCTTAGACATACTATAACCAGTGATGGAAAATGTACAACTGAAATAAACACAAGAATAGGAATGACAAAAAGTAATTTTAATGCCATGAAGAACATATTAACATCAAAACAAATAACATCAGGGCTAATACTAAGAATAGCAAAATGTTACATCTTCTCAATATTTCTATATGGTGCAGAAACATGGACATTAGACAAGAAAACAGAACAGAGAATTGAAGCCTTTGAAATGTGTATATATAAAAAAATAGCTACAATTGGATGGAAGGAAAAGAAAACAAACGATGAAGTCTTAAAACAACTAAAAATTAAAAGAGAACTACTAAGCACAATTCAAACAAGACAAATGCTATT
The DNA here is from genome assembly GCA_032433765.1 of Megaustenia siamemsis. Lineage (NCBI taxonomy): Eukaryota > Metazoa > Mollusca > Gastropoda > Stylommatophora > Ariophantidae > Megaustenia > Megaustenia siamemsis. The sequence goes on from JAVIAB010000008.1 coordinate 69,054,042, forward strand.
TTTGGCTATGTTAAAAGACAGCCTACTAAAAGTAATCCTGGAGGGGAAAATACAAAGTAAAAGAGGCAGAGGCAGACCAAGACTAACATGGACGTGTAACATCAAAAAATTGACAAATCAGTTTATGATAACCTGCACCATCAAAGCAACAGAGCAGAATGGCACTCCATAGTAGTCAACTTCTTTGCGGAGACGGCACTCGATGATGATGAATTCCTTTATTATCTGTGAGCAAAATTCCTTCTATTATAGTATATTTGTTTAGTGAAGTGTGGTATAGTAAAAGTAATACATTTATTAACGTAATACAGTTTTTTTCTTTCCTTCTATCGGCGAGCTATATTTATTGTTATACTCCAGAAAGATACCAAAGTTGAAGTAAGTTAGACACAGATAGCATGAGCAAAAACTACTGTATTACGTTTACATTCTATATACTATGAATGGGGTATATATGTGCAAAAAAGCCGAGAACCGCTGTCCAAGGATACACAGAATAAATGTGCCTTTAAGCATGTCAAGAATGGCTGCATCGACAACATTATCGAGTTGTTCATGGAATTAACCAGACTGTTCTTGAGGTTAATGGTTGGCGAGACATTTTACAACAATAACGATAACCTCTCGATAAAAGTTGATCAAAGACAATGTGAGGGCATAACAATTAAATGTGGATAAAAGCACTACAAGCAATATAATGAAAGAAAAGCAAACGAAACGAGAAATAAAATAACACAATAAGCATAATGTGCGTCGGAATGTATTTTGATAATCAGTGTCTTGAATTCAAGGACGAACATTTTAGAAATAACGTGAGTCAGACACGTGAGTCAGAGTATATAAAGTAGATTGAAAGATTGAATAAATTCATAAATGTTGCCAACTTTGAGCTTTACTTTCGAAAATCTAGTTTCCAAAATAAAACATCCAACAATACGATGTATAATGAAGAGAAGAAGGTGGTCATATGTTGGCCATGTGATGAGAAGAGATAACGAGAGAAGAAGGTGGTCATATGTTGGCCATGTAATGAGAAGAGACAACAAGAGAAGAAGGTGGTCATATGTTGGCCATGTAATGAGAAGAGATAACAAGATAAGAAGATGGTCATATGTTGGCCATGTAATGAGAAGAAATAACAAGAGAAGAAGGTGGTCATATGTTGGCCATGTAATGAGAAGAAATAACAAGAGAAGAAGGTGGTCATATGTTGGCCATGTAATGAGATAGATAGTTTGACAGACAGACCAACCGACGGATGGACGGACGGACAGACGGACGGACAAGTAGACAGACAGACAGACCGATCGACCAATCGACGGACGGACGAACGGACAAGCAGGCAGACAGACAGACAGACAGACAGATTATATAGATAGATATATAGATAGATATTTAGATAGATATATAGATAGATAGACAGACAGAGACGACAGACAGACAGACAGACAGACAGACAGACAGACAGACAGACAGACAGACAGACAGACAGACGATTGACCAATCGACGGATGGACGGACGGACGAATAGACAAGCAGACAGACAGACAGACAGACAGACAGATAGATATATAGATAGATATATAGATAGATATTTAGATAGATATATAGATAGATAGACAGACAGAGACAGACAGACAGACAGACAGATAGATAGATAGATAGATAGATAGATAGATAGATAGATAGATAGATAGATAGATAGATAGATAGATAGATAGATAGATAGATAGATAGATAGATAGATAGATAGATAGATAGATAGATAGATAGATAGATAGATAGATAGATAGATAGATAGATAGATAGATAGATAGATAGATAGATAGATAGATAGATAGGTATGCAGGCAGGTAGGTAAGTAGGTAGGTAGGTAAGGTAGGTAGGTAGGTATGTAGGTAGGTATGTAGGTAGGTAGGTAGGTATGTAGGTAGGTATAAAAGAGAAACCTTACACTCAGCTTGCCAGTGAATCTCCTGGAACCAGAACCACCTCATTGACAACGAATCGTTCATTGAAACGTCCAGTAAAAGTGTTTCCTTTATTTTCGAATTGCAACAATTTATTGACAGATGTGGTACAAGTGGAAGGAGCGAAGGAATGGAGAGGCGGTGTATGTAACCAGCGAGGCAATGGAGCATTAAATACCAGTGGATAAAGAGATACAGTGAAGATGATAACCTCGGATAGACACACACTGCGGAAGCCAACTGAATAATTACACAGCAGGCTCTTTTTGGAATCCCCAGGGAAAAAGACAAAGTGGAAGACCAAGGAATTCTTGGAGAAGAAATGGAAGCACAAATAAAGATGATGGGGAAGGCAATGAATGATCTTAATAGAATAGCAAGAAATGGAACGGCTTGGAAAGTGTTTGTTGGAGACCTATGCTTCACAGGGAGCTGAAAGGTAGAAGAAGAGGCAATGGAGCCATGAGCATAGATGTTCTATGTGTTCTTATCATTGGAACTACTTTTGAGTCTGGCATTAATCATGTGTTGACAGTGTCTTTATCAACTAATTATTCATTAACATTGTATTATTGAGTTGTTTGCGGGTCATCATCATTGCACTCTGAACATGTCCATAGGTGCTCAGATCCCCTCCTCAGCGAGTCACGCAGTGTCCAGCGACTGACGACTCCAGTTCTGTGTTGGCTAATAAGTCTTCTTACACTCCCACTAAGTTTCTCATTTCTGGCTGTGCCCATCTTAACTCCCATCTCTTTAATCCCAATGAGTGACGTGGATTTAACATTCTTTTAAGAAAGATTGATGGCATAGGCGATCATGTTTCTTCACACCCTTTAGTTAATAAATGTATTAGTTAATTACGGAATATTTTCTTCAACTGTCTACCTTTACTCCCATTAACTCTTTCCGTTCTCATCATCATCATCATCATCATCATCATCATCATCATCATCACCATCATCACCATCATCACCATCATTATCATCATCATCATCATCATCAAGTGCCGTCTCCGCAACGAAGGTTGGCTACCATGGAGCGCCATTCTGCTCTGTCTCTTGCTTTGATGGTGCAGGTTGTCATAGGCTGATTTGTCCATTTTTTATGTTACTCGTCCATGTTAGTCTTGGTCTGCCTCTGCCTCATTTACCTTCTATTTTCCCCTCCAGGATTACTTTTAGTAGGTTGCTGTGTCTTTTAACATGGCCCAAAAATCGCATTTGTCATGTTTGAATTGTGTTTAGTAGTTCTCTTTTCAATTTTAGTTGTTTTAAGACTTCATCGTTTGTTTTTCTTTTCCTTCCATCCAATTCTACCTATTCTTCTATATATCCACATTTCAAAGGCTTCAATTCTCTGTTCTGTTTTCTTGTCTAATGTCCATGTTTCTGCACCATATAGGAATATTGAGAAGATATAACATTTTGCTATTCTTAGTTTTAGCACTGGTGTTATTTATTTTGATGTTAGTATATTCTTCATGACATTAAAATTACTTTTTGCCATTCCTATTCTTTTGTTTATTTCAATTGTACATTTTCATCACTGGTTATAGTATGTCCAAGATAGTTGTAGTTCTGAACTGTCTCAAGGTCTATTCCTTCTATTTTGATATCCACTTGTGGGTTTTGAGTATTTCCTTTGTTTATGATCATAGTTTTAGTCTTTTTGATATTCATATCTAGTCCTTATTTTTTGCTTGTCCTGTCTATTGCAGTAAGTAATTGTTGTAGATCTTTAGGATTTTCTGCTAGTAGTACAGTATCGTCAGCATATCTTAGGTTATTTATTATCTTTCCATTAATTTGTAGGCCTGGCAGCTATTGCAACAATAGCAACAGCAGCAACAACAACAACAGCAGTTGTCAATCTATGTTTGGAAGAATTCAAAGTAAAAATATTAAGGAAGTTGGTAAAAAAAAAGCAATTTCGGGAGGGAAAAAAACAACTACATGGAAACAAATCAAATGGTCTTCTTTATGGGGTATTTTAAAACAATATATGTAGAGGACAGCAAAAACTACTTTACGTCTGTTGTGTGGACTATATCAAAGCCTTTGACATGGAACTTCATAAGCTGCTTATAGGGTCTAAGAAGGAGATACACCTTAAATGAACATAGTATAGTGTGAATTGTGTGTCATTTATACTGGGATCTAACTGCAGCGGTCATGTAAGTAGACAGATCGAGAGCTTTAGTATTAAAGGGCTGACGTTAAGAAGACTAAACATACGGTAATAAACAGAGATAAAGCACTGAACTAACAAGCCAACACGGAGATAAATATAGAAAATCTTGAGTGGTCAGAAATATGGTTACTTTCGAACATATAATATTGAGTCGTCATAAATAAAAGATAGGAAGATAAGGAAGTATGGGAATAACAAACCTCTTGAACAACATGAAGCATGATATTACAGCTAAACAAACACAATCATGATATTACAGTTAAATAAACACAATCATGATATTACAGTTAAACAAACACAATCATGATATTATAGTTAAACAAATACAATATTTATATTACAGCTAAATAAATACAATCATGATATTACAGCTAAATAAACACAATCTTGATATTATAGTTAAACAAATACAATATTTATATTACAGCTAAATAAATACAATCATGATATTACAGCTAAATAAACACAATCTTGATATTATAGTTAAACAAATACAATATTTATATTACAGCTAAATAAATACAATCATGATATTACAGCTAAATAAACACAATCTTGATATTATAGTTAAACAAAAATACAATATGTATATTACAGCTAAATAAACACAATCATGATATTACAGCTAAATAAACACAATCATGATATTACAGCTAAATAAACACAATCTTGATATTACAGCTAAAAAAACACAATCATGATATTACAGCTAAATAAACACAATCATGATATTATAGCTAAATAAACACAATCATGATATTACAGCTAAATAAACACAATCTTGATATTACAGTTAAACAAACACAATCATGATATTACAGCTAAATAAACACAATCTTGATATTACAGCTAAATAAACACAATCATGATATTACAGCTAAATAAACACAATCATGATATTATAGCTAAATAAACACAATCATGATATTACAGCTAAATAAACACAATCTTGATATTACAGTTAAACAAACACAATCATGATATTACAGTTAAACAAACACAATCATGATATTACAGCTAAATAAACACAATCTTGATATTACAGCTAAATAAACACAATCATGATATTACAGCTAAATAAACACAATCATGATATTACAGCTAAATAAACACAATCATGATATTACAGTTAAACAAACACAATCATGATATTACAGCTAAATAAACACAATCTTGATATTACAGCTAAATAAACACAATCATAATATTACAGCTAAATAAACACAATCATGATATTACAGCTAAATAAACACAATCTTGATATTACAGTTAAACAAACACAATCATGATATTACAGCTAAACAAACACAATCTTGATATTACAGCTAAACAAACACAATCTTGATATTACAGTTAAACAAACACAATCATGATATTACAGCTAAATAAACACAATCTTGATATTATAGTTAAACAAATACAATCTTGATATTAAAGTTAAACAAATACAATAATTATATTACAGCTAAATAAATACAATTTTTATAATACAGTTAATCAAATACAATCTTGACATTACAGCTAAATAAATACAATCTTTATAATACAGTTAATCAAATACAATCTTGATATTACAGTTAAATAAATACAATCTTTATAATGCAGTTAATCAAATACAATCTTGATATTACAGCTGAATAAATACAATCTTGATATTATAGTTAAATAAATACAATCTTGATATTACATCATCATCATCATCATCAAGTACCCGGCCAAGTGGCGTAGGTGATCATGTCTCTCCACAACCTTCGATCTCGGCAGCTATTTATCATTTCTGTTGTTGACCTTCTGCCAAGCCATTCTCTTAAGCTGTCTGTTATTTTTTCTCTTTGCTTCCCTCTATCTCTTCGTCCTTCAATTTTTCCAGTTGTTACAATATATTAAAGTTGTTCTCTTCTCATTACATGACCAAAAATTGATGATTGTCTCTTCCTAACATTGGAAATTAGCTCTCTTTTTGCTTTGACCTCTCTCAGAACCTCTTCATTACTATTCCTAGCTGTCCATGGTATTCTCAACATTCTTCTGTAAAACCACATCTCTACAGACTCCAGTGATTTTCTTATCTGTTGTCCTATTGTCCATGATTCGCATCCGTATGTTAAGACTGGCTCTACGTAACATTTAAGAACTCTTTTTCTTGTTTCTATTTTCAAAAATGGATTGCATAGTATTTTCCTCATTTTTTGGAAAGCTGCTTTTGCCTGAGCCATTCTACATCTCACCTCTTTTGTACATCTTCCGTCTGAGGTTAACAACGTTCCCAAATATTTAAATTCATTTACCTGTTTTAATAGTGTTCCACTTGTCTTTATTTTACACTGAGGTGATGTCTTTTTCTTTGTTGTTACCATTACCTCTGTCTTTTTGCTATTAAGGCTGAGTTCTTTATTTTTGCTTTCCTTCACTACAATGTCCAACATTTCTTGTAACTCATTTTCACTCTTAGCGATTAAGACTGTATCATCAGCATACCTTAGATTATTTATATTATGACCTCCAATTGTTATTCCAGGCATGCCCTTTATGGATCTTAAAATAATCTCACTATAAATATTAAGCAAGTGCCGGACTGAAGAAAATGGAAAAACGAGCTTGGATCTCAGACACCACATGGAAATACATCAAAGAAAGAAGAGAAGCAAAGAGAGCCGTGACTAATGTAAAGACAGATCTTGGAAAGGTTCTGGCAAAAGCAACATACAAAGAATTAGACAACAAAGTGAAAAGTTCGGCAAGAAGAGATACAAGAGCTTATATAGACAACTTGCCAGAGAAAGCAGAGACAGCTGCAATTACAGGAGACAGCAGAACTCTCTATACTGTACAAAAGATGCTGACAAACACCTATACATCCAGTGGAACACCAATTCTAGACAAATCTGGATTAATGCTAACAACAAGCGCAGACATAAAAGCCCGTTGGGCAGAACACTTCAAAGAAATTCTTAACCGTCCACTACCTCACAGTTTAATAGATTTTGAAGCTGAAACACCAGCAGCAGAATTAGATGTAAATTTAGATGACTTCACCTTGAGTGAAATAGAAACCACCGTAAAGCTAATGACCAATAACAAGGCTGCTGGAGAGGATAAGTTAACAGCTGAGATCCTCAAGGCAATTGATAGCCATAATTTAATACATCTCCAAAAAATGTTCAACATCATTTGGAAAACAGAGAAGACGCCTCATAAATGGAAAAAAGGAATCATTGTTAAGATCCCAAAAAAGGGCAATCTTAGAGATTGTAACAACTGGAGAGGCGTGACACTTTTGTCAGTTGCCTCAAAGTTATTCTGTAAAATCATCCTAAATAGAATAAAGGATTCAATAGATACAGTAATGCGTGAAGAACAGGCTGGGTTTAGAAAAGGGAGAAGCTGTCTTGACTACATTTTCACTCTACGACTTATATTGGAGGAACATATTGAAAAGCAAAAACCTTTTGTACTTAACTTCATCGACTTCAAAAAAGCATTTGATAGTATTCATAGAGATTCTTTGTGGAAAATTCTGAAGCAATATGGTTTACCATCAAAAATCATAAATATTATCAAAGACATGTATGATGGTTACACATGTGCAGTTCGAACAGAGGAAGGACTGAGCGAATGTTTCCCAATAGAAACTGGGGTTAAACAAGGATGTATTTTATCGCCCTTGTTATTTGGAATTGTTATGGACTTCATAATGAAGAAATGCTGCACTGGTAATAAAGGCATCGAATGGATACAAGGAGACCATTTGGAGGACCTCGACTTTGCTGATGACATAGTTCTCATCAGCAGTCAGATAAAAACGATGCAGGAAAACACAAATGAACTATCATCAATAGCCAGCAAAATTGGGCTTGAGGTCAATCATGAAAAGACTAAAGTCATGAAAAGTTTAATTCCAACAAGTGACAAAATATACATGGAAAACAAACCAGTAGAAGAGATCGATCACTTTATCTATCTTGGAAGTCACATTGATCGAGAAGGGGATACGAGCAAAGAAATTAGAATCAGACTGGCTAAAGCAGCAATGTCTTTCAGAAGCCTTGAAAAGTTGTGGAAATCAAAACTCATTAGCACAAACACAAAACTTAGGCTATTCAAATCAAATGTACTATCAACCCTTACGTATGCGTGTGAAAGCTGGAAAACAACAAGAGATATAGAAACAAAGTTGAACGCATTCGAAAATAAATGTCTAAGGAAAATACTTGGTATAGAATGGAACGAATTCAAAACAAACGAGGAAATTAGAGAAATCGCCAATCAACCACTAATATCTTCAGTAATAAAGAAAAGACGATGGTCATACGTTGGACATGTGATGAGAAGAGATAATAATCGAATAGCAAAGCAAGCCCTCATATGGGAAACAACAGGTAAAAGAAAAAGAGGAAGACCCAGGGAGACACTGAGAAGAACATTGATGAGAGAGGCAAGAGCAGCAGGAATCGGCTCCCTCAATGAGATAGAACTGCTTGCACAGAACAGAGACAGATGGCGAGATTTAATAAAATATCTTTAAAAGAAAACTGCTAGAACAAAAATTCATATAGGAGAAGGTGTATCTTGGTCTACGTCCTATGGGCCGGTTACGGCTCGAAAGGTCAATAGATAGATAAATATTAAACAAATCTGGTGACAGCACACAACCTTGTCTAACACCCTGTTTTATTTGTTGAAACATTCCCAATTGGTTTCCAGTTCTTATGGCCGTTGTGTGTTGCCAGTACATGTTCTTTATTATTCTTAGATCTTTGCTGTCTACGTTTATGCTTTCTAAAATGTTGATTATTTCTTGGTGCTTTACTTTGTCAAATGCCTTGGTTTAATCTATGAAACATAGGTATAGATCTGTTTTCACCTCTATGGCTCTTTCTACTAAAGATCTTATGATATAAATGGCATTGCTTGTTCCTTTATCTCTAACAAAACCACATTGTTCATCGCTAATTTCTGGACTGATTTTGTTTCACACTCTTCGCATGATGATTCTTAGTAATATCTTAGTCATATGACTCATAAGGCTTATTGTGCGATGGTCATCGCAATCAATCGCACCCGATTTATTACAGATATTACTTGATATTACAGTTAAACAAATACAATTAAAGCTAGGCAGACATTATGCATAATTAACAGATCATCTTTAGCAGAAGGTGGGTGTAATATCAATCACTGAATAAACTGAGCAACAAAGTTAATGGTTTGGAGATCTGACCAGAATGAAGTCCAACCAACATAAAGCTCGAGTTTATTACACGAAAACATTCGGCATGATCAATTGTCTCGGAAACTGTTTGATCAATTTCTGTAATTCTTTTTGATGAAATCTTATTTTTTCACCGACCTTCAGGTTTTATAACATTTAAGTACAAAGGTTGTCTGAATTTTGCACAAATCGATTTTTGTTTTACAATTTTATAAAAAATATCAAACCGCGTGCTCTAAACATTAGATTTTACTGTAAATTATGTTAATTTTCTAACATTACAAGCCAAATGCGTATCCGTATTACATTGAATATGGCAAAATTTTTCATTTGATTTTATATCTTCGTCATAGAGATAGGTCAACTTCCTTGCTTGATCGTCGCCTCTGCATAGTCATAGCTCTGTCCTATCCATCGATTGAAAGACTTTCTATCTATATTTAGAGCTGCCCGTGTTCTGTTTTATGGTTATTTGATATCGTAATATAACCGACCCCTTTTATATTCCTTGCAAAAGTGCATGTACAATAACACAGTTACCTTTTGCATAGTGATGAATTTACACTTTAAACTCTTCATGGTTTTAAAAATCAAGTAGTCACTTCACAACAGCTTACAAATTATCACACATACAGGAATATTCATTAATAATAAATATTTTTGTCAAAATACGCCTTTGGAGCAATTTAACAAGAAACCGGAAATAAAATTATAAAAAACAACCTCCGAGTGGCACACGTATTACAAGTTACGAGTGCGAATCGGTGCTAAGATCGTGTGGTGTGCACGTGAAATTTGTCTTTTTAATTGGTGAGTTGATTATAACAAATGTGGGTATTGTAAAATCCCAAAATTTAGGACAAGCAAGAAAATCATATTTTTATAAACCTTAAAAAGCACAAATCTTTCCTAAATACATGACAGTAGGGCAAACCATCAGAATGAAGGTCGGTGAAATAGTAATATTTCACGAAAAAGAATTACAGAAATTTATCAAACAGTTTCCGAGATAATTAATCAACTCTGTGGGCACGAATTTATGAACGAACTATAGTATCTTCTCTATTTGTTGTCCGCGATCTCTGTTTCCCTGTATTTTGCCAGTTGTAACTAAATATTCCAACTTACCTCTTCTCATGATGTGCCCGAAAAATGTCAATTGTTTCTTTCTGATTTTTTTCTACAGTTTTTTGTGTGTGTGTGTATTATCCTCTGTGAGAATTTCCGCGCTGGTCTTTTTAGCTGTTTAGGGAACTGTCAACATTCTTCTCAGAAACAACATTTCTGATTCCACTAATCGTCTTTTCATTCGTTTGTATACTGTCCATGATTCACTTCTATAGATCAGAGTTGGTTATATATAGCAACGTTGAACTCTCGTTCTCACTTCTATAGACATAGCCGTATGACGTCTATAGACGTCCTATCATATCGTAAAACATCATACCAAATACAGATACAAATGTGCCCTTCAAAAATGTCATATTAATGTGACCCTTGTACTTGACCAGGAACACGACTTTTTGTCCATATCCGGTTCGATTGCTGTGAGGGATAATCGAAGATTACTTCTATCCTTTATGTCAAGGCGATTTCATGTTTGGGTGAGTAAATAACTCACCCGAATGGTCTTCAACTAAATAAAAAGAAAGAAAAGCCATGACAAATAATTTTGATTCATACTAAAGCTGTGGGAACTCTTCGGGCGTTGTACTCTTTATTCAGAAACTGTGTTTTTATTTACTGAAAGTTGTTTGAGATTCCATCTTTACTGAAAGTTGTTTGAGATTCCATCTTTACTAAAAGTTGTTTGAGATTCCATCTTTACTAAAAGTTGTTTGAGATTCCATCTTTACTGAAAGTTGTTTGAGATTACATCTTTACTAAAAGTTGTTTGAGATTCCATCTTTACTAAAAGTTGTTTGAGATTCCATCTTTACTGAAAGTTGTTTGAGATTCCATCTTTACTTAAAGTTGTTTGAGATTCCATCTTTACTTAAAGTTGTTTGAGATTCCATCTTTACTTAAAGTTGTTTGAGATTCCATCTTTACTGAAGGTTGTTTGAGATTCCATCTTTACTGAAAGTTGTTTGAGATTCCATCTTTACTGAAAGTTGTTTGAGATTCCATCTTTACTAAAAGTTGTTTGAGATTCCATCTTTACTGAAAGTTGTTTGAGATTCCATCTTTACTGAAAGTTGTTTGAGATTCCATCTTTACTGAAGGTTGTTTGAGATTCCATCTTTACTGAAAGTTGCTTGAGATTCCATCTTTACTGAAAGTTGTTTGAGATTCCATCTTTACTAAAAGTTGTTTGAGATTCCATCTTTACTGAAAGTTGCTTGAGATTCCATCTTTACTGAAAGTTGTTTGAGATTCCATCTTTACTAAAAGTTGTTTGAGATTCCATCTTTACTGAAAGTTGTTTGAGATTCCATCTTTACTAAAAGTTGTTTGAGATTCCATCTTTACTGAAAGTTGCTTGAGATTCCATCTTTACTTAAAGTTGTTTGAGATTCCATCTTTACTGAAAGTTGTTTGAGATTCCATCTTTACTGACGGTTGCTTGAGATTCCATCTTTACTGACGGTTGCTTGAGATTCCATCTTTACTTAAAGTTGTTTGAGATTCCATCTTTACTGAAAGTTGTTTGAGATTCCATCTTTACTGAAGGTTGCTTGAGATTCCATCTTTACTGAAAGTTGTTTAAGATTCCATCTTTACTGACGGTTGCTTGAGATTCCATCTTTACTGAAAGTTGCTTGAGATTCCATCTTTACTGACGGTTGCTTGAGATTCCATCTTTACTTAAAGTTGTTTGAGATTCCATCTTTACTGAAAGTTGCTTGAGATTCCATCTTTACTTAAAGTTGTTTGAGATTCCATCTTTACTGAAAGTTGTTTGAGATTCCATCTTTACTGACGGTTGCTTGAGATTCCATCTTTACTGACGGTTGCTTGAGATTCCATCTTTACTTAAAGTTGTTTGAGATTCCATCTTTACTGAAAGTTGTTTGAGATTCCATCTTTACTGAAGGTTGCTTGAGATTCCATCTTTACTGAAAGTTGTTTAAGATTCCATCTTTACTGACGGTTGCTTGAGATTCCATCTTTACTGACGGTTGCTTGAGATTCCATCTTTATTGAAAGTTAATAGATATTCCATCTTTACTGAAGGTTGCTTCAGTTTCCATCCTTATTGAAAGTTGTTTCAGATACGATCTTCACTGAAAGTTGCTTGAGATTCCATCTTCACTGAAAGTTGCTTGAGATTCCATCTTTACTGAAAGTTGTTTGAGATTCCATCTTTACTGAAAGTTGTTTGAGATTCCATCTTTACTTAAAGTTGTTTGAGATTCCATCTTTACTGAAAGTTGTTTGAGATTCCATCTTTACTGAAAGTTGTTTGAGATTCCATCTTTACTGACGGTTGCTTGAGATTCCATCCTTATGCAAAGTTAATAGATATTCCATCTTTACTGAAGGTTGCTTCAGTTTGCATCCTTATTGAAAGTTGCTTCAGATACGATCTTCACTGAAAGTGTTGCTTGAGATTCCATCTTCACTGAAAGTTGCTTGAGATTCCATCTTTACTGAAAGTTGTTTGAGATTCCATCTTTACTGAAAGTTGTTTGAGATTCCATCTTTACTGACGGTTGCTTGAGATTCCATCTTTATTGAGAGTTAATAGATATTCCATCTTTACTGAAGGTTGCTTCAGTTTGCATCCTTATTGAAAGTTGCTTCAGATACGATCTTCACTGAAAGTTGCTTGAGATTCCATCTTTACTGAAGTTTGCTTCAGATTCCATACTTAGTGAAAGTTGCTTGAGATTCCATTATTACTGAAAGTTGCTTGAGATTCCATCATTACTGAAAGTTATTTGAGATTTCATCTTTACTGAAGGTTGCTTCAGATTCCATACTTAGTGAAAGTTGCTTGAGATTCCATCATTACTGAAAGTTGTTTGAGATTCTATCTTCACTGAAAGTTGCTTGAGATTCCATCATTACTGAAAGTTGTTTGAGATTCTATCTTCACTGAAAGTTGCTTGAGATTCCATCATTGCTGAAAGTTGTTTGAGATTCTATCTTTATTGAAAGTTGCTTGAGTTTCCATTTAAAAAAATAGTTTTTGAGATTCTATCTTTATTGAAAGTTGCTTCAGATTTCGTTTGTGGGAGTATGGATGGTGTTGTGGGAGTAGGTGGTGTATGGTGTTATGGGAGCATGTGGTGGACGGTGTTGTGGGAGCAGGTGGTGGATGGTGTTGTGGGAGCAGGTGGTGGATGGTGTTGTGGGAGTAGGTGATAGATGGTGTTGTGGGAGTAGGTGATGGATGGTGTTGTGGGAGTAGGTGATGGATGGTGTTGTGGGAGTAGGTGATGGATGGTGTTGTGGGAGTAGGTGATGGATGGTGTTGTGGGAGTAGGTGATAGATGGTGTTGTGGGAGTAGGTGAAGGATGGTGTTGTGGGAGTAGGTGATGGATGGTGTTGTGGGAGCAGGTGATGGATGGTGTTGTGGGAGTAGGTGATGGATGGTGTTGTGGGAGCAGGTGGTGTATGGTTTTGTGGGAGTAGGTGATGGATGGTGTTGTGGGAGTAGGTGATGGATGGTGTTGTGGGAGTAGGTGATAGATGGTGTTGTGGGAGTAGGTGATGGATGGTGTTGTGGGAGTAGGTGATAGATGGTGTTGTGGGAGTAGGTGATGGATGGTGTTGTGGGAGTAGGTGATAGATGGTGTTGTGGGAGTAGGTGATGGATGGTGTTGTGGGAGTAGGTGATAGATGGTGTTGTGGGAGTAGGTGATGGATGGTGTTGTGGGAGTAGGTGATGGATGGTGTTGTGGGAGTAGGTGGTGTATGGTTTTGTGGGAGTAGGTGATAGATGGTGTTGTGGGAGTAGGTGATGGATGGTGTTGTGGGAGTAGGTGATGGATGGTGTTGTGGGAGTAGGTGATGGATGGTGTTGTGGGAGTAGGTGATAGATGGTGTTGTGGGAGTAGGTGATGGATGGTGTTGTGGGAGTAGGTGATGGATGGTGTTGTGGGAGTAGGTGGTGTATGGTTTTGTGGGAGTAGGTGATAGATGGTGTTGTGGGAGTAGGTGATGGATGGTGTTGTGGGAGTAGGTGATAGATGGTGTTGTGGGAGTAGGTGATGGATGGTGTTGTGGGAGTAGGTGATGGATGGTGTTGTGGGAGCAGGTGGTGTATGGTTTTGTGGGAGTAGGTGATGGATGGTTTTGTGGGAGCAGGTGGTGGATGGTTTTGTGGGAGCAGGTGGTGGATGGTGTTGTGGGAGCAGGTGGTGAATGTTGTTGTGGGAGTAGATGGTGGATGGTGTTGTGGGCGCAGGTGGTGGATGGTGTTGTGGGAGTAGGTGGTGGATGGTGTTGTGGGAGTAGATGGTGGATGGTGTTGTGGGAGTAGGTGGTGGATGGTGTTGTGGGAGTAGGTGGTGGATGGTGTTGTGGGAGTAGGTGGTGGATGGTGTTGTGGGAGTAGGTGGTGGATGGTGTTGTGGGAGTAGGTGGTGGATGGTGTTGTGGGAGTAGTTGGTGGATGGTGTTATGGGAGCAGGTGGTGGATGGTGTAGTAGAGGGGTAATGTGGCCAGCATTACGCCCGTGCCGTATTACTCTCCCAGAAAAAAACGTATTATCCACTTAAGGCTGGTTGACCCTTGAAGCCATCGATCACGATCTATCGTCCTTAGTAGTCCAGTTCACTAACCACTGAGCTATCGCGGTTATTCATTAAATTATCCATCCGTTATTTATCCATCCAATCATCCATTCATCATCCATGAATATCAATTCACTCATCAAATTATCCATCCGGTAATCACCTATGCAGATATCTATCCTTTTTCACTCATCCAATCTTCCACCCATCTGTTATTCACCATCCGATCATCCATTCTTTCGTTATTCGCCCCATCTAATTATCAATCCATTTTATACCAATCCATTCACTCACCCATCCGTTATTCCGCCTTCCATTCATTCACCCATCCAATAATTCACCCATCCGTTATTCACCTATCCAATCATTCACCCATCCGTTATTCACCTATCCAATCATTCACTCATCCGTTATTCACTCATCCGTTATTCACCCATCCAATCATTCACTCATCCGTTATTCACCCATCCAATCATTCACTCATCCGTTATTCACCCATCCGTTATTCACCCATCCAATCATTCACTCATCCGTTATTCACCCATCCAATCATTCACTAATCCGTTATTCACCCATCCGTTATTCACCCATCCAATCATTCACTCATCCGTTATTCACCCATCCAATCATTCACCATCCAATCATTCACTCATCCGTTATTCACACATGCAGTTATACATCCATTATTCACCAACCCAATCATCCATCCATGTTTTATTCATCTACACAATTATCCATTCGTTTTTCACCCATACAATCATATCTATCCATCCGTTACTCACCCACCGAAACAAGCACCAATCGGTTATTCACCCATCCATCCATCGAACCATCTATTATTCACCCATCCATCGAACCATCTATTTTTCACCCATCCATCCATCGAACCATCTATTATTCACCCATCCATCGAACCATCTATTTTTCACCCATCCATCGAACCATCTATTATTCACCCACCCATCCATCGAACCATCTATTATTCACCCATCCATCGAACCATCTATTACTCACCCATCCATCCATCGAAACATCTGTTATTCACCCATCCATCGAACCATCTATTATTCACCCATCCATCCATCGAACCATCTATTATTCACCCACCCATCCATCGAACCATCTATTATTCACCCATCCATCGAACCATCTATTACTCACCCATCCATCCATCGAACCATCTATTATTCACCCATCCATCCATCGAACCATCTATTATTCACCCATCCATCGAACCATCTATTATTCACCCATCCATCGAACCATCTATTATTCACCCATCCATCCATCGAACCATCTATTATTGACCCATCCATCGAACCATCTATTATTGACCCATCCATCGAACCATCTATTATTCACCCATCCATCGAACCATCTATTATTCACCCACCCATCCATCGAACCATCTATTATTCACCCATCCATCGAACCATCTATTACTCACCCATCCATCCATCGAACCATCTATTATTCACCCATCCATCCATCGAACCATCTATTATTCACCCATCCATCGAACCATCTATTATTCACCCATCCATCGAACCATCTATTATTCACCCATCCATCCATCGAACCATCTATTATTGACCCATCCATCGAACCATCTATTATTGACCCATCCATCGAACCATCTATTATTCACCCATCCATCGAACCATCTATTATTCACCCATCCATCCATCGAACCATCTATTATTCACCCATCCATCGAACCATCTATTATTTACCCATCTAATCAATCATCCATCAGTTATTCACCCATCCAATCATTCTATTATCCATCCATATAAAAACAATCGCATTGTGTCCTAATTTTTCCCTCCCAGGCTCCATAATTCTGCGTCACACAGCATCACCAGTCAGCCCTCGGAGAACGTTCGTTTAGCGCCGTTGTCTTGATACTGGAATCAGTTCTGTATCTCCCAACTTCTGCTACAACACCCGATACATCCCGCCACTATCTCCCAACTTCTGCTACAACACCCGATACATCCCGCCACTATCTCCCAACTTCTGCAACAACACCCGATACATCCCGCCACTATCTCCCAACTTCTGCAACAACACCCGATACATCCCGCCACTATCTCCCAACTTCTGCAACAACACCCGATACATCCCGCCACTATCTCCCAACTTCTGCAACAACACCCGATACATCCCGCCACTATCTCCCAACTTCTGCTACAACACCCGATACATCCCGCCACTATCTCCCAACTTCTGCAACAACATCCGATACATCCCGCCACTATCTCCCAACTTCTGCTACAACACCCGATACATCCCGCCACTACTGATATTCTCGTTAATTTCTCCCTTTGTTGTTTTGTTCCGCATCACGAATATTAACGCCCTCACCACCTACTAGTTATATATTTGACTAAACTTATCATATCTTTAACGGCCATATATTTATTTTTTTCATTTTCTCCAACCCCCCTTCTTTAACTGTCATGTTTTATAATTTATTGCTTTCTCTCTCTCACGCTCTATCTCTTTCTCGCTATCTGTCTCTTCCTCTCTCTCTCTCTCTCTCTACGTTCTCTCTCTCTTTCTTTCTCTATCTCTCTATCTCTCTCTCTCTCTTTCTCCTGTTCTCTCTCTCAGCCTTTATCTCTCTCTCGCTCTATCTCTCTTATTTCTCTCTCTCTGTCTGCCTTTCTCTCTCTATCTCTCTCGCTCTTTTTCTCTTATTTTTTTTCTCTCTCTACCTTTCTCTCTCTATCTCTCTATCTCTCTCGCTCTTTCTCTCTTATATTTATCTCTCTCTCTGCCGTTCTCTCTCTATCTCACTCGCTCTTTCTCTCTTATTTCTCTCTCTCTCTGCCTTTTTCTCTCTATCTCTCTCGCTCTTTCTCTCTTATTTTTCTCTCTATCTATATATCTCTCTCTCTCGCTTTTTCTCTCTTATGTTTTTTTCTTTCACTCTCTCTCCCATCCTTTCCTAATTTCATACCTACCCCACTACCTCCCCCAACAAATATTAACGACTTCGATGCAACACCACACCAAGAAGAATCACAAGAACTCTACAACGATGCAATAAACACATCAATTGTGATGTTTTTCTAGAAGTGAAGAACTTTGACAAGAGTGCTTACTTTTTATTTCAAGCCGTAAATCACAGGAAGCCAAGGGACAGAACAGAACAGAACAGAACGGAATCTCGTCAACGTTCTTTCTGCTGAGTTTTAGCCAAGTAGAAAGCAATGATTCAATATCTACATTAAACACCAACGTGTTATGCTCGACTGTCCTTCTTGAATGTCCCTGCTTGATTGTCCCAACGTGTTATGCTCGACTGTCCTTCTTGAATGTCCCTGCTTGATTGTCCCTGCTTGATTGTCCCTGCTTGATTGTCCCTACTTGATTGTCCCTGCTTGATTGTCTCTGCTTGATTGTCCCTGCTTGATTGTCCCTGCTTGATTGTCCCTACTTGATTGTCCCTGCTTGATTGTCCTGTTTGATTGTCCCTGCTTGATTGTCTCAGCTTGATTGTCACTGCTTGATTGTCCCTACTCGATTGTCCCCGTTTGGCTATCCCTGCTTGATTGTGCTTGCTTGATTGTCTCTGTTCGACTGTCCCTGTTTGATTGTCCCTGTCTGATTGTCCTGCTCTGTCTGTGAATATCTGATTGATTATCTATGTTAATCTTCTCAGCACTCATGTTTTTAATTTCAATTAAAATTGAGTACAAAGCTGTACCTTTTTTCCCAACACTGGGGCTACAACAAAACATTTTCTGCCACAAACCTCAACTGTTGTTTTCACATTCTCATTCAACTTCCAGTCTGTGTACATTTTTGTGTTCGTGAAACAAACTGTTGTGTTCTCAAAACTTTATTTGTGTCTTGTCAGTTCAACTTTTGTCGAATGAGATTTTTTTGGGACGCCAGTCATTTCTTTAGCAGGCAATTAATTAACAATGATAGATGGATATTAACAGATGCGATATTTTGATCAGAAAATGACGAGTGGTCACAAACAGGATGTAGGCCAGACGATTTAAATACATTGTTAAGATAAAAAAAAAGATTTCTAGCACACACACAAACACACACACATGTGGTAGTGATGGACCACGGCAACGTGAATTTCTTGGACATTAACGATAGCGACAGACAACAACATGGAGCAACAGACAACAACATCGAGCAACAGAAAACAACATCGAGCAACAGAAAACAACACCGAGAAACAGAAAACAACATCGAGCAACAGAAAACAACATGGAGCAACAGACAACAATATTGAGCAATAGACAACAACATCGAGCAACAGACAACAACATCGAGCAACAGATACAACATTGAGCAACAGACAACAAGATCGAGCAACAAACAACAACATCAAGCAACAGACAACACCATGGAGCAACAGACAACAACATCGAGCAAAGGTGCAAGCAACAGACAACAGGATGGAGAAAAGGAGCCAAGCAACAAACAACAACATCCAACAAAAGAGTCAAGCAATAAAAAACAACAAGGAATAAAAGAGCCAAGCAACAGGCAACAACATAGAACAAAGGTGCAAGCAACAGACAACAACATAGAACAAAAAAATCAAGCAACAGGCAACAACATAGAAAAAAAGAGCCAAGCAACAGGCAACAACATGGAACAAAGAGCCAAGCAACAGGCAACAACATGGAACAAAGGTGCAAACAACAGACAACAACATGGAACAAAAGAGCCAAGCAACAGGCAACAACATGGAACAAAGTAGCCAATCAACAGGCAACAACATGGAACAAAAGAGCCAATCAACAGACAACAACATGGAACAAAAGAGCCAATCAACAGACAACAACTTGGAACGAAAGAGCAAATCAACAGACAACAACATGGAACAAAAGAGACAATAAACAGGCAACAACATGGAACACAAGAGACAATAAACAGACAACAACATGGAACAAAAGAGATAATAAACAGGCAACAACATGGAACACAAGAGACAATAAACAGACAACAACATGGAACAAAAGAGATAATAAACAGACAACAACATGGAACAAAAGAGCCAATCAACAGACAACAACATGGAATAAAAGAGCAAATCAACAGACAACAACATGAAACAAAAGAGCAAATCAACAGACAACAACATGGAACAAAAGAGACAATAAACAGACAACAACATGGAACAAAAGATACAATAAACATACAACAACATGGAACAAAAGAACCAATCAACAGACAACAACATGGAACAAAAGAGCAAATCAACAGACAACAACATGGAACAAAAGAGACAATAAACAGGCAACAACATGGAACAAAAGAGCCAATCAACAGGCAACAACATGGAACAAAAGAGCCATTCAACAGGCAACAATATGGAACAAAAGAGCCAATCAACAGGCAACAACATGGAACAAAAGAGCCAATCAACAGGTAACGACATGGAACAAAAGAGCCAAACAACACATTAAGTGGAATGACGACAATATCATCCACTATATGAGATAGCACGTGGCAGCACCTCCCGTTGTGAACTTACCAGGAAATGTGTACATCATGACGTCAACATCAGACAACAGACAGGCACGAGGGCAGGACACGTGGCACTCAGAAAAAACAAGTCGACTCGATTCGTAATGACATGAACACAGCTGTTTGTTGATAACACTTTAGTTGTCTTGATACATTTGCTCAGTTGTGAAACATGACTTGAGTATAATTCTGCAAAAGTACATTAGCAATGACCATATGGGTTGATATAATTTACATTTTTAAGTTTGTTGTTTTACATTGGTTATTTTACGCCAGAAAGCGTCACATTTTGAAATAGTTATTCTCAGACACGTTATTTGACGTAAATATCAACAACATAAAAATGTACTTTTCTAGAATATTGATATGTTTGTATCATCATCAAGTACCATGCCTGCTGGCGTAGGTGATCACCACAACTATCGATTTCGACAGTTATTTATCATTTTATGTTGTTGACCTTCTGCCAAGCCATTCTCTTAAGCTGTCTGATGTCTTTTCTCTTTGCTTCCCTCTATCTCTTCGTCCGTCATTTTTCCCAGTTGTCACAATATATTCCAGTTGTTTTCTTCTCATTGCGTGGCCAAAAAATGATGATTTTGTCTTCATAATATTGGTGGACATTAGCCTTCCTTTAGCTCTGGTCTCTTTCAAAACATTTTCATTACTCTCCTTAGCTGTCCATGGTATTCTCAACATTCTTCTGTAAAACAACATTTCTACAGCCTCCAATGATTTTCTTGTCTGTTGTCAAATTGTCCATGATCCACATCCATATGTTAAGACTGGGTCTACATAAAATTTAAGAATTCATTTTCTTGTTTCTCTTGTCAAAATGTATTTTTTTTCAAATGATATGTTGGTTTAATGTCACAAATTTGAACCACTCCAGTAAAATATCAATCTCAAGAACGAGAGGAATGTAGTTGCCTCAGGAGATCATCACTTATACATGTAGCAAGGTTGTAATGGTGACAACTAAAATGTCACTTTGGGGTTAACACAAGCAGCCGTGCGAAATGTTGCTTATTGACTCATAGATACGTAGATCTGGTCGCCTTATATGTCGTGTCTCCAATATACGTAGATCTGGTCGCCTTATATGTCGTGTCTCCAATATACGTAGATCTGGTCGCCTTATATGTCGTGTCTCCAATATACGTAGATCTGGTCGCCTTATATGTCGTGTTTCCAATATACGTAGATCTGGTCGCCTTATATGGCGTGTCTCCAATATACGTAGATCTGGTCGCCTTATATGTCGTGTCTCCAATATACGTAGATCTGGTCGCCTTATATGTCGTGTCTCCAATATACATAGATCTGGTCGCCTTATATGTCGTGTCTCCAATATACGTAGATCTGGTCGCCTTATATGTCGTGTCTCCAATATACGTAGATCTGGTCGCCTTATATGTCGTGTCTCCAATATACATAGATCTGGTCGCCTTATATGTCGTGTCTCCAATATACATAGATCTGGTCGCCTTATATGTCGTGTCTTCAATATACGTAGATCTGGTCGCCTTATATGTCGTGTCTCCAATATACATAGATCTGGTCGCCTTATATGTCGTGTCTCCAATATACATAGATCTGGTCGCCTTATATGTCGTGTCTCCAATATACGTAGATCTGGTCGCCTTATATGTCGTGTCTCCAATATACATAGATCTGGTCGCCTTATATGTCGTGTCTCCACTATGCGTTGACCTGGTCACTGTATCTGTCGTGTCTCCGATATACGTGGATCTGGTCGCGTATCTATGGGATTGTCTACTCCTTGTAGCCTAGACATCAACCTAAAGAACGGTTACTCCCAAATCATGTGTCTATCTCGTCTACGACATCCTCAACCCTATAAGCACACGGTTAGTCATGGACTTCTTCAGTTACAATTTTATGAATTGTAGTCACAACTACATCTAAGAGCACTCACAAATGATAGATGAACAGCTGCAATCCCAAAAAGACATGCTCTTCCTAGACGTAAGAGTAGTTCCACATCATTTTCGATGGACACAAGAACTCAGTCGAATAAGGGTTTTTACTCGTTTGACTTCATATTTCTAAAAAAAAGGAGACCATTTGGTAAAAGGAAACATGGCAGACCAAGAGAATGGCTAAGCAGAAAAAATATTAGGGAAGGCTCAACAATGGGACTAAGAAACGTCGAATAAATTGCAAGAGTTAGAGACAAATATTAATAAATCAGTCTAATTATGAACTTTCGAGGCCACAGAGAAGCGAATCATTTTTTTTATTGGGGGGGGGGGGGGGGGGGAGGGGAAGTATTTTTTTACAACACTTGGGGAAAAATTCACAAATAATCAACAACAGAAAAAAAAAATCTAAGAACAACAGACAGCCCGAAGAAAGATTGAACCAGAGCTATCAATCAGTAATCCGTCAATCGTAGAGAATTATTACTGCCCTCCCTCCCCTCTCTCTCTCTCTCTCTCTCTGTGCTGTCTTCGAGAGAAGAAAATAAATGAATGAACGAATGAGTCCTTGGGTGTAGAAATAAATATGAAAGAGAGAGCGAACCTTCGTACTACTACTTACCGACATATTTCTACCTTGGGGCCTTGGTAGCCGAGTTGGGTAAACCACTCGATTGGACTACTGACTTTCGGACAAGCCGTGTTCGATACCCGCTGGTAACAGTGTGAATTGTACCCGAGTTGGAAATAAAGATACCCCCACGGTCGACCCAGCCGTTGGCAGAAATGGGTACCAGGGTATTACCCTGGGAAGGTGAGGAATGTCGCCTCGCATCTGAGTTTCGATCCTTGAAGCGACACTGTACAGAACATATCCGAACATTTCTGGATAGGCGGCCGAGCACATATGGGTGGAAACTCGCGTGCTAAGACGCCGGTTCAAGTCTCGTACTTTACCTTTACCTTTACCTTTCTACCTGCCCGCACTTTTTCTCCCTATTCGCATCTCATTGGCTATCAGTCGCTATTCTGTTTCATCGCTGTAACTGCCTTGTCTCCTATGTACGTGGATATGGTCGCCGTAACTGCCTTGTCTCCTATGTACGTGGATATGGTCGCCGTAACTGTCTTGTCTCCTATGTACGTGGATATGGTCGCCGTAACTGCCTTGTCTCCTATGTACGTGGATATGGTCGCCGTAACTGCCTTGTCTCCTATGTACGTGGATATGGTCGCCGTAACTGTCTTGTCTCCTATGTACTTGGATATGGTCGGCGTAACTGCCTTGTCTCCTATGTACTTGGATATGGTCGGCGTAACTGCCTTGTCTACTATGTACGTGGATATGGTCGCCGTAACTGTCTTGTCTCCTATGTACGTGGATATGGTCGCCGTAACTGCCTTGTCTCCTATGTACTTGGATATGGTCGGCGTAACTGCCTTGTCTACTATGTACGTGGATATGGTCGCCGTAACTGTCTTGTCTCCTATGTACGTGGATATGGTCGGCGTAACTGCCTTGTCTCCTATGTACGTGGATATGGTCGCCGTAACTGTCTTGTCTCCTATGTACGTGGATATGGTCGTCGTAACATTCTTGTCTCCTATGTACGTGGATATGGTCGTCGTAACATTCTTGTCTCCTATGTACGTGGATATGGTCGCCGTAACTGTCTTGTCTCCTATGTACGTGGATATGGTCGTCGTAATATTTTTATCTCCTATGTATGTGGATATGGTCGCCGTAACTGCTTTGTCTGCTATGTACGTGGATATGGTCGCCGTAACTGTCTTGTCAGCTATGTACGTGGATATGGTCGTCGTAACATTCTTGTCTCCTATGTACGTGGATATGGTCGCCGTAACTGTCTTGTCTCCTATGTACGTGGATATGGTCGTCGTAATATTCTTGTCTCCTATGTACGTGGATATGGTCGCCGTAACTGCTTTGTCTGCTATGTACGTGGATATGGTCGCTGTAACTGCCTTGTCTCCTATGTACGTGGATATGGTCGCCGTAACTGTCTTGTCTCCTATGTACTTGGATATGGTCGCCGTAACTGCCTTGTCTCCTATGTACGTGGATATGGTCGCCGTAACTGTCTTTTCTCCTATGTACGTGGATATGGTCGTCGTAACATTCTTGTCTGCTATGTAGGGTTATGGTCGTCGTAATATTCTTGTCTGCTATGTACGTGGTTATGGTCGTCGTAATATTCTTGTCTGCTATGTACGTGGATATGGTCGCCGTAACTGCTTTGTTTGCTATGTACGTGGATATGGTCGCCGTAACTGCCTTGTCTCCTATGTACGTGGATATGGTCGTCGTAACATTCTTGTCTGCTATGTACGTGGATATGGTCGTCGTAACATTCTTGTCTGCTATGTACGTGGTTATGGTCGTCGTAATATTCTTGTCTCCTATGTACTTGGATATGGTCGCCGTAACTGCCTTGTCTCCTATGTACGTGGATATGGTCGCCGTAACTGTCTTGTCTCCTATGTACGTGGATATGTTCGTCGTAATATTCTTGTCTCCTATGTACTTGGATATGGTCGCCGTAACTGCCTTGTCTCCTATGTACGTGGATATGGTCGCCGTAACTGTCTTGTCTCCTATGTACGTGGATATGGTCGCCGTAACTGTCTTGTCTCCTATGTACGTAGAGATGGTCGCCGTAACTGTCTTGACTCCTATGTACGTGGATATGGTCGCTGTAACTGTCTTGTCTCCTATGTACGTGGATATGGTCGCCGTAACTGCCTTGTCTGCTGTGTACGTGGATATGTTATAGTAGGTTGATGTTATTTATTATCTTTCTTATTATTGTTCATTGACAGCACATCAGATTACATTGATCACAAACGTTTAATCATGACATACTCTTTTTCTGAATACATAAATCATAATCAAGTTTATTGATATCTCTAGGCACAAAGATTCGTACTAGTGGTTGATGCACTTGTCTTAAATTAATGTTAATTAATTTTGGACGTCTATGAGACAAATAGTCGGTGCATATGATCAGTCCACAAGTGCATATCTTTCATACAACATTATTCAATTTACGACCATGAGGAATGTGAAACACAACTTGACAACTCTCAAACACTTCACAGCTGAAGCTTATATGTTCATTGCTATCTATACTACTCTATCACTTAATTAATAACTTCTCAACTGACTTAAAACTACAACTTGAAGATTCTTAACTTCCTAACTAACTGGCACAGCTTTCTAATCTTAACATATTAGATCTGACTTCCATCTCTATAAACTTCTAGCTCTTCCTATTTCTGACTCTTGTTCTAATTGTCCTAATAATGATTGTCTGATCTAAAAGTTGTTCTAGTTCTAATTGTTCTATCCCTGACTTCTCTCTCTGTGTCTAATCTCTAACTAACTTAAACCTATTGTGTTGAAGTTTAAATACTCCAACCTCACACTTTGTGTGACATATCTGCAGCCAATCAAACCGTAGCAAAGTGACAATTTGAAACCCCTCCGGTCACTCGTGGAGTCATCAACGTTCTTCCTTCTGACACAAAATTCGCTCTATGACTCAGAATTGTCAAAACAAACTGTTTATGACGATCATCATCATGACCCGACCTGTCCTGGTAGCTGTTTACCGGACAGTAAAGTCATGCAGTCAAATCATGCGCGTATTGTCATGCGCTATTTTATCCCCAACAGACATACGACTGATATGTAATTTGTACTGGGAGCAAACAGCAATAATAAAATATAACAAGGAGAACTCTACACCCATTGATATAAAAAGAGGAGTAAGACAAGGATGCATCCTATCACAAAGCTTGTTCAATTTATACACTGAGCAAATCTTTGAAAACATCATAGAGATGTCAGGCCTAAACATTAATGGAAAGATAATCAATAACTTAAGATATGCTGATGATACTGTTCTACTAGCGGAAAATCCTAAAGACCTACAACAATTGCTTAATGTGATAAACATAACAAGCAAAAAAATGGACTAGATATGAATATCAAAAAGACTAAAACTATGATCATAAACAAAGAAAATTCTCAAGACCTACAATTAAATATCAAAGTGGAAGGAATACATCTAGAGACAGTTCAGAACTACAACTACCTGGGACATACTATAACATGTGATGGAAAATGTACAACTGAAATAAATAAAAGAATAGGTATGGCAAAGGTAAGTAATTTCAATGCCATGAAAAAAATACTAACATCAAAACAAATAACACCAGGGCTAAAAGTAAGAAAAGCAAAATGTTACATCTTCTCAATATTTTTGTATGGTGCAGAACCATGGATATTAGACCAGAAAACAGAACAGAAAATTGAAGCCTTTTAAATGTTGATCTATAGAAGAATAGGTAGAATTGGATGGAAAGAAAAGAAAACAAACGAGGAAGTTTTAAAACAACTAAAAATGAAAAGAGAACTATTAAACACAATTAGAGCAAGACAAATGAAATTTTTTGATCATGTTAAAAGACACAACAGCCTAATAAAAGTAATATTGGAAGGGAAAATACAAGGTAAAAGAAGCAGAGGCAGACCAAGACTAACATGGACTAGTAACATCAAAAGATTGACAAATCAGTTTATGATAACCTGCACCATCAAAGCAAGAGACAGAATGGAATGGCGCTCCATGGTAGTCAACCTTCGATGCGAAGACGGCACTCAATAATGATGATTTTATCCCCATTTCCAAAACAACCTGCGTGCTGGAAATTCCATCCGCTCTGAACTCATCATCGTGTCCGGCAATTCTGGACCTTCCTCCTTCCCACTTTCTGTGTATCCACTACCTCCTATGTGAACTTCTACCTTAACTTGTAATGACTTGAACAATTCTACCCTCCTATCTAAGCTTGGTTGGTGTCCTTGTTATGTCGGAGTATAATTCCTCGGCGGGTGTCCTTGTTATGTCGGAGTATAATTCCTCGGTGGGTGTCCTTGTTATGTCGGAGTATAATTCCTCGGTGGGTGTCCTTGTTATGTCGGAGTATAATTCCTCGGCGGGTGTCCTTGTTATGTCCGAGTATAATTCCTCGGTGGGTGTCCTTGTTATGTTCGAGTATAATTCCTCGGTTGGTGTCCTTGTTATGTCCGAGTATAATTCCTCGGTGGGTGTCCTTGTTATGTCCGAGTATAATTCCTCGGTTGGTGTCCTTGTTATGTCCGAGTATAATTCCTCGGTGGGTGTCCTTGTTATGTCCGAGTATAATTCCTCGGTTGGTGTCCTTGTTATGTCCGAGTATAATTCCTCGGTGGGTGTCCTTGTTATGTCCGAGTATAATTCCTCGGTTGGTGTCCTTGTTATGTCCGAGTATAATTCCTCGGTGGGTGTCCTTGTTATGTCCGAGTATAATTCCTCGGTGGGTGTCCGTTATGTCGGAGTATAATTCCTCGGTGGGTGTCCTTGTTATGTCCGAGTATAATTCCTCGGTGGGTGTCCGTTATGTCGGAGTATAATTCCTCGGTGGGTGTCCTTGTTATGTCCGAGTATAATTCCTCGGTGGGTGTCCTTGTTATGTCCGAGTATAATTGCTCGGTGGGTGTCCTTGTTATGTCCGAGCACAATTCCTCGGTGGGTGTCCTTGTTATGTCGGAGTATAATTCCTCGGTGGGTGTCCTTGTTATGTCCGAGTATAATTCCTCGGTGGGTTCCTTGTTATGTCGGAGTATAATTCCTCGGTGGGTGTCCTTGTTATGTCCGAGTATAATTCCTCGGTGGGTGTCCTTGTTATGTCCGAGTATAATTCCTCGGTGGGTGTCCTTGTTATGTCCGAGTATAATTCCTCGGTGAGTGTCCCTATCCCTACTATAAACTTTATTCCCTTAACATGTTATTCTGGCTGGAATTTTCCATACTTTAAATTTATGTCCTAACACCGAAGGTCGCTACCATATGTTACTGCTATTTTCTATGAAATAATGTGTTACGACTAAGTTACCTGCTGCCATGCTTTCTCTAGCCTACTCTATTACAGATATGGTCACCGTAACTGTCTTGTCTCCTATGTACGTGGATATAGTCAGCGTAACTGAACGGTAGATAGAAAAGATACTATGAAGACCCCTTAAAACATTCTCTAAAAAACGTCAAGTTGTCATTACGTCTTTGGATACCCTTGGTACTGCACTCTATAATGACGTAACATGACTAGAAGGATCCGGTTGACCTTTAAACTTTGAGAAGACGAAGAAAATATCCTACTAGAAAAAGTTTCAGCAACATCGATGTTGCCAGCATTAATCATAGAGATTATTCTAAAATTAAAACAAATAATTAAAGAGCCCTGTCACGCCAAGTGGCGTATAGAGAATATAGTGTTAGTGACCATACATTTTTATAGACATTTGGCACATGAATTTTGGGGTAATGTGGTCGGTATTACGCCCGTGCCGCTTTACTTTCCCATAAAAAATTCGGTAACAATTTAATGGCTGGGTGAACCCGAAAGCTGTCGATAAGGATCGAACCCGACCTTGTGTCCTTTGTAGTGCAGATCACTAACCACTGAGCTATCGCTTCTCCTACTCCAAAAGTGAAAGGGTAAATTAGAAAAAAAGAAAAGAATCGAACCTGAAATGTCATCACCGAACACACCAGACAGGGGCGGCTACACAATTCCAAAGATGATTGCATATCTGCTTGCGATGACAGAAACTAACTGCACTTCCGTCTAGAGAAACGTATTCATTTATCTGCCTGTCTATCTCTCCACTTATCAATAAAATCGTATACCCTTCCATTCATCTTTCTGGATTCCCACATAAGTCTTGTGACTTGCATTTTTCACCCATCCAATCAACAATAAACCCGTTATTCACCAATCCTTTCATCCATCCATCTGTTATTCACCTCCCCGATCATCCACACATACCTCCATCAAGTCGTCCACAAATCCAATCATCCACCCATCTAGACATACACCCATCCAGTCATCCACCCATCATATCATCCACCCATTATTACCATGCCACCCATACAGTCATCCACCCATCCTATCATCCACCCATCCTATCATCCACCCATCCTATCATCCACCCATACAGTCATACACCCATCCTATCATCCACCCATCCTATCATCCACCCATCCACCCATCCTATCATCCACCCAACTAATTATCCACCCATCCTATCATCCACCCAGCTAGTCATCCACCCATCTTATCATCCACTCATTGAAATCCACCCATCCTATCATCCACCCAGCCAGTGACCCACCCATCCTATCATCCACCATCCTATCATCCATCAAGTCAGTCATCCACCCATCTTATCACCCACCCACTGAAATCCACCCATTCAATCATCCACCCATCCTATCATCCACCCAGCCAGTAATCCATCCATCCAATCATTCACCCAGCTAGTCATCCACCCATCTTATCATCCACACATCGACCCATCAAGTCGTCCACAAATCCAATCATCCACCCATCTAGACATCCACCCATCCAGTCATCCACCCATCCTATCATCCACCCATCCTATCATTCACCCATCCTATCAACCACCCATCCTATCATCCACTCATCCTATCATCCATCCATCCTATCATCCACCCATCCTATCATCCACCCATCCTATCATCCACCCATCCTATCATCCACACATACAGTCATCCACCCATCCTATCATCCACCCATCCTATCATCCACCCATCCTATCATCCACCCATCCTATCATCCACCCATCCTAACATCCACCCATCCAATCATTCACCCTTCCGTATTAAAAAAAGAAAGAATGGGGAGTGTGACAAAGATGAAATGGGAGTGTGACAAAGATGAGAGGGGAGTGTGACAAAGATGAGAGGTGAGTGTGACAAAGATGAGAGGGGAGTGTGACAAAGATGAGAGGGGAGTGTGACAAAGATAAGAGGAGAGTGTGACACAACGATGGAAGGGGAGTGTGACAAAGATGAGAGGGGAGTGTGACAAAGATGAGAGGGGAATGTGACGAAGATGAGAGGGGTGTGTCACAACTATGGAAGTGGAGTGTGACAAAGATGAGAGGGGAATGTGACAAAGATGAGATGGGAATGTGACAAAGATGAGAGGGGTGTGCCACAACGATGGAAGGGGAGTGTGACAAAGATGAGAGGGGAAGGTCACAAAGATGAGAGGGGTGTGCCACAACGATGGAAGGGGAGTGTGACAAAGATGAGAGGGGAATGTGACAAAGATGAGAGGGCAATATCACGAAGATGAGAGGGGTGTGTCACAACGATGGAAGGCGAGTGTCACAGTGATGGAAGGGGGGGTGTGACAAAGCTGGAAGGGGGAGTGTGACAAAGCTGGAAGGGAAAAAGATGAAAGGAGAAGTGACTACATAAGGGCGATGGAGTGAAACTGAAAATGAGAGTGAGTAACATACCCAAAGAAGAGTAACGACATAAAGAAGGAAGGAGTGTAACACAAGGCAACGTAGACTACGTTATATTTAAGTGTGGAGAGTGAGAAATAAGGGAGCGGAGCGAGATAAATAAATAAGAGGAATGACTGCAATAGCGGGGGGCTGTGTCAGAACAAATGAAGGGAAATGTCACACAGCAGAATGTCACACAGCAGAATGTCACACAGCAGAATGTCACACAGCAGAATGTCACTGAAAATGTGAAACAAGTTAATTACCTACAACCATTGAAAAGACATTAACTCGCTTTCTATAGACGTCACAAGAAGCCATGTTGATGATCCCGTACACTGTGCAGAGATGTCTTCTCTGTGGTGAAGTAGTATGAATGTAGGTTTCATAACAACAGTACACACACCATTTTATATATATAAAGGAATATCTTGTAAAAATATTGTCCAATTACTTTAGAAAAGTTACAGGTATAGAAGTCAATAAGAAAGTACAATTTTTTTAGTTTAAAAAGGTAAAGTTTAATTACGAGACTTGAACCGGCGTCTTAGCACGCGAGTTACCACCCATATGTGCTCGGCCGCATATCCAGAAGTGTTCGGAGACTTCTGAATAATGTTGCATCAAGCATCGAAACTCACGATGCGAGACGGCATTCCTCACGTTCCCAGTGTAATACGCTGGTACCCATTTTTGCCAGCGGTTGGGTCGACTGCGGGGGTATTTTAGTTTCCAACCAGGAGTACAACTCACACTGCTTCCAGAGGGAATCGAACACGGGTTGTCCGAACTTTTTTGAGTTTATTACTGCACAACTTTATGCATCATCATTTGAAAACACACTGCATTAAAAATATTACAAGTCATGAGTCTGATGTGACTAGACGGACATCTTGGCTTGCCGCACCAGCCGGAAATATTTTTTGCTGGTCTGGATTGTCATTTATGGAGATAGCGGTGGATCGGTGGCATTCACCTGACTGAAATGAACATGGATGTGGCGCCGGCGATCAGAGTTTTGTGCTGCACGCCACGGACCGTTGAGTGAAGTGGAACGGCTCCAACTTTCTCCTAGGACGGGATGTGTGCTCTGTGCTCGACTGCAAATTCACCACCAGCTAGATTACGGTCGTATCAAGTGTTCCACTGAATTGGAGACTTGACTTCATTTATTGGGACAGCGATTCTTAGGATGAAATCTATACGGGTTTGGCACGGGCGCTTGAAGGTTTATGCTGCCCGCGACGGCGGTTACAGCGAACCGGATGTGTACGTCATGAGCTGTGCGCCTTTTGAGAACGCATCACGCTCACTAGAACAGTAAGAACGATCAGGATGAATACTTCGTTGGTTGCTGGACCTGGGGGATGAGCCGACATTGGAATGGCCAGCTTGCAGTGTCGCCATTACGTTCTAAAGTCTAAAGTCTTAAACAATATCGTCCATAGCATCTCTTGTAGTAGTTGTAGCTAGTCCACGGCCCCGGCATCACTGCAAGAGAATTAACATTCATCATTTCTCAACCGGCATGCCAGTGAAATAATCTGAATTTACATCTCATCTCACTGAAGGATCCAAACGAAGAAAGGCAGCTGCAGTCCCCATCATAGCAGCCACAGCACACGCCAAAAACACATAAGTACAAGCCGCACCGAAAGTGAAGGCAGTCGAACTTCCTTCGTCATACGATATCATTATCAATCGCAATATCGAAACACGATCCGGATGAAAAAAAAAAAACAGCTCACGATGTGCACAGCGCACTAAACGCAGTAGCTCCTGCAGCACGTCGGACTTGAAATACGAGAAACCTCCAACATGGAACACTTTTCATACAAAGCCTCAGTGATTTCTGCTGCCTATCTGCCATATTGACCGGAAGAGCGTCTCTTATTTTCCCTAACCTATTCGAAATATTTTGGCATTTAGCCACACAACGTTTCTTAATGTCTCCCTTCTCTTCTTTTGCTTTAGAAATTCCCTGTTTTCAATATAAACTATATATTTGCCTTTACAAACGGGCCCGGCAAATTGTATTTGTTTCATGTTTTTCTATTTATCGATCTCATTAATGGCTTGATTCAAATTCCTTGCAATATGTTTTTCCTCATTTATTTTCTTAGGTTGACGTAATAAATGTGTGTTTCTTTGAAGGAACTATAACTCTGATTTTATGAATGGTCCTTACAATTGTTTGTCGAATTTCTTAAACAAAATCATCATCATCAACATCATCATCATCATCAGCATCAACATAATAGTCGTCATCATCATCATCGTCGTCGTCGTCATCATCATCATCATATAATCAGCATCACCATCATCAGTATCATCATCAACATCATCATCATCATCAGCAACAACATAATCGTCGTCGTCATCATCATCATCATCGCCGTCGTTGTCATCATCATCATCATCACATGATCAGCATCACCATCATAAGTATTATCATCAACATCTTCATCATCGATATCATCTTCAACATATTCATCATAACCATCATCACCAAATGCCGCTTTCTGTAATCCCTCCACACAATCTTCTACCACTATCTAAGTTGATCGTTCTAATGTTAACTTTTCATTATCAGACTTTCTTCTAACAAACATTTTAATACAATTATCGTGCCCATTTGTTCTAGATCTCTCTTTTTTTTCTCTCTCTCTCTCCCTCTCTCTCTCTCTCCCTCTCTCTCTCTCTCTCTCTCTCTATCTATCTATCTATCTATCTATCTATCTATCTATCTATCTATCTATCTATCTATCTATCTATCTATCTATCTATCTATCTATCTATCTATCTATCTATCTATCTATCTATCTATCTATCTATCTATCTATCTATCTATCTATCTATCTATCTATCTATCTATCTATCTATCTATCTATCTATCTATCTATCTATCTATCTATCTATCTATCTATCTATCTATCTATCTATCTATCTATCTATCTATCTATCTATCTAATCTAATCTAATCTAATCTAATCTATATATCTATCTATCTATCTATCTATCTATCTATCTATCTATCTATCTATCTATCTATCTATCTATCTATCTATCTATCTATCTATCTATCTATCTATCTATCTATCTATCTATCTATCTATCTATCTATCTATCTATCTATCTATCTATCTAATCTAATCTAATCTAATCTAATCTATCCTATCTATCTATCTATCTATCTATCTATCTATCTATCTATCTATCTATCTATCTATCTATCTATCTATCTATCTATCTATCTATCTATCTATCTATCTATCTATCTATCTATCTATCTATCTATCTATCTATCTATCTATCTATCTATCTATCTATCTATCTATCTAATCTAATCTAATCTATCTATCTATCTATCTATCTATCTATCTATCTATCTATCTATCTATCTATCTATCTATCTATCTATCTATCTATCTATCTATCTATCTATCTATCTATCTATCTATCTATCTATCTATCTAATCTAATCTAATCTATCCTATCTATCTATCTATCTATCTATCTATCTATCTATCTATCTATCTATCTATCTATCTATCTATCTATCTATCTATCTATCTATCTATCTATCTATCTATCTATCTATCTATCTATCTATCTATCTATCTATCTATCTATCTATCTATCTATCTATCTATCTATCTATCTATCTATCTATCTATCTATCTATCTATCTATCTATCTATCTATATACGTGTGTATTTATATGTAAATATATTTATGCTTAAGGAGCCACAATAGCTCAGTGGTTAGTGAACTGGACTACAAAGGACAAGAGTAGGGTTCGATCCTGATCGATGGCTTCCGAGTTCACCCAGCCTTAAATGGGTACCTGATTTTTTTTCTGGGAAAGTAAAACGGTACGGGCGTAATACCGGCCATATTACCACACAAAAAAAAACAACATAATGTGCCGAAAGTCTATGAAATTATGATGACTAACACCATGTTATCTAGGCTCCACTTGGCGTGACGGGGCTGTTTACTTACTTTTATACTTACATTTATGATTGTTGCCTACAACAGAAGGAAGTAAACATACGTTTGGCAATGTTATTGAAAATAAATAGTTGGAATATCTTGCGACAACTGGAACCATTGAGGGAAGAATAAAGAGCAAAGATACCAGACATTTTTAGAGAATGATCTGGTAGGAAATCACTAATATATCTAATTGATAACTGTACAGATACAGTTGTGGAAAGACATTATCACCTACGCCAGCAGGCACAGCACTTGGTTTTATGTAAGAAAATCTCTACTGGCACTCATGTGGGCTTTGTTCGTTTCTACAGTCACCTGGAAACGGACTATTATCGTTTAACGGTAATTACTGGACAGTTATTGTCCAGCAGTTTCTTTCGTGGCTGATTTTGCCAATATCTCAATGCCAAGTCATTCGGTAGAATGAACAACACGGCCAACTAATGTCTAAGGTCTAGTTTCTATTTTATTACTTCTTTTCTTTTTTCTTATTTTTACTTCAT
The DNA here is from genome assembly GCA_032433765.1 of Megaustenia siamemsis. NCBI lineage: Eukaryota > Metazoa > Mollusca > Gastropoda > Stylommatophora > Ariophantidae > Megaustenia > Megaustenia siamemsis. The sequence continues at coordinate 69,089,442 of JAVIAB010000008.1, forward strand.
TTTTTAAAATTGTTGTTACTTTGTTATTCAATTTCTTAAGTTTATACTGGGCAGCCATTTCTGCCAAATGTTATCAGAATTTATCATTAATGAAGAAATCTCCCAGGGCTGTCTTGCAGACACCCATATTTCTCGATAGCACTTTGTCACTGCTAAAAGTATCCTGATGATGGCTCCTGTGGATCGTAAAGGCTTAGAGATCTGCTCATTTATATTTATATATACTCAAATCTGAAAGAAGCTTTTAAAGAAAGCACTCAAATTGTCAGGAGTTTTTTGAGAAATGTAAAAAACTGGTGTCTGTAGGCGCATCAATGTAGTTAGCGAGAATTTATTGAATAGAAATGCTAACAGGAAGCGCTGATCACGTGTCGGCGTATGCAAATTGTATATTTACGTTCTGTTCTTGCGGATTCTTAGTTGTAGATGAAGATAGAATGTTCCATATGGGACGACGAATTTCAGGATAGATAGAGGGGACAGAGACAGACAGAGAGAGAGAGAGAGAGAGAGAGAGAGAGATAGAGTGAGAGATAGTGAAAGATATATAGTTATATACTTTTTATATACCCTGTTTAAAGTGGCCCAAATATCTGTGACACTAATTTGCCCTTTCTCCTGTCAACATTCAATGTAAACAAAATTAATGTTGAATATTATTTTAGAAACTACATCAACAAACCCTCATATTGAATAAGGTTACGACCTAATGACCTAAAAGTTGATGAATCTATATCAAGTATATGAATCGATATGAGCATATCTAGCTCAAGTTGTTGTGGTTGCATCTAGACATTCAGATTCAAATCTTGCGAGTGATTGTTTCAATACCATTCTCATAGCCACTACTACTTTCAGCCTGTTTCATGACTTTGTTCTGATGTGAAGAAATGTTGAAAATCAAATCTCAGAGACATATGTAGAGGCAGATGGAAGTAAAACTCGAAAAGCAAGCATGACCACAGCGAGATATAAATGATGCACATTTCTTAATGCAGTGCACGTAAGCAGTATATGTGGCTGTGAATCCACGCTAAAAGTGCACGCACATGCACCGAAAGACAATAGATTTGGCACCGACTTTGCACGAAACATGCACCAAAACCCGTGCCAAAGTCCGATAATCGGCTTATTATCTCGGTGGTCGTGATCGGTAATCGGCTTATCTCGGTGGTGTGCGTTGGTGCGTGACGGCGCGTCGTGGTGTGCGTTGGTGCGTGGCGGCTTATCTCGTGGTGAGTGATCGGCTTATCGCGTCGCTAGCTCGCCGGTTATCTCGGGGGTTCTAAAATCGGGCGACAGCGGTTCTAAAACTTGTGGCGGGTCGTCGCCGGCTATCTCGCGGGTCGTTGCCATCGTGCGGGTGGGGAAAGGTGCCTTTATTGGTTATCATCATCATGTGCCTCAACACTATCAGCATGTGCATCAACACTATCATCATGTGCACCCTCATATAGCTATTTTTTTTCTCTCTTCTCTCTCTCTCTCTCTCTCTCTCTCTCTCTCTCTCTCTCTATTGCATATCCAAGCTAACTCAAGTCAAATAAAAATCACCATCACCAAGCCACACAAATTGACACATCATCATGTGCCACCCTCAACACCATCCTTTCATGTCCTATCATCATCATGTGCCACCCTCATCAACCTTCATATCCCATCATGATCTTGTGCCCCCCTCAACACCATCCTTTCATGTCCTATCATCATCATGTGCCACCCTCAACATCAACCTTCATATCCCATCATCATCTTGTGCCACCCTCAACATCATCATCATGTGCCACCCTCATCATCACCCTTCATATCATCAAGCCACACAAAGTATCATCTCATCTCTCTCTCTCTCTCTCTCTCTCTCTCTCTCACACATTCATGGTAAACCAAAACAAAATTCGTTCTATATTTCTCACAGCTTTATTATTATTACAACAAATATACGACACATATATATATTACTGCCCGGTTGTTGATAATTTTAAGCGTCTGGACGGGCCCCTCGAAGCCGAAGTATCCACGGGGCGAGCAAACGATAAATGATACGGTCGTTTACGTGCTGTCTCGATGAAAAAGGCATGAGAATTCTGTTAAGTTTTGCGCCACGACACTTAAGAAGTATATAATAAACACAATATAGACCGCACGTGTTGCTAAACAAATCTTGCAACACCCGCGGGTTGTAGACGAATGGAACGTGTGAGTTTTGCTCTATAAAGTTTAAAATATCCACGTGTCTGGGAGGCAAACCGTAGGAATCGAAATACTCACATTCGCCGAGTCCGTTGTAAAATAGGGCCACCCAATGCTCTCCGGGTTCGTGGGCAGGGTCGGTGTTTATGACAAAGGCCGCGGTCGCCGTTGGGTCGATGCTTGGCGGTAAGTGGTTTCGTGGAATGACACTAACAAGGGAACAACGTCGAACGAAAATATCCGACATCAAAAGGTTGTAAATCTCCCTCGTGTTCATATTCTACTTCTTCTGTCTCTCTCTCAAACGGCGAAGTCTGTTAGAATCTGCCTTGTCTTGGACACCTCGAGCACCGAGTCCAACTCGGCGTAGACGATAACTTGTAGGGGAGTAGTGGTGGGAGCGGCAAACTTGAGTTCTATCGACAAGGGTCCGCTTGTGGCTAGCTCAAAATGGGAGCCGTCCAGTAGGCTGGACGAGAGGTCAAAACCAAATAGGCAGTATCCGTCCTTGAATTCTCTATAACCAACGTTATTCCCAGCGTCTTTACCAATCAGACCCATGGCCAGATTTGTGCCGAAGAAAGCTCTCGCGTATTGATTTCGTTCAAAGTCCATAGTTAGAGGCTTTCCCGAGATACATTTCCCGTCGACCGTCAGGTTCATATAAATCAGACCAAAGTGTTGAAAATTGAACGGGTTAGCTGTGTAAACACCATTAAAAGCACTGGCCGTAATCAGACCTATCACTATACGGGTCGGTGTTTGAGACAAAAATAAATTGTCTTGACTGTGGGAAAGCATCCCACTAGCGATGGAAAATGTCTTGATGGTAACCCTCTTGATCGGGTACCGCGCATTCCCGCTTAAGAGAGCCTTTTCATGGGCCAGAGAAATCGCGGGGTTTAGCTTAGCTTTCCTGACCACGAGCGCGGCGTAGGTGATAACACTCTTATAACCCACAGAGCTATCGTGAGCCGCGAGGCTGAACACATCCTTCGAGGGGGTGAGTTTTATCTTTACATCGACTCTGTTTAACATGTAACGATCCTGCACAAAGACATCAGAGTGCAAACGACCCATCATTTCAACCTCTTTACTACCCGAAGTCAAATCGCGCCGTGTTTTAAAACCCTCATTTTCTTTCAAATCGTCATGGTGGCCAGCTGTGTCTTTGTAGAACAGAGCGGCCGTCAAGTATCCCGTTTTCGCATCCTCTCCGTAATTTAGCGTGGCCTCAAACACCGCTCTAAAAGGATAGGTATTCTCCGACGGTGTAACCAACGTGTCGTTTAGCGATACGTCGACTTGTGAAAATAGACTGTGAAGATAATTGTTGACCGGTCCTACCTCAGCATCGACTTGTACACTATCACCATTCGGGAGGGTGATCTTGACCCGCAGATGTAAAAACGTGTTGAAAAGATCTAGATACTCCTCGCTGTTTCCAGAAATGAAAAACTCTATCGGTGCGCTATGCGACAAAGCTGCGATTGGACGAATTTCAATAAACTGGCCAGAGTCTAGAGATGTCTGTGTGGGTGGAACGCTAAATAAATCCAAACCAGAGTGAAGACATTTGCACGATTTGGGGTGAATGAGGGACATTATTAGTCGAAAATATCCTTTGCCACCCTCGTCTTCTTCCCTCTGTTGTGCACCGAATGAAGGGGGAACCGTCCAGCTGTAGGTTTTATCCTCTTCGTAACGGGTTCTCCTGGTGGAGGTAGCTTCATAACTCGCTTTCTGCTTTGACGTAAACCACTTCCTGATTGGTTGTTATCACGCAGGTGGTCTACGGCCCCGTGTAGCAACCGCTGACCGGCCTCCTTAGCTCGTTCTTTGAAAGCTTCACCGACATTTTTCCCGGCCAATGCGTCCTGTGCGACCTGCAGACCGGTCCCCAAGCCTTCTCTGAGCAAGGCCTTACCGCCGGTTTTTAACCAGGGTAAAATAGCCCTCCCGATTCCACCAAAGAAACTACCGATTCCTCGACCGCTCTGACTTCGACCTCCTATAAACACGGGCATCCCATCGCCCGCCTGACAACAGTAAAAGTCTTCGTATAACTCAACATCTCTATGAAGGGGAGTGTGTTTCACCATTATACCAGCTCGAGATGCTTCTTGACTCGAAAGTGTACCGTTAGCACCGACGTCCCGCTGGTGAATGGAATGGTTTTTCCGTGTTCGTTGGCTAAAAGGATCTCGACGGTATCGAAGGAAAATCTACTCAGGGGTAGGTAGTGAGGCCTATCGTAGATCTGAAACACCGAGGTGTGATTTCTATTGAGAACAGGCACGCTCCTTAGGAGAGGCACCATCACATCCCCGACCGGTCTGGGGGAAACGAGATGGCAGTAGACGTAGACATTCTTCGCAACACTTTCCAAGTCCATTACACCCACGCTGAAGATATCGGGAGCCGTGTCTGATATTGTGGTCGTGGGGAAGGCTAACATGTTTTTCAAAGTGTCGCTTATGGTAACACTGACTCCTTTCTCGTAAAGTTTCAAGATGGCTTTATTCACCTCTTTTGCGTAAATGAATCTCATTTTTTTCCCTTTCTCTCCCCTGTACGACTCATCCTCCGCTTTTACGATCGACGCGTTCAACGCGCCGATGAACGCATCGGGTTTCGTGTATAACCCAGGTTCCAATGTCACGTTGAAATAAAATCTGGCGTCGCAAATATCGTCGTTATCGAGAGATTCGTAGCGAATCCAGACATCACCCTCTATTACATTGAAATAATTTAGCGGAAACTGTATCTCCACCAGTGCGATCTCATACTGCGTCGAAATGTCAATGGTCTGAGGAAGTTTAACGAAAAAGTGGCCTGGGTTATTATCCTTAAAAAGTTCCATAGATGCATTGCTGGGCAGGGTGACATAAAAACTCATTTTTTTTTTTACTCGTTTCGCCGTCGCCTCTCCAAGTTTGGATTCGTTAGCATGTAACCCAAACAGCTGCTCAGTAGGGCTATCCACAGTTTTCCCTCCTTCGCGTCTGGCTTTTCGGTGGTCAGATTGAACAGCGAGACCGCTACAACTGTATATATAACTACCACTTGACAAATAAAGACAAGTTCTAAGTAGGGGGATAGTTTCCCAAACATCGACCCCCACCAGCGTGGTTCGCCGTCTCTCCCGACTCCCGAGTTTACGGCTCGCAAATCGGGCTCTCCACCAAAAGTTACCACTTCTTCTTCTTCTTCTTCTCGCATCTCTAGTTTTTGTATCTGACAATGTCCTTGGACGGTATCCAAGTGTTAAATGAGGAATCGTACCCAAACCATTTGACTAAACACTCCTTTCGCCCAAAGGATGTGCGACGCTCGGTTATGATACTCTCGATTCTGTACTCGTGTTTGTCTCCAACTTTTTGAATTTCCGGTGTGTAGAATGACCCCTCTATCTCATCGCCCTTATCGTCTTTCAACACATATGTAACGGGGTTTGTTTCATTTACTCGACTGATGGAAAACAGTTCCTCCGTCCAAGCCGGGGCATAACCCTTTTTAAAATTGGCTCTGCCCAGGACCAGTCTAACTCGATCACCGGGCTTGTACAGGGGTCTTTCAAATTTAAAGTTGCGTTTGCTATTATACAACGTGTTCCATACCTGTTCTTGATTGTCTGCGTTGACGTCGACCGGTGCCATTTTTATACTTCTGTGATACGAATGGTTATAACTTCGAAGTAGGGCGGGGAGGACTCGGACATAAGACAACTTATTGGATTTCGTGAAATATCGCCACATCCGTTGTTTCAGAGTCCTATTAAAGCGTTCCACCACGGCGGCCTTAATATCTTCGTTCTGCGTAGTGAAAAAGTGAACGTTGTTGTCAGCGAGGAATTTCTGAAATGTTCTGTTCAGAAACTCTGACCCCTTATCGGTTTGAAAACTCGCGGGTTTCCCATCGAGAAATATCTTACCGACGGCTTCCACTAAGGATTTCCCCGTTTTGGTTCGTATTGGTACATACCACGCGAATTTACTGAAAACGTCCACGCAAGAAACCAAATAGGAATATCCATCGTTGTGTTTTTTCAAATGTCTCAAATCGATTAGGTCTGCCTGATATTGCTGTTGGGGGCCACTCGTTATAATGGGACGCCTTTCAAATCTGCGACGAATTGGTTTATGAAGGGTATAGGTATCCTGATAACTCAGCCATTGTTTGATCTTTGCGAGTCCCAGTTTGGTGTTACGTCGCAGGGCCGTTGCACCACTATACGCCCCTGGTCGACTAGGGTCAAAGTAACGACGTCTCAATATTTTCTCCACCGTTCCCATTTTGGTGTTGGGATTCCCCTCTTTCTTTTTTTAGGTCTCAGTTTATACGTGGCTACGGGCGGAGTGGTTTCATTACCTACCTTTGGGGTTTCCGCTGGTGGTGGTGGTGGTCGTGGTGTCTTGGTCTGCTCTGGTGATAGCTCGAATGATGGTGTTGGTGGGGAAGGTGTTTTTTCTGTTGCCGTGTTGTGTTGAATGAGATCGACCGAGCCCAATGAGCGTCGTTTATACTGCTCCAATCTAGTTAAATATTGATGCAGGGCACGTTGGTACACTCTGGCTTTATCGGCGGGTGCTAAATCATCGCGGAATAGGATACGTTGCATTTCATCATCTAAATCTCTCAAGTTGTCACTGATCGCCTCGGGTGGGCTATAGGACGTGGTAGTAGTCTGTTTAAGACCCTCGAGGAATCGAGGATCCACCAAAATCATTTTTTTGGCCATTGTTACGCACCTAGTACTCCACCGAGAATACTTAATATAGGACGGAGCAAAGCACCTATAAACCCACCGGTTTGTAGAATCTCTTTCCGCCGCTTAAGACTCGGTTTCTTTTTAGTGAGAAGTCTCAACTTGTTTTTGTGTCGACGTAGCTCGCACTTCTGTCGCTGAGTGAGTCTAACAATACCTTTTAATATGTTATGACAACACTCGCACAAAAAGTTAATGAGTTTGGGAGAGGCTGTTTTTAATATGGCTCTTTAACCGCTCGGCGAGGCGGCGCGCATACATTTCAACATTTCACCGTACCGTCTAAGTGATTCATCACACATGATTCTCTACTTTGGCACGTAGACGATTTGTCTCTCCCCCGGGAATATTTTTGTTCTCAACCTAAGATTATCAGGTGTGTCCTGACGAAGATCGACCAGCAAATAACCGTGAGGAGTCGCTGTCGCGTCCTTAAAACTATCTTGGAGGTACCCCACCCGACCCGGGTACATTTGTTTACCCAGATTCATAATTTGACTCCCATCTCTCGGGTTCTTGAAAAGGACTAAATAGTGCGTATTGAGACTTATGGTTCGATGTTCTTTATTTTTTCCGAAAAGATTTTGAACAATGTACATCACACTAATATCTCTGTGATGACTACCTTTGGTGAATAATTTTGTTACCCGCTCGTCCGTCTCAGACATCAAGTCATCGATGACGATCAGTCTTCTCTTCTTACCACCTTCCAATTTATCGACTTCTGGTAGACCCTCGATAAATCTCACTGACCCCATAGTCTCGTATATCGGCTGCCATTCCCCATAACACCATATAACTTCCTCCGGTACGGGGACAGCGAGCTCGTGAAGGTTCTGTATAAACTTTTGCACAAATACCGTTTTCCCACACCCGGTAGGACCGGCTATCAGAACTGTGAAGGGATGATTCCATCGGGGATCCATCCTCACAAGTGCTACTAACTTTAGTGATTACGCCCCCGACGAAAATAACAACGAGTGATTTTAGGTCAGCGCGCGAGGTTTCCCCCTCTTCAACTAACACCTATTTTTAAAATCCACAACCTATATAAACACGACAGGGGGAGGAGGAGGAGGAGTTTCCTAGTCTCAAGCCGCATTACCTGAGACCGAATTGTTACACGCATCATATTTCCCCACACATCACCCCCCCCCCCCTATTGGGTCAGTTCCAGAGGTCACTGAACATGTCGCAACACGACTGATTACCACGCCTGATAACGTATTGCGTTAGCTGCTATAAATAGACGGTCCTCGACCCGATAAACGGGTATAAAAACCCCCCAGTCGAGCAGTGTACACGCACACACATAACCAACGTCTGTTGCCAGGTGGTTTGTTTTTCTTTGAATATGGAGTCGTGTAGCTTGAATACGCCAATTTCGTTTGATGTTAGTGATCAGCGTATATTTATGTCACGTGGAAATGAGACTGTAGTTCCATTGTCTAAAGATGGCGTTAAGGCAGTCTCGGTTTGTGTTTTTCGTAACAGACCATTGATAAATATAAGGACATATTGCGGTGATAGTTTTTGAAGTTTCCTACCAGAACTGGGATAACACTATCGAGAGAGGAATTTATCACGTTAGTCGAGATGCGAGAGGAAATTTTAACCGCTTATGCTAACCTCAACTACACACCGCCTGTTGTTAACCAGATCAGCTACACGGCACCTCTCGTTAACCAGATCAACTACACGCCACCTCTCGTTAATCAGATCAACTACACGCCGCCTGTCGTTAACCACCAAAACTACATACCATCTCTTGTTAACACGAATCTCATCGACTACACGCCCCCTTTGTTAATCAAGGGAACCTCGCTCTTGTTAATCAGACGACAGATCCGGCACCCAATATGAATGCCGCGGGTGTTTCAGCAGAGTCACCAATTACCTATTCCAGCTTTGATCAAGGTTTTGTCAAAATGGAGGGCGGTTGTGTTTTGAAGGCTAATGAAACTTCCTATGTACCCGTGTTTGATAGACATTTAACAAACAGTACCACCAAAACAGGAGGGAGGAAACCCAGACGCTTAAAATTATCAACAACCGGGCAGTAATATATATATATATATATATATATATATATATATATATATATATATATATGCCGTATATTTGTTGTAATAATAATAAAGCTGTGAGAAATATAGAACGAATTTTGTTTTGGTTTACCATGAATGTGTGAGAGAGAGAGAGAGAGAGAGAGAGAGAGATGAGATGATACTTTGTGTGGCTTGATGATATGAAGGGTGATGATGAGGGTGGCACATGATGATGATGGGATATGAAGGTTGATGTTGAGGGTGGCACATGATGATGATAGGACATGAAAGGATGGTGTTGAGGGTGGCACATGATGATAGTGTTGAGGGGGGCACAAGATCATGATGGGATATGAAGGTTGATGAGGGTGGCACATGATGATGATAGGACATGAAAGGATGGTGTTGAGGGTGGCACATGATGATGTGTCAATTTGTGTGGCTTGGTGATGGTGATTTTTATTTGACTTGAGTTAGCTTGGATATGCAATAGAGAGAGAGAGAGAGAAGAGAGAAAAAAAATAGCTATATGAGGGTGCACATGATGATAGTGTTGAGGCACATGCTGATAGTGTTGAGGCACATGATGATAACCAATAAAGGCACCTTTCCCCACCCGCACGATGGCAACGACCCGCCATCCGACCCGCGAGATAGCCGGCGACGACCCGCCACAAGTTTTAGAACCGCTGTCGCCCGATTTTAGAACCCCCGAGATAACCGGCGAGCTAGCGACGCACCGATCACCGCCACGCACGAGATAAGCCGCCACGCACCAACGCACACCACCGAGATAAGCCGATTACCGATCACGACCACCGAGATAATAAGCCGATTATCGGACTTTGGCACGGGTTTTGGTGCATGTTTCGTGCGGTTTCGGTGCCAAATCTATTGTCTTTCGGTGCATGTGCGTGCACTTTTAGGATGGGTTCACAGCCACATATACTACTCACGTATCGATGAATCGTTACGATGATCAAATAATTCATCTAGCACCTCTTCTGAAATGATGGCTACATTTAGGGAAGTAGAAACACCATCCAAATGGAATGTATGTCAGTAAACTAGATAGAACATATAGAGTTTTACTGTACATGGAAACTAGTTACAACATACAGAATTTTACTGTATATGGAAACTAGTTACAACATACAGAATTTTACTGTATATGGAAACTAGTTACAACATACAGAATTTTACTGTATATGGAAACTAGTTACAACACACAGAGTCTTACTAGTTAGATCTTTATCCCTTTCGTTTAGCAATATTCTTTGAAGATACATTCTAAAGCTCCAACTCAAACAAGAAGCAGTTAGATTCATAGAAAGGGAGAATACACAGCGAAATAAAAACATTTCATAGGGGCGCTGCAAAATTCATAGTCAATCAACAATGTATATAAGGCTAAGGCTGTTAATATAGTATGAATTACTTGTAATTTGCTTCTCACTAAATGTTTCTGAGATGTAATTCAATATATGGACTTTTAGTCCACATTTCACGAACCAACAGTTAAAAGAGAAAAAACGCGAAACAATAACAAGACATTCACATAAAGAACACAAACAACAGCAGCAACAACAACAACAATAACAATAACAACATTAACAACAACAGCAACAACATCAACAACAATAACAACAACAACAAAACAGCAGCAACAACAACATCAACAACAACAACAACAACAAAACAACATCAAAAATAACAACAACAAAACAGCAACAACAACAACAACAACAAAACATCATCAACAACAACAACATAAACAACAACAGGAGCAACAACAACAACAGGAACAACCTTAAAGAAAGTGCACAACCTACAAAAAAAAAAAGGTACTCCCAAACCGGCCTACAACTAGCGCAGCAAACAACTAATCAACGGTGGATCATCGAGACCGTTTCGCTGCCGACCTCCGGGCCTATTCTGAAACTGATTCTCGGATCCGATTGATTTTCTTGCACTCCAGGAGCAAGCAGTCAATACATCGAGCACTGTGGAGACGCAGTGATTGGGTTTAGATGAGTGTTTGACTGCGAATTAAAATTGTTGGGGAAATGTTGTGACAGATTAGCGGACATTTCGTCTGACGTGGAGCACTGATAGCTTCCGGTGGTGAAAGTACCATTTTTTCACGATCAGTGTCGTTGTTGTTGCTGGTGTTCCTTGTTACATTCTTCTGTTAACAGGATTATTGTTATTGTTTGTGTTCCTTGTTACATTCTTCTGTTAACAGGATGATTGTTATTGTTTGTGTTCCTTGTTACATTCTTCTGTTAACAGGATGATTGTTATTGTTTGTGTTCCTTGTTACATTCTTCTGTTAACAGGATGATTGTTATTGTTTGTTATTGCTTGTGTTCCTTGTTACATTCTTCTGTTAACAGGACGATTGTTATTGTTTGTGTTCCTTGTTACATTCTACTCTTAAAAGGACGAGATCGTTATTGGGCAAGAGGGAACACGCAACTAATTGTAGTGCTGCGGTAAAGCTGGTAGCTACACATCTCTTTCTCATCTCATCATCCCATTATCTGTCTACCTCCCCCTAACTTCATCATCCGACATGTAGCTGTAGGTGTCTGTGTCTCACCGTTTGTTGTCGTTGTCCCCGTCTTCTGAAGAAGGCCGTAGGCCGAAACGTTAGTATTTTGTTATGTTCTTTTTCTGTAAAGCTGTCACCATACTTTGGAGTGTACATCACACCCCACTATTGGCCCCTCGACGATTGTTATTGTTTGTGTTCCTTGTTACATTGCTCTGTTAATGGACGATTATAACAACATAAGTTAACGGGAAGGAGGTCTGTTAATTACAATGAGTGGACACAGTTTGATTTGGCGTAGTGCTGACAACATATTCCTAAAGATGATCATTAAAATTATGGTATCAATGCCATATTTCTCTCCTATACGTCACCATATCAGGTCTTCGGTCTGGTCTTCAGTCAGGTCTTCAGTCAGGTCTTCAGTCAAATCTTCAGTCAGATCTTCAGTCAGATCTTCAGTCAGGTCTTCAGTCAGGTCTTCAGTCAGGTCTTCAGTCAAATCTTCAGTCAAATCTTCAGTCAGGTCTTCAGTCAAATCTTCAGTCAGATCTTCAGTCAAATCTTCAGTCAGATCTTCAGTCAAATCTTCAGTCAAATCTTCAGTCAGATCTTCAGTCAGATCTTCAGTCAGATCTTCAGTGAAGTCTTCTAAAGCCGTACAAACTTATTGTTTAAACATCGACTGGTGGAGGGCTATACTGGAGCTACCATAATGTGCTCCCAAAAACAAAGCTACTCGTAATAAAGTTACTATCAATATGAAGGAGTCATCTTATGCTCTCTGCGTGTACAGAAAATATGCCTTTCAAGAGGTCATTATATGCTCTTTGCATGAACAGAAAATATGAATTTCAAGAGGTCATCTTATGCTCTCTGTATATACAGAAAATATGCCTATCAAGAGGTGATCTTATGCTCTCTGCATGAACAGAAAATATGCCTTTCAAGAGGTCATCTTAAGACTTCTGTGAGAGAAATACTTTCATTTTCTTTCTGACCTTCACCCGATGACGACTAAAGGAATGGAAAGTCGTCTTCGCCATTTGTCTTTAAAAGGACGTTAAATAGGCGTAGATACCTTGTGTTCTAGTTTATTTGCGATTTCGGTCCAACGCATCAGACTTTAGCATGGTGTTTTTGAGTAGCGGGTTGCCTTTTCTCTTCGATCCCTACTCGCTTGACCACAATGGACTCTTAGTTGGTTACCAGAAATACCGCGAGCAGGTGGAGTAGGTTAAGGTAGAATAGATTAAATAATGGGAATTACAGATATAGAATAGATCGGATATCTTTATAGTTACCACAACTCAGTAGATAATAGCAGTACAATTATAACACAGGGACACAGAAATAACAGTAGTAAGTTTGTTTTGGGAATGGACAATTTTGGCTGTTATTGGAAACGTGGGGGAATAGATGTAAACTTGACTTGACCGTTATATGTCCGTAAATTAGCTTGATAAAGAAACGTGAGGGCAGGTTAAGTTTATGAGAGCGATGTCACTATTATGGTTCATGTTAGTATTATTTTTAAGACTCAGAGGTTAACTAAATGTCAGGATGGAGTTTTGTTTTGCAAAATTGTGAACAAAAGTCATCTAGAGTTGAAATTTGCGTTCAACCATTGGTTGAGGGATCGCTGGACAACGACTAAGCCGAAAAAAATTACGCAAATGAGACAGAAGAACGTAACCTCATGCATTAGCAGAATGAGACAGTTTAGAACGATTTAAAGAAACATCAGAGAAACCTCCACAAACATCGAGAAACATCCAGAAATACCGAGGGAGAGAAACACCTAGAGTTAGAAACATAGAGCTAGAGAACAAGATAAATAACGATGTAAATTAGAGAGAGATAGAGAATCAGCTAGTGAACATCAAGTTATACCAGCCATAGTTTAGTTGGGAAGTGTTTCAAGTTAGATTCAGAAGTGTTGTGCTCCAGAGAACAATAGTAAGTAGATTAAGAGTAGCATTGAATAAGTCAAGACATAGATGTAAAATAGCAAGAGTAGCATTGAATAAGTCAAGGCATAGATGTAGAATAGCAAGAGTAGCATTGAATAAGTCAAGACATAGATGTAGAATAGCAAGAGTAGCATTGAATAAGTCAAGACATAGATGTAGAGTAGAAAGAGTAGCATTGAATAAGTCAAGACATAGATGTAGAATAGCTAGTGTCAAGCAAGAGGAGTTGTAATATTTGATAGAATCAAAAAATAGAATTATAAATGTCACAGGCAATATATGTTAAGAGATGCGTCAACATCCAACGGTGATAACATTTTGAGCGCGTCCAGATCATGAACATTAATTCTAGAATTGGAAGTTATAATTTAGAGGTACTCCACTATACCTTCACTTGTACAATTGACGATCAAATAAACTTGTGTAAGTAAAATTTCATAGTCTGTGATGACTGACTACATGAATCCATGTCAAGACATTGTTAGTACGTCGTGTTGTGATCTATGTGTAATAATTATTAACATATCTCAACTCTGTATCATCAGATATGTAAGTAGCAGTACCCAGTCTAAAGATATGAAGCGAGAGAAAACTAAGTCGATGTTATAACATGGGAGGGGGGGGAGGGTTTCTAGCCGTTTGATCTGTCTAGCTTGGGTGATTCCTTGGTAACATTTCTATCACTAGAGCAGAAGGGGATATGGGAACACACGCTCCTCCGCAACTCTGCGGTGGAGACACGTCAGAGGATCAAACTTGTACAGGTGCTCGCCCTACAGGTAAGGCTTCAAACATCAATTCATAGTAGAACATCTATTGGGTAAAATGTTGAATGGTGTCAGGTATGATCGATCATGGTCAAGGTTAGACCTGGCTCATGGTGTCAGGTCTGATCGATCATGGTCAAGGTTAGACCTGGCTCTTGGTGTCAGGTCTGATCGATCATGGTCAAGGTTAGACCTGGCTCATGGTGTCAGGTCTGATCGATCATGGTCAAGGTTAGACCTGGCTCATGGTGTCAGGTCTGATCGATCATGGTCAAGGTTAGACCTGGCTCATGGTGTCAGGTCTGATCGATCATGGTCAAGGTTAGACCTGGCTCATGGTGTCAAGTCTGATCGATCATGGTCAAGGTTATACCTGGCTCATGGTGTCAGGCCTGATCGATCATGGTCAAGGTTAGACCTGGCTCATGGTGTCAGATCTGATCGATCATGGCCAAGGTCGCCAGAGTTGGCTTATGGTGTCAGATATGATCGATCATGGTCAAGGTTTGACCTGGCTCATGGTGTCAGATATGATCGATTCTGGTCAAGGTTAGACCTGGCTCATGGTGTCAGATATGATCGATCATGGTCAAGGTTTGACCTGGCTCATGGTGTCAGATATGATCGATCATGGTCAAGGTTAGACCTGGCTCATGGTGTCAGATATGATCGGTCAGGGCCAAGGTCGCCAAAGCTGGCTCATAGTGTCAGATATGACCGGTGATGGCCAAAGTCGTTAGACCTGGCTCATGGTGTCAGATATGATTAGTCAGGGCCAAGGTCGACAAAGCTGGCTCATGGTGTCAGATATAATCGATCATGGTCAAGGTCGTTAGACCTGGCTCATCGTGTCAGGTTAGACCTGGCTCATCGTATCAGGTTAGACCTGGCTCATGGTGTCAGATCTAATCGGTCAAGGTCAAGGTCGCTAGACCCAGCTCATGCGATGAAGGAAATACTAAAGGTGAAGAGGTCACGACATCCGTCCATGTCGACATGACAAATTGATGTCTTCACAGTTGGGTAATTTCCTAGTTTAAGCACATAAATTATTTCAGAGAAACGAGCGATCTCCCTTCATCAGGCGTTACAATAAATCTATAGTGTTTTTCAAATACTACAAATGATGTTAGGGTTTAGAGTTAGGACTTTACCCTCGCGTTGCTTCACTTTTCTTGTCAGTAAATGACAGGTTAGAGAACCAAAGAATAAAGTGCAATGTTACTTAAGTAGACGTTACTTTTCAGAAAAATAATTTATGTGCTTAAACTAGGAGATTATCCACAATCGTAATATTTCATGAATTTGACATTTTACGCGGCAGAAGTGGAAGTAAGGATTGAGGGGAGGAGTACAAGTTGAAGTCTAACCAAATGGTTACTTGAAATATTAATTGTCCGCACTCTTTGACAACTACTGAAAGAATTAAACACCTACGGGCCCGCCATGGTTGTAATAAGATCGTCGGTTCTGCAAACTAATCACTTCTGTAATTTCATCCTACATACACAACTCTTTTCTGACTATCTCTTTCGACATTCAGAAGACGGTCTGGTCCTAGCCAGAGGCTAGAGTTATTTCCCGTTAGTGGGGCCGCCCTGTCGTGAGATTGATCATGTTTTTCTGAGGAACGCTGGGGTAGATGGAATTAATGTATGGAGGTAAGCGATATGTTTGGTAGCTCTAGGACGAGATGTGTAATGCCTAATCTGAGAATTCTATCTTCATCTCGATTTGATGGTCCCTTTTCTTCGTGGCTTACTACGACTATCAGTAATTAAAAAAAAAAGGGGGAGGGAATAATACTTGGGTAGATAATGGAAGGAGAAAGAGGTTTAGCGAGGGGAGACACTGAAAGAAACATTGAATCCTTTCTCTTACACTTTCTCCGTCTCGGTTTGTCTGTATATCCTATATATCTTGTCTATCTGATGCATTTTGTGGGTCTGGTCTCTTGTCTGTCTTTGCTGTCTATCTATCTCCTACTCTCACTGTGTGGCCTCTATATTTTTTATATATCCAACAATTCGGAGGCAGAGGATATTAAAGAATTTCTATTCACAGACGATCAAACACTAATAGATGGAAAATAGAAGACATAGAAGCACACTAAGTAGACTAACAAGCACAGCAACTCAATACAGCAGAAAGACCAACATCAAGAATACAGAAGTCATGAATATTCTAACAAGCACAGCAACTCAGTACAGCAGAAAGACCAACATCAAGAATACAGAAGTCATGAATATTCTAACAAGCACAGCAACTCAGTACAGCAGAAAGACCAACATCAAGAATACAGAAGTCATGAATATTGCTCAAGAAAAACAGAATATCAATATAACGATAGACGGCTGACAAAGAAAACAAGTGAAGGAATTCAAATATCTATGAACTCTAGCATTAGAATATAAGAGAATGAGACTCAAGATACAGCAAAGCTTGACAAATCATCGGACAACTATCACCACAGTTGTACAACAAGGAAATAACTCTAGAGGCAAAACAGACAACAGCATAATCTGCATCCCAGTATTGTACTACCAATGCTAGACCTGTAATCTGGATTCAAGAACATTAAAAAAATAACAACTACCGAAATGAAATGTGCTAGACGAATAACAAGGAAGAGCATGAGAGATAAGATGAGAAGAGAAGAATTGAAAACAAAAGTTAGGGGTAATTTGCGCTATTAATACATAAAGTGACATATAAAATGGTTTGGTCACGTAATAAGACAGAAATGTTAATGCACAAACCAACGAGCCTTCGATAAAGGTTGTGAGAACACCAGACCCAAGGGTCGACCACGACAAAATGGACTGCTGAAATATTAGAAACACAAGGAAACATAACAGCAGTTGACACCACCAGAAGAACAAAAACCCGCAAAATATATCTCCCCTGGACTCTGAAAGGCAAATGAGGAAGGAAAGAAGAAGATGCAGATATAAATAAATAAGGGATATCAAGAATCAATACGATGAAATCGATCTGCACCTCGTTGTTGATTGATTGTACCAGTACTGGTTTACCGGATCACTTTAACTTTCTCACATGGAAACAGGTTCAACGATGTGACCTCCCTAGGAGGGATAGAGAAAGGAAAGCAAGCTCGGCACTTACAAAATACGGACACAAAATTAAATAAGTCGAGCCGAAATGCGCAGTCTAATGAAATTTTTATGTTAAAGCTCCGTAATGGTCTTTCCGAGATCGGGGAAGGGTTCACATTTATATTGCGGATAAATATCTGTGCTATCATAAGTAAGCGATGCAAGATGGCCTACATTGGCGAAATAGGACGCCGTCTATATAACGGATATCGTGAACACTTCTATGATTTTTCATGAGATGCAGTTACCCCTGTAGCGTCCCATTTCAACTCTCATGTCACTGTCCATATTACCGGTTTGGTGCCAAGTTCTTCAGGACAGCTGTAGCCGATCCTCTTTGGAGAATCGTGTTATTGCTCGCATGGTTCGCGTGGCATCCCACTGGGAATTAGCTTATTCCTTTCTCACGGGCGATCAGTTACCTTTATCCTTCTGCTTTTCACATTTCATTTTCTCTTCCCTTCTTTTTTGTCCAACCCCCTTTTCCCCTCCTTCTGAGACTCTTCATTAGCCTGACGAAATATTCCATACTCAACTTGCTACTTTCTCCTGTATATGTGCCATATATAAATGTGTTCTAATGTACATACGCACATTCTCCCATACATAGTACCCATTTTAGAAGTTGTGAACTTCATACACAAACCATTATTTTTTGTCTTTATTTATATTTTGCCACATTCACTTCTTTCATTGTGAAGCTGCAAGTACCACCACATTTATTACTTTTTTATAATTCTTTCTAAGATGATGCTTTCGGTGGAACTATAAACACATTTTACTACCCAGTTGAGACGCCTTTGTTCTCTGCTATACGTGTTATATAATGTATTGTCCTGAGGCATTTAATTTTCGTTTTCTCTCTTACTTCCTTGTAGTATTAGTTTTATTACTCTAGAACCTGTAGTAGAGTATATCTTCATTTCCTTGTCTGTTTGCGTTGTCCGTAATTTCTGAAGAAGGTCTTATGTACGCCGAAACGTCAAATACTTTGTACTGTCCTTTTTTTGTAAAGCTGTCACCATACTTTGTAGGAGTGTATGTTACAACCCACCACTCGTTCCCTGCTATCAGATGTACCGCAGCACTGCACTTATCTGCCTGTTCCATATCGGAATTGTATCGCATGCTACTGAACACTAACTTGATATGCCTTTTCTGGGGCGTGTAAAAGAGCAGCAATCAACACTAGCAACAACGACGCCTATGTTAACGATCTCATACTGCAAAGATCTCAATCAACACTAGCAACAACGACGCCTATGTTAACGATCTCATACTGCAAAGATCTCAATCAACACTAGCAACAACGACGCCTATGTTAACGATCTCATACTGCAAAGATCTCAATCAACACTAGCAACAACGACGCCTATGTTAACGATCTCATACTGCAAAGATCTCAATCAACACTAGCAACAACGACGCCTATATTAACGATCTCATACTGCAAAGATCTCAATCAACACTAGCAACAACGACGCCTATGTTAACGATCTCATAATGCAAAGATCTCAATCAACACTAGCAACAACGACGCCTATGTTAACAATCTCATACTGCAAAGATCCATTCACATACAATTTGTAAATCATTACATTTGTAAGTTATTGTTCTTCAATAATTCTTTCCTGCTTGTAATTATTATTAGACAACATTATCATAGTTTGACAAATGAAATGATCAATGTTCAATTAGCAGCAGTTTTTATTTTCTGTTTCTACAAAATCTGTTAGTTAAAATCATGAGAGAAAGTGAACAGAAAGGTTTGACACTCAACATCGGAAAGATAGAAAATATGATAAAATCAAAGAAAACAAACACACAAGAATGTAGAGTAAAACTAAATGGAAAAATCCTGAAACAAGTGCATATATTTAAATACCAGGCATCAATAATAACATCTGACGGCAGATATGATGAAGCAGAATAGAACAAACAAAGACAGAGTTAAATCGAACGAAAAACATCGTATGTAACAAATCATTGCCAATTAATGTTAGAAAACGTGTCCTAAAGTGCTACATCGAATCTTTAAAATAAAAAGTGCAAAATTCATATGATATTACTGTAACATCGCATATCTGTAGGTTGTATTTTCTTGTATTTGGAGTGTCCATATTTGGCAGATATATCAGAATATGGCTTGTCTAAAAATGTAGTATGCCCGGTCATGATAAATTAATCTTACGACATACTAGAGCGCAATTCCTGACCATACAAAACATATATTAAAAGAGGAGAAGAGAGAAGAGCAAGAGGCAGACCCAAAGTAAGATGGAACGACAACATCAAAGAAACGTTACAACAACATCAACTGACAATAATTGAAGCCGTCGAAAGGGCGAGAACGAAAACTTTCTCCCTCGACACCTGAATGGGTACAATTTGAGGAGAGAAAGAAGAAGAAACAAAAATCAATTATTGATATAAATCTGATAGCAGACCGTTCACATCCAGGTTTGTTATTGGTCACGCCCACCACCATAGATCACATAGGAGACAGAAATGCTCACATCACATATTATTACGTCTTCCACCTTATCTTTATGTAAAGAAAAGAAATCATTAACAAAACTTTCAACTCGACCATCAGACTTGCCCCATGTAATTTCTATTTGACCGTTTCAATATTAAAGTTTACGTTTACAGCACACACATTTTCTCACCGCCTCTGGTTTGTATTTTATTGTAAAATTCGTCCACGTTATCGACCACTTTAATCTTCCGGGTTTTCCTCCAGACGAGAAATTTACGACCTTTGACCTGAACTAATATGGCGGACAAGTATGTGACATCAGCAATTAGCTTATCGTACTCTCGCGCCTTTGATGATCTTGAGCAACACTCCAGGTGCCATAAACCAGATGGACACACAATCACCTCGTCCAATAGTTGGACCAGCTCAGGTCATGTGTTGTTCTCAAATTCCCGTCTTTCAGGCGGCACCCACATGTCATAAAATGGCTGCACGAACTCGCTGATTATGTAAATTTGTGCAAAACATGAAGTCATAGTCACAAACATTAATGTCAAAACAACAAATGTGTTATCTAACCTCTAGGTCACTGATGGGTTGTCTAACCTCTACATCACAGAGTGGTTGTCTAACTTCTAGGTCACTGAGGGGTTGTCCAACCTTTAGGTCACTGAAGGGCTGTCTAACCTCTAGGTCACTGAGGGGCTGTCTAACCTCTAGGTCACTGAGGGGTTGTCTAACCTCTACATCACAGAGTGGTTGTCTAACTTCTAGGTCACTGAGGGGTTGTCTAACCTTTAGGTCACTGAAGGGCTGTCTAACCTCTAGGTCACTAAGGGGCTGTCTAACCTCTAGGTCACTGAGGGGTTGTCTAACCTCTACATCACAGAGTGGTTGTCTAACTTCTAGGTCACTGAGGGGTTGTCTAACCTTTAGGTCACTGAGGGGTTGTCTAACCTCTACATCACAGAGTGGTTGTCTAACTTCTAGGTCACTGAGGGGTTGTCTTACCTCTAGGTCACTGAGGGGTTGTCTAACCTCTACATCACAGAGTGGTTGTCTAACCTCTAGGTCACTGAGGGGCTGTCTAACCTCTAGGTCACAGAGTGGTTGTCTAACCTCTACATCACAGAGTGGTTGTCTAACTTCTAGGTCACTGAGGGGTTGTCCAACCTTTAGGTCACTGAAGGGCTGTCTAACCTCTAGGTCACTGAGGGGCTGTCTAACCTCTAGGTCACTGAGGGGTTGTCTAACCTCTACATCACAGAGTGGTTGTCTAACTTCTAGGTCACTGAGGGGTTGTCTAACCTTTAGGTCACTGAAGGGCTGTCTAACCTCTAGGTCACTGAGGGGCTGTCTAACCTCTAGGTCACTGAGGGGTTGTCTAACCTCTACATCACATAGTGGTTGTCTAACTTCTAGGTCACTGAGGGGTTGTCTAACCTTTAGGTCACTGAGGGGTTGTCTAACCTCTACATCACAGAGTGGTTGTCTAACTTCTAGGTCACTGAGGGGTTGTCTAACCTCTAGGTCACTGAGGGGTTGTCTAACCTCTACATCACAGAGTGGTTGTCTAACCTCTAGGTCACTGAGGGGTTGTCTAACCTTTAGGTCACTGAAGGGCTGTCTAACCTCTAGGTCACTGAAAGGGCTGTCTAACCTCTAGGTCACTGAGGGGTTGTCTAACCTCTACATCACAGAGTGGTTGTCTAACTTCTAGGTCACTGAGGGGTTGTCTAACCTCTAGGTCACTGAGGGGTTGTCTAACCTCAAGGTCACTGAGGGGCTGTCTAACCTCAAGGTCACTGAGGTAGGACTCAGGCTCTGGACAACAAGATCCCGGGTTCAATTCCTGGAATATAACCATTTTTCAAAAAAGAAAACTGGACCTCAGCCTCGAGGCTTTACCCTTCCCTGGTCTCTGGCTAGTGATATCCTGTGTCTAGACCTCTTTGGGTAGTGGGATCCGATATCTAGACCTCTTTGTGTAGTGGGATCCGATATCTAGACCTCTCTGGTAGTGAGATCCGATGTCTAGACCTCTCTAGATAGTGAGATCCGTTGTCTAGACCTCTCTGGTAGTGGGATCCGATGTCTAGACCTCTCTGGTAGTGAGATCCGATGTCTAGACCTCTCTAGATAGTGAGATCCGTTGTCTAGACCTCTCTGGTAGTGAGATCCGATGTCTAGACCTCTCTGGTAGTGAGATCCGATGTCTAGACCTCTCTGGCTAGTGATATCCTGTGTCTAGACCTCTTTGGGTAGTGGGATCCGATATCTAGACCTCTCTGGTAGTGAGATCCGATGTCTAGACCTCTCTGGTAGTGAGATCCGATGTCTAGACCTCTCTGGTAGTGGGATCCGATGTCTAGACCTCTCTGGTAGTGAGATCCGATATCTAGACCTCTCTAGATAGTGAGATCCGATGTCTAGACCTCTCTGGTAGTGAGATCCGATGTCTAGACCTCTCTGGTAGTGAGATCCGATGTCTAGACCTCTCTAGATAGTGAGATCCGATGTCTAGACCTCTCTGGTAGTGGGATCCGATGTCTAGACCTCTCTGGTAGTGAGATCCGATGTCTAGACCTCTCTAGATAGTGAGATCCGATGTCTAGACCTCTCTGGTAGTGGGATCCGATGTCTAGACCTCTCTGGTAGTGAGATCCGATGTCTAGACCTCTCTAGATAGTGAGATCCGATGTCTAGACCTCTCTAGATAGTGAGATCCGATGTCTAGACCTCTCTAGATAGTGAGATCCGATGTCTAGACCTCTCTAGATAGTGAGATCCGATGTCTAGACTTCTCTGGTAGTGAGATCCGATGTCTAGACCTCTCTGGTAGTGAGATCCGATGTCTAGACCTCTCTAGATAGTGAGATCCGATGTCTAGACCTCTCTGGTAGTGGGATCCGATGTCTAGACCTCTCTGGTAGTGAGATCCGATGTCTAGACCTCTCTAGATAGTGAGATCCGATGTCTAGACCTCTCTGGTAGTGGGATCCGATGTCTAGACCTCTCTGGTAGTGAGATCCGATGTCTAGACCTCTCTAGATAGTGAGATCCGATGTCTAGACCTCTCTAGATAGTGAGATCCGATGTCTAGACCTCTCTAGATAGTGAGATCCGATGTCTAGACCTCTCTAGATAGTGAGATCCGATGTCTAGACTTCTCTGGTAGTGAGATCCAATGTCTAGACCTCTCTAGATAGTGAGATCCGATGTCTAGACCTCTCTAGATAGTGAGATCCGATGTCTAGACCTCTCTAGATAGTGAGATCCGATGTCTAGACCTCTCTAGATAGTGAGATCCGATGTCTAGACCTCTCTAGATAGTGAGATCCGATGTCTAGACCTCTCTAGATAGTGAGATCCGATGTCTAGACCTCTCTAGATAGTGAGATCCGATGTCTAGACCTCTCTAGATAGTGAGATCCGATGTCTAGACCTCTCTAGATAGTGAGATCCAATGTCTAGACTTCTCTGGTAGTGAGATCCGATATCTAGCGCTCTCGAATAACGGTAAAAATGGGAGATCCCGTGTTTACTTGTGCACGTTAACTAACCCGTGAGGTTACAATTCTAAAAAAAAAAAAATCTAGCTCAGTAACTTTTCCCTCAATTTTTCTGTCTCTATCATTTTCCCGTTGTCACCAATTGTTGCTACTTCTGGTCACAAGTTGTCCAGGAAATAGATTCATAACATCTTTCACATGTGTTTCCTGTGTTAGGAATGCGTCTTATTAGTTTGTCAACCAAAGTATCTTATCGTTTTGTCTTCTAATCGTGTCCTTGTAGGATTGATCGTGACGTGTGTCTGATTGATCATGTCATATATACATGTTTAATACGAGTCTGTTAACGCTCCAGAAAACAAACCACTGCTGTCTGGCAGTTACCATCGGGAGAAGGAAAGGCTATGGGAGAACACCCAGACAGAAATCACAGACAGTGTGGACCTAACAGCCCTGGACGGAAGTCATCATAGAAGAAAGAACATTCCTACGTCAAATCAAGATCCAGCCTGCTGAAGGCGGAGTGTGTCAGCCGCGGCGCAGGTGAACGGGAAAAATCAGGCCGCGACAAGCTCATCATGTGTCATGGTGTTATTCTCAACGTTCCATCATGAAAAAGGACAAAGAGTCCAGTTCACATGATCACAAGACGTCAACGTTAAAGGACAAAGAGTCCAGTTCGCATGATCACAAGACGTCAACGCTAAAGGACAAACAGTCCAGTTCGCATGATTACAATACGTCAACGCTAAAGGACAAAGAGTCCAGTTCGCATGATCACAAGACGTCAACGCTAAAGGACAAAGAGTCCAGTTCGCATGGTCATAAGACGTCAACGCTAAGGACAAAGGGTCCAGTTCGCATGATCACAAGACGTCAACGCTAAAGGACAAAGAGTCCAGTTCGCATGGTCACAAGACGTCAACGCTAAAGGACAAACAGTCCAGTTCGCATGATCACAAGACGACAAAGCTAAAGGACAAACAGTCCAGTTCGCATGATCACAAGACGTCAACGCTAAAGGACAAAGAGTCAAGTTCGCATGATCACAAGACGTCAACGCTAAAGGACAAAGAGTCAAGTTCGCATGATCACAAGACGTCAACGCTAAAGGACAAAGAGTCAAGTTCGCATGATCACAAGACGTCAACGATGAAGAAGAAGAAGAATCTGTAGAACTTTACTTCCCCGTTTGCAGTCATGTTATTTGTGTTAATCCCAACTTGACATCATGTTGACAGATCTTCTTCGGTGGAGATCTGTACACTTATGGATATGTCCGACCTGCAATGAGGATGACAAAATTGAACTCAAAATAGAACTGCAGCACTCTCAATACCCTATAGAACTGCAGCACTCTCAATACCCTATAGAACTGCAGCACTCTCAATACCATATAGAACTGCAGCTCTCTCAACACCCTACAGGACTGCAGAACTTTCAACACCCTATAGGACTGCAATACTCTGAACACCCTACAGGACTGCAACACTCTCAACACCCTACAGGACTGTAACACTCTCAACACCCTACAGGACTGCAGAACTTTCAACACCCTATAGGACTGCAATACTCTGAACACCCTACAGGACTGCAACACTCTCAACACCCTACAGGACTGTAACACTCTCAACACCCTACAGGACTGCAGAACTTTCAACACCCTATAGGACTGCAATACTCTGAACACCCTACAGGACTGCAACACTCTCAACACCCTACAGGACTGCAACACTCTCAACACCCTACAGGAACAGGACTGCAACACTCTCAACACCCTACAGGACTGCAACACTCTCAACACCCTACAGGACTGCAGCACTCTCAACACCCTACAGGACTGCAGCACTCTCAACACTTCAAGAACACAAATATGCCTGATAGAAACAACCCAGCACAACAAGTTACGGGGAACCATGCAGACCTGTCAAACACGCCGTCCTGTTCATGGTCCAAGCTGGTGTAAATGTATCAACGCATATAGATGAGCAAATATGTTTCTATCTTTCTTTTCCAGCTATCCTCTTCTTGTGATTAAAGCAAAAATGCAAGTTTATTTTTATTTCATCAAATACACGCAGGAGTACGACAATGGCACGCGAGCGTTCAGTTATTTAAGGACAATGGCAGAAATAATTGATGCCATAAAATGTTACTTTGTAATCTGGTCCACGTGAAATAAGTTTTTTACCAGCAAAGAATGTGTGCTTGTAGTATCTTGACAAAGAGATTAGAGGCCACAGAGATAGGATTTCTCAGAAGAATGTTGAAAGTTCCATGGACAGTTGAATAGACCAATGAGGACATTCTCAAAGAGGCCAACACAAAAAGGGAACTGCTAAGAAACACCAGAAAGAAACAATCAACATTTTTCGGGCACATCATGAGAAGAGAAAAGTTTTAATACTTGGTTACAACTGGCAAAATACACGGTAAGAGAGATCGAGGACGACAAAGAGAGAAAATACCTGATAGCTTGGCGTTATGGCATATAAAACAGTTAACAACAGAATTGATACAATGCACGGTAGATAGAAGGCTGTGGAAGAACATGATCGCTTATGCCAACCGGTATGGCACATGATGATGACGTGTATCTTGACGACTTGGCGGTAGTCTAATGTGCACAAGAGTTGTTGGTCTTATCTCCTGGACCAAGCGCGTGTGGTTTCATGTAACAGGGAAACAGAATGGAAGGAGTTTTATGGAAAATATAGAACTGCAGCACTCTCAACACGCTATAGAACTGCAGCACTCTCAACACGCTATAGAACTGCAGCACTCTCAACACGCTATAGAACTGCAGCACTCTCAACACACTATAGAACTGCAGCTCTCTCAACACCCTATAGAACTGCAGCACTCTCAACACCCTATAGAACTGCAGCACTCTCAACACGCTATAGAACTGCAGCACTCTCAACACGCTACAGAACTGCAGCACTCTCAACACCCTATAGAACTGCAGCACTCTCAACACGCTATAGAACTGCAGCACTCTCAACACCCTATAGAACTGCAGCACTCTCAACACCCTATAGAACTGCAGCACTCTCAACACCCTATAGAACTGCAGCACTCTCAACACCCTATAGAACTGCAGCACTCTCAACACCCTATAGAACTGCAGCACTCTCAACACCCTATAGAACTGCAGCACTCTCAACACCCTATAGAACTGCAGCACTCTCAACACCCTATAGAACTGCAGCACTCTCAACACCCTATAGAACTGCAGCACTCTCAACACCCTATAGAACTGCAGCACTCTCAACACCCTATAGAACTGCAGCACTCTCAACACCCTATAGAACTGCAGCACTCTCAACACCCTATAGAACTGCAGCACTCTCAACACCCTATAGAACTAAGTAAAACGGTAGTAAAGTGACGGAAACAGACACGTACTGTCTTACATCATCATCATCATCATCGTCAAGTACCGAGCCTGCTGTCGTAGGTGATCATGTTCTTCCACAACTCTCGATCTCTACAGTTATTTATCATTTATGTTATGGACCTCCTGCTAAGCCATTCTCATAAGCTGTCTCGTAACATGTCTCTTTGATTCCCTCTATTTCTTCGTCCCTCAATTTTTCCAGTTGTTACAATATATTCCAGCTGTTCCATTCTCATTACATGGTCAAAAAATGATGATTGTTTCTTCCTAATATTGGAAATCAGCTCTCTTTCTGAATTGCCCCTTTCAGAAAGTTTTCATTACTCTTCTCAGCTGTCCATAGTATTCCCAACATTCTTCTGTAAAACCACAATTCTGAAGCCGCCAGTGATTTTCTTGTCTATTGTCCTATTGTCCATGATTCATATCCACATGTAAAGGCTGGCTCCACATAACATGACTTATTCGTGTTTCTGTTGGAAAGTTGCAACAAAGAAGCATGACGCAGTCTTTGAATAAAAGCGACTGCTGCTGCTGCTTCTGTGAGCTTGTTGTCTGGTATTTAGATTCGTCTCTTTCAATATTTTATAAACATATCATAGCAAAGATCACGTAGTTATGACAAAATAAATTATTGTGGAAGAGCACTAACATTTCTACAGTTAACAGCTGTCCCTGGCATCGATGTGAACGCTTCCTGTAGCAGGCATCAGATAAACACGTCATCATTAACTCTTTTTATCTCCGGAGACAACCCCATGAGGTTTTAAAAGTTGTATGTCCCAATGTTGTAACGCCCCCATATTTTCACGTTTTGCAACAATCTCATTCTCATTTAATGTCTACGCTGACGATTTGCAATTAGGAAAGACATTCATGAAGTAACTTGAACTTGATGACATGAACTGGGTGCGATCAATTTCAGAGCAGACAGGCAGGTCTATTGATAATAGCGAACAATTATCTCATTCCGGAGTCAATGAGTTAACGCTGTAAAAACCCACCAAAGATCATATCCAACAAACAAAATGTCGTAACCAGCAAACAAAGTCCGAGTAATCCGAGATAGAATGATCTGGCTACACATAGAAGCGAAGTAAAAAGAGATAACTTCAAAGAGCTCGCTCAGAGACACAAACAATTCGCTAATAAAGGGCTGCGTGTTTATCTAAAATGAAAACCCAAAATCGTACTCTCGCGGTGAACGTGTTTACAAAACTATTACTTACGCTCTCCGGACTTCTGATTTCACCATTTAGCGCCAGTACTGATGAAGTCTGCACTCTGAAGTGCGGACCATGAAATTACAAAGCTTTCAAATACAAGAGTTGAGAGTATGAAAGAGTACGTGGAGCACAACTTTTTTTTCACATACGCAGGGCTTTTTTGGTGTGTTGATCAAGTCCAGCACGAATGTTGTTTTATCGTCATCTAAATATCAATCATTCATTTTTTAGGAGCATTTTGTGTAAAAAGAAGACTCGTAAAACGAACCAGTACAGGATGTAATGTTAGACTAAGCACATCGAATGGTTTTCCTGAGAAGGAGTTAATCTGCGGCTTCAGTTTTAGCAAAATCTGACTCACATTTTTTAAACGAGTTATTCAATATTCCAGGTTACAATTTTATTATGATAATTTGTGGATCAATCATTCAAAGAGAATCAATCACGTGGTTCAATCTTCATGTCTGTTGCCACGTTAGCAAACATCGAGTCGTGAAATCTAAAACACATTTTGAAAGTTTTGGAAGAAACAACAGTTTGATATTGAGAAATATATTTCGTGTTCTCCATCTTCTGAATGGAAACCGGAAATGGTCAAAGAAAACAAGGTAGACCAAGAGAATCGCTAAGGAGAACAATTACTAGGGAAGGCTCATCTATGGGACTTAGGAACAACCAAGAGCTGCAAGAATTAACAGCAGATAGTCAGATTTGGAGAACTATGACTTCCTCGGAGGATACTATGCAATCCATTTTTGATAATAGAAACAAGAAAAAGAGCTCTTAAATGTTACGTAAAGCCAGTCTTAACATATGGATGTAAATCATGGACAATAGGACAAGAGACATGAAAATCACTGGAGTCGGTAGAAATGTGGTTTTACAGAAGAATGTTGAGAATATCATGGGCAGCTAAGAAGATTAATGAAAATGTTCTGAAAGAGGTCAAAGCAAAAAGAGAGCTAATTTCCAATATTAGGAAGAAACAATCATCATTTTTTGGCCATGTAATGAGAACAGAGGCCAACACAAAAAGGGAGCTCTTAAAAAACATCAGAAAGAAGCAATCAACATTTTTCGGGCACATCATGAGAAGAGGAAAGTTGGAATACTTGGTTACAAATGGCAAATTAAAGGGAAAGAGATGAACGGACGACAAAGAGAGAAAATACTGGATAGCTTGATGTCACGGCATGGAAAACAGTTAACAATAGAACTGATACAATGTACTGTAGATAAAAGATTGTGGAGGGACATGATCGCCTACGCCGACCGATATGACACATGATGATGATGATGATGAATGAGAAAAGATGGTGGACTGAAGTAGTCAAATCAGCAGTGAAACACAAGAAAGAAAAGCATAAAACGTGGCAGAAGACAAAAACAATAGAAGACTACAATCACTATAGACAAGCCACAAATGATAGCAAAAAGATCATAGAACAAACAAAAGCAGACTCTTGGAAAGCATTTGGTGAAGAATTAGCAAAAACATGTAGAGAAGAACCAAGAAAATTTTTCAAAAGTGTAAAAGCAATGAAAGTAAGAAATAGTGATTATAACCCAACCACTATAACAAACGACAAGAACGGTAGATCAATCAGCAGCAGGAAAAACATAATAATCGGATGGAGAGAATACTTTAAGGAACTATTAAATCAGGGAAATACAAACGGAAATACAGAGTTTAAACATATAGATGGAATAACAACAGAAATGCTACTAGCCTGTAAGGAAACAGCTATAAATTGGCTTAATATAATATTCAATATGGCTTGGGAAGAAAGAAAAGTCCCAGACGATTGGCAAAAAGCTATCATTGTCCCATTTTGGAAGAATAAAGGAAGCAAAAGGGAGAGTGAAATGTACAGAGGAATATCCATATTGAGTCAAGTTGGTAAAATGTTTGCTAAAATATTAGAGAGGAGAGTAAGATACATAATAGAACCTCAATTAAGTAATAATCAATTCGGATTCAGAAAAGGCAAAAGCTGTACAAATGCTATATTTACATTGAGACAACTATGTGAAAAAACAATAGAATATGACAGAAACCTAAATATAGTGTTTATAGATCAGGAAAAAGCGTTTGATCGTGTGGACAGGAACAAACGTTGGCAAACTTTAGAAACATACGGGGTAGCAGGACAACTACTAGATATTATAATGGCATTATATAAAAACAGTCAAAGTGCCGTCAGAACATCGGAAGGTCTGTCAGAATGGTTTCATGTTACAACAGGAGTAAGACAAGGATGTGTCCTCTCACCACTCCTCTTCATCATATATATGGACAAAATAAATCAGGAAACAACCAACAATAAGGACAAATCAAATAATAACATACAGGTAGAAAACTCCAACATCAACGATCTACTCTTCGCAGATGACCAATGCCTAATATATGAGGATGAAAACCTGCTACAACAGCTTTTAACATCTCTAGATAAAAGCTGCACAAACTACAGTATGAAAATTAACACAGCAAAAACAGAGGCTATAAGAATAAGCAAATTAAGACACCCACTAAACATGAAGATCAAAGATAAAGAAATAAAGCAAGTAGAGGAATTCAAGTATTTAGGCACAATGTTCACAGAAGATGGAAAACTAGACAGAGAAATTGACATGAGAATACAAAAAGCAAATGCTGTCACATACCAGCTTTCACCATTGCTAAGACATCCAAACATTTCTATGCCAGCTAAACAACAAATGATAAATAGCATCTTCATACCAACTTTGTGCTATGAAAGTCAAACAAGGACCCTTTCTAAATCACATTTAAGAAAGATCAATACATGTGAGATGCGATGCTTGAGAAAAGTAACAAACAACACAAGAAGAGATAGAATACCAAATGAAACCATAAGAAAAATAGTAGGAACAAAACCCTGCCAAGAATATATAGAACAACAACAACTTAAATGGTTTGGCCACCTGGTCAGAATGAATCCTTACCAATCACCATCAATGGCGTTCTTCTTGAGAATGCATGGAAAAAGACCAAGAGGAAGACCCAGAAGAAGATGGATAGATGCAGTGACAGAGACATGTACCAACAAAGGAAAATCACTAATTCAGACAGTTCGAGCAGCACAAGAACGACAAATGATATAAACCACGACACCTTTTAGGTATCAGTGAAAAGATAAAAACGATGCAGGAAAACACAAATGAACTATCATCAATAGCCAGCAAAATTGGGCTTGAGGTCAATCATGAAAAGACTAAAGTCATGAAAAGTTTAATTCCAACAAGTGACAAAATATACATGGAAAACAAACCAGTAGAAGAGATCGATCACTTTATCTATCTTGGAAGTCACATTGATCGAGAAGGGGATACGAGCAAAGAAATTAGAATCAGACTGGCTAAAGCAGCAATGTCTTTCGGAAGCCTTGAAAAGTTGTGGAAATCAAAACTCATTAGCACAAACACAAAACTTAGGCTATTCAAATCAAATGTACTATCAACCCTTACGTATGCGTGTGAAAGCTGGAAAACAACAAGAGATATAGAAACAAAGTTGAACGCATTCGAAAATAAATGTCTAAGGAAAATACTTGGTATAGAATGGAACGAATTCAAAACAAACGAGGAAATTAGAGAAATCGCCAATCAACCACTAATATCTTCAGTAATAAAGAAAAGACGATGGTCATACGTTGGACACGTGATGAGAAGAGATAATAATCGAATAGCAACGCAAGCCCTCATATGGGAAACAACAGGTAAAAGAAAAAGAGGAAGACCCAGGGAGACACTGAGAAGAACATTGATGAGAGAGGCAAGAGCAGCAGGAATCGGCTCCCTCAATGAGATAGAACTGCTTGCACAGAACAGAGACAGATGGCGAGACTTGATAAAATATCTTTAAAAGAAAACTGCTAGAACTAAAAATTCATATAGGAGAAGGTGTATCTTGGTCTACGCCCTATGGGCCGGTTACGGCTCGAAAGGTCAATAGATAGAAAAGAGAAAAGAAGAAGAAGAAGAATGAGAAGAGAACAACTAGAATATATTGTAACAACTGGGAAAATTGAGGGACGAAGAGATAGAAGGAAACAAAGAGAACAACTAGAATATATTGTAACAACTGGGAAAATTGAGGGACGAAGAGATAGAAGGAAACAAAGAGAACAACTAGGATATATTGTAACAACTGGGAAAATTGAGAGACGAAGAGATAGAAGGAAACAAAGAGAAAAAATACCAGAAAGCATAAGAGAATGGTTTGGCAGAAGGTCAACAACAGAAATGATAAATAACTGTCGAGATCGAAAGTTGTAGAGAGACATGATCACCTACGACAGCAGGTCCGGTACTTGATGATGATGATGACTTCCTCGCTATGTGCCGTCTTTTGCCCGAGAAGAAAAATGAATGAATGAATTATTCTTTAAACACTCCATGTCCAAAAGCAGTAGCCTCTTTTCTCCAGCAAAATCCAACAGGTTTAGACACTCTCTACTTAGATTACGATCAAAAACTGTTGTAGATTGTGTTCTTAATTTCATGGACTTTTTGGGGATTCTGTAATGACTCAGCAACTTCCAAAGCATTCTTCTGTCTAAACTATCAAATGCCTTTTCGTAATCTATGAATCCAATATAAAGTGGGGATTTTAGTTCTAAACTTTGTTCAACTATTATACGTAAAGTAGTTATTTGATCAGCACATGATCTGTTCTTCCTAAAACCTGCTTGTTCATCTCTCAAATGTTTCTCTATGGCCTCTTTTAGTCTCTCCAGAATGATTCTGCTTAATATTTTTCCTGGCACTGATAGTAGCATAATTTCCCTATTATTTGTGCACTCCTGTAAACTTCCTTTCTTTGGCAGTTTGATTATATAACCTTCTTTCCAGTCTTTATGTATTTCTTCCCTCTCCCAAATTGTATCCAATAGATTATGTAACATCTTGGTAGAGATGTTAATATCTGCTTTGATGGCTTCCGAAGGAATTTCATCTGGTCCTGTGGCTTTATCATTTTTTAATAGTTTGATGGCTTTCATTGTTTTATCTTTGCTTGGTTTTCCACAGTTAACGTGTAACTCTTCTTCTGCTGGTAGTATATCTGGAGGATTATTTGAACGGGGTCTATTCAAAAGTTCTTCAAAGTGCTCTTTCCATCTCTCCATTTGTTCCCTTATATTACTAAGCAGATTTCCTTTCTTATCTTTAATAAAGGCATTGGTCTGTTTGTATTTTCCACTTAATTTCTTTGTGCTGTTGTACAGTTCTTTCATATTCCATTTATTTGCTGCTTCTTCAGCTAGTTCATCTATATATTTCCTCTTATCACTTTTAATGCATCTTCTCACTTCTTTGTTCACCTCTGTGTAAGCTTCCTGTGTCTTGGCTTTATTACTTCTCGTTTTGCTTTTATTTATGTCTGCTTTCTTGTTCTTTCTTTCTTTAATTTTGTCCAGGGTCTCTGCTGTCATCCATGCCTTATTGTGGCGTTCTCTTTTCCCTAGTGTTTCTTCGCATGTCTCTTTCGATATATCTTTTACCTGTTTCCAATGATCTTCTATATTTATGGTATTTTCTAGTTGTTGGAGGACTTGGTATTTGTTTGATATTGTGACTGCGAATTTATCTTTAATTCCTTGTTCATTAAGAAACTCTACATTGAAATATTTTCTACCCTTATTCGCTGTAGTATATCTTTTTAGTTTAATTTTAAGTTTGGCTATCAGAAGATGGTGATCAGAAGCTATATCTGCCCCTCTATATACTTTTACATCCTGTAAGGATGACTTAAACTTATTATTAATACATATGTGATCAATTTGATTTTATGTTATATGATCTGGTGACACCCATGTAGCTTTGTGTATTCTTTTATGTTGGAATATTGTTCCTCCTAGGCTCGCTTGATTAAGGGCGAAGAAATTCACAAATATCTCTCCATTCTCGTTTATATCTCCAAGTCCATGTTTTCCCATAATCTCTTCGAAGCCTCTGTTGTCTGATCCTACTTTAGCATTTAGGTCTCCCATCAAGATTATAATATCCTTGGCTCGTCCTGCATCTATCTGACATTGTAGCTGTTTATAGAATTCATCTTTAACTAAATCATCCTTTTCGTTGGTTGGTGCATAGCATTGGATGCCGTGTAATTTTATTTTTGGTTGTTTTAAATGTTGCTTTCATTAGTGTCGGTCCTACTGCTTCCCATTCTATTAGTGTCTTCTGTGCATTCTTTGATAGCATTATAGCTACCCCTTCGCTATGTTGTGCTCCAGGTTCCTGGTGTCCTGATGATAAAATCATCTCTCCTGTGTTTAGTTTTATTTTACCCGTTCCTAGCCATCTTGTTTCATATATTCCCAGAATATCTATCTTGTAGTTTGACATTTCTGCTGCTGCCTGTGCAGCTTTTCCCTGTTCGTTTAGAGTACGAACATTCCAGGTGCCAATTCTGGAGGATTTCCTGGTAGACAAAGGGTGAGTCGGCAACCCGGACTCCTTACGGCTTTCTCCGGCTTGCGTCATATGTCTCTTAGACAGAGAGCCCTTCTCTTTCCTGGATGGCGGATTTACTGTTTCTCTCTTTGACTTGTTCATGTTTGTGAAGTTTTTTCGGCTTATTTTTTTACAGTATGGGATAGCCAGTCCCATGCCCAACCCTCCTTTCTCGTCTCTTACGATCATGCCTGGCCGGGTACAGTGTCACTATTCCTTACTCCCCTTTCGGGCCCCGGCAGCGCACGGGCGTGTAGAAGTATTAGTTAATAGTAATGTCAAAGACAATTCCAAAGAGAAATAATGATTAAGTGAGAATGCAATGCTTTACACTCCAACTAAATGTATGGTTACAATACAATACTTTACACTCCAACTAAATGTATGGTTACAATACAATACTTTACACTCCAACTAAATGTATAGTTACAATACAATACTTTACACTCCAACTAAATGTATGGTTACATTACAATGCTTTATACTCCAACTAAATATATGGTTACAATGGAACACTTTACACACCAACTAAATATAAGGTTACAATGGAACACTTTACACACCAGCTAAATGTAAGGTTACAATGGAACACTTTACACATCAACTAAATGTAAGGTTACAATGGAACACTTTACACATCAACTAAATGTAAGGTTACAATGGAACACTTTACACATCAACTAAATGTAAAGTTACAATGGAACACTTTACACATCAACTAAATGTAAGGTTACAATGGAACACTTTACACATCAACTCAATGTAAGGCTACGATACAACACTTTACACACCATGGAATAAAAACTTGAAAATCTCTCTTCTATTCTGTGAGATCGACCGACATAGAATGATATCAGCAATCGCTGCTCACTTCACCATTGTGTGACATCAGCAAGTGTCGGTTCATCAATTCTCTCATCTGCTGAGACAATAAACACAAAAGTTATAAAAAGTTTCATCATCATCATCAAGTACCGGGCCTAGTGGCGTAGGTGATCATGTCTCTCCACAACTTTCGATCTCGGCAGCTATTTATCATTTATGTTGTTGACCTTCTGCCAAGCCATTCTCTTGAGCTGTCTGTTATTTTTTCTCTTTGCTTCCCTCTATCTCTTCGTCCCTCAATTTTTCTAGTTGTTACAATATATTCAAGTTGTTCTCTTCTCATTACATGGCCAAAAAATGATGATTGTCTCTTCCTAACATTGGAAATTATCTCTCTTTTTGCTTTGACCTCTGTCAGAACCTCTTCATTACTCTTCTTAGCTGTCCATAAGACATACAAAGTTTAGTAAAGTATAAAACACTCTTAGAAATTATACAGAAATAATGCCTTCCTACCTACCTACCTACCTACCTACCTACCTACCTACCTACCTACCTACCTACCTACCTACCTACCTACCTACCTACCTACCTACCTACCTACCTACCTACCTACCTACCTGCATAACTTCCAGCCTACCTACCTGCCTACCTGCCTACCTACCTACCTACCTACCTACCTACCTACCTACCTACCTTCCTACCTACCTAACTACCTACCTACATACATACCTTCCTACCTACATACATACCTTCCTACTTACCTACCTGCTTACCTACCTACCTAACTACCTACTTACTTTCGCACCTCTAAACCTACTTACCTGCTTAGGAGCATAGGTGTTCAACAAACACTTTCCAAGCCGTTCTGTTTCTTGCCATTCTCTAAAGACCGTTCCATGTCTTCCCCATCATCTTCATCTCTACTTCCATCTGTCTCCTCCAAGAAAATCTTGGTCTTCCTCTTTGCATTTTTCTTTGGGGGTTCCAAAAAAATGGCCTGTTGTGTAATACTCTCAGTTGGCTTCCGCAGTGTGTGTCCTATCTAGCGCCATCGCCTTCGCTGTATCTCTTTATCCACTGGTATTTGACTGGTACATTTCCATAATTCTATGTTAGTGATTTTGTCCTGCCATTTCCATCCTTTCATCCTGCATAAGCATCCATTATTGTGTAGTCGTTATATACCGAGAAGAAATAATTATCATTATTTGGCCATGTAATGAGAAGAGAACAGCTGGAATATATTGTAACAACTGGGAAAATTGATGAGATAAACGAGGAGATTGAGGGAAGCACAGAGAAAAGATACCAGACAGCTTAAAAGAATAGCTTGGCAGAAGGTCAACAACAGAAATGATAAATAACTGTCAAGAACGAAAGCTGTGGAGAGACATGATCACCTACGCCAGCAGGCTTGGTACTTGATGATGATGATGCTAATTATTATATACCGAATATATTGAAAACCTTAGAGTCCAATGCAGTAGAAGACTGACGACTGTGAGTCATGACCCAGGCGGCCCCATCTCCCCTAGAGCGTCAAGAAGCTGAAGGATCGAAACACTTGCTCTATGGGATTCTCTTATGATGATCAAAATGCCTGCTGCTGCGAAGATCTGTATAGTTTCCTATTACTTGACAAGTCTGGATATCAACAAGATCATATCACTGATATGTCGATGTAACAACCAGAACTGTCTGCATATTTCTCCATTGCTACTTCTAATATTGTTCCCTGTCCTTGGCTGAACTTGTGACCTATCATTACTGGACCTTTTCCAGAATGGTATTCAAAGCTTTTAATTAATTCCCCATCGCCTCAGAATTCTGATTGGCCACTCGATCACATGATACAAAATATTAAATCTTATTGGTTAACGTCAATAGTTGGCTACCAAAATGGATATATGTCAGGACACCCCAAACATATCTGCCCTCTGTTTAGAATATCTAGGGTCGACTAAGTGCACAGCTTTGGAAATTTCCGTACAAGTTTAATGTTTCCAGAATGTCAATACAATTTGTTCAGTAACTGAACGCTTGAAATCGTTAACGGCTTCAGGTCGCGAACATATCCGGGTTGCAGTACGAATAGCACACATAAAAGAGGGTAGAAAGGACAAAACCAATATTGAGATTTGTATTAATTTTGATGTTTGTTTAACGTTTATTCAATTGTCTGTCTATTTGTTTAATGTTTATTGAATTTTCTGCCTGTTTGTTTAATGTTTATTCAATTGTCTGTCTATTCGTTTAATGTTTATCCAATTGTCTGTCTATTTGGAGAAATAAAAAAATATGGGAAAATAAAACGGTATAGTTAAAGCTTCACGTTATAATTGACAATACAAAACAGAACTACGTTTCGGCACAGTAGGCCTTCAACAGGAACACATATACAACACACATACAAATATGTATTGAAAATGTAAAAAAAAAATACAAAAATAAATAAATTTCAAGTAGGAGAAATAGAAAGAAAATAAATTTTAAAAGTCGACCGTTTGCTTTGTATTTTTGGTCCAGTTGAAGGCCTACTGCACCGAACCGTCGTTCTGGTTTGTGTTGTCCACTTGTTATGTGAAGCATTAATCATACCGTATTTGTTTTATATTTTCTTCTCTATTTTTGTTATTTCTCCTCAATACTTCACTGCAGCTTCCCATTTTGATGCTTTTATGTCAATTACTTTGTCCTGATCTTGTTGACAAGTTTATCAAATTGTCTCTCTTTTTATTTAATATTTATCCATTTATTTATATGTTTGTATAATGTCTATGCACGTGTTATCTGTTTAATGTTTATTTGTTGTCATCATCATCATGTGCCATACCGGTTGGCGTAGGTGATCATGTCCCTACACAATCTTCTATCTACAGTGCATCGTATTAGTTCTGTTGTTGACTGTTTTCCATGCCATGACACCAAGCTATCCAGTATTTTCTCTCTTTGTCTTCCGCGATCTCTCTTACCTTTTATTTTGCCTGTTGTGACCAAGTATACCAACTTTCCTCTTCTCATGATGTGTCCGAAAAATATTGATTGCTTCTTTCTGATGTTTTTTAAGAGCTCCCTTTTTGTGTTGGCCTCTTTGAGAACTTCCTCATTGGTCTTTTTAGCTGTCCAGGGAACTTTCAACATTCTTCTAAGAAATCCCATCTCTGTGGCCTCTAATCGTCTTTTCATTTGTCATTTGTTTTTCAATCGTCATATTTGTTATATGTTTCTTTAATGTTTATCCACCTGTTTGTCTCTTTGTTTAATGTTTATCTAATTGTTCGTCTCTTTGTTACCATATTTATATAACTGTGACGGTTTTGTTTAACAAGAAATAATCACAACCTGAGAGTTACTAAAGAGCTTCCGAGTGAGAAATATAATGAACTTTTCAGCTCCAAGACTATTTTACTGGTTGAACAAATTTTAATTAAAGATTGGTATTGCTGAGAACAGTTCAGGCCAAAATAGCATTTCAGAAAATGAAAAATCTCTTATGCAACAGATCTATGTCAACAGAAGTGAGAAAGCGAGTTCATCGGTGCTGTATAGAACCAATTCTGACCTATGAATGCGAATCATGGACAGTAGACAAACAAATGAAATGACGGTTAGGGGTGACAGAGATGATATTTCTCAGAAGAATGTTGAAAGTTCCCTGGGCAGCTAAAAAGACCAATGAGGAAATTCTCAAAGAGGCAACACAAAAAGGGAGCTCCTACAAAGCATCAGAAAGAAACAATCAACATTTTTCGGGCACATCATGAGCAGAGTAAAGTTGGAATACTTCGTTACAACAGGCAAAATACAGGGAAAGAGATATCTCGGACGACAAAGAGAGAAAATACTATATAGATAGCTTGGTGTCATGGCATGGCAAATAATCAACAACAGAACTAATACGATGCACTGTAGATAGAAGACTGTGGAAGGACATGATCGCCTACGCCAACCGGTATGACACATGATTATGATGATGATATTGCACACTGACTAAT
The DNA here is from genome assembly GCA_032433765.1 of Megaustenia siamemsis. Lineage (NCBI taxonomy): Eukaryota > Metazoa > Mollusca > Gastropoda > Stylommatophora > Ariophantidae > Megaustenia > Megaustenia siamemsis. The sequence goes on from JAVIAB010000008.1 coordinate 69,128,775, forward strand.
ATCCATCGATTTACAACGTAATCGAGTGAATTATTTCTGTAATTTAAAGTGTGAATGAAGTTAAAGAGATAGGGTGTAACACAGCATGAGAATTATGTACATTGGTCACAATGTTAGTTAGGTAGAAAGAAAACGAGGGGAGGGTGTGGTGGAGAATCTCAAGGAGAGAGTACAAACTGTAATTTAAAAAAAAAGGCAACATGAGGGTAACTAACTGAGATACAATCAGGGAGAGTTTAACAGTCGTGTACTGATGATTTGCGTTGTGTCTGTTGTTTTATTAGTATCATTATTTGAAATAGTAGTATCGTTTATTCTAATAGTAATAGTAGTTTCGTGTATTCTAATAGTAATAGTAGTTTCGTGTATTCTAATAGTAATAGCAGTTTCGGGTATTCAGAATAGTAATAGTAGTATCGTGTATTCTAATAGTAATAGTAGTATCGTGTATTCTAATAGTAATAGTAGTATCGTGTATTCTAATAGTAATAGTAGTATCGTCTATTCTAATAGTAATAGTAGTGTCGTGTATTCTAATAGTAGTAGTAGTATCGTGTATTCTAATAGTAATAGTAGTATCGTGTATTCTAATAGTAATAGTAGTATCGTGTATTTTAACAGTAATAGTAGTATCGTAAAGTAAAAAGTAAAGTACCCCGTCACGCCAAGTGGCGTATAGGGAAATATGGTGTTAGTGACCCTATATTTTACAGACCTTCAGCACATGATTTTTGGGGTAATGTGGTCAGTATTACGCCCGTGCTACTTTACTTTCCCAGAAAAAATCCGGTACCCATTTAAGGCTGGGTGAACCCGGAAATAATAAAATAAATATAAATTATTATTATTTTTATTATTATAAAATAATAATAATAATAGTAGTTTTCGTGTATTCTAATAGTAATAGTAGTTTCGGGTATTCTAATAGTAATAGTAGTTATAGTAGTGGTATTGCAGTGAATGTAAGAATGCAAGTAAGGAAATGAAGAGTTGGGAACGGTATGGAGAGAGTGTAACAAACACCGGATGTGTGAAGAAAGGTCAAGCAGGAAATAATGTAGTGAACTATGTTCTAAGGGAGTAGGAAGAGTCTCAATGCGTTTAGAAAACAAGTGATAATCACGAATAGAGTGAGTGAGGTGGGGTGTAAGGTCAAGGTAAGATAGGTAAGATGACGTGAAGAAAACCCCCGGGGATGGGAAATTAAGGAAGTGGCTGTTGATTGGTTGAAATTTGAGATACATAAAGTACTGTGGGTGGTCCAGAAGAAAATCGGTGGAACAGATTAGGAGATTAGAGAGAGAAGATTGGAAAACTACGGTGGTAGAAAGGACATAGTCGATGTAAATAGTCAGTACCAGTTAGACGGTACATCTCAGAGACTAGTCACAGGTGGACTAGGAGAACTAGCGGGTTCTGGAGGGTAGTGTGAGGAAGTACCAGAACTGAAGTGTTAATTTACGTAGTTACCCGAGTGGGAATATTTAAACCGCAGGACATTTGTATGTGTTACAGAAGTGTCATGTTGGACTTTATGTAATAAAGCGTTTACACAGTTTGTGTTCCAAGAGAGACTTGTGTATACAATTATTGACCCAACGCGGTGTGTGTATGGTAGTTAAGTCTGAATAACAGCCCAAAGACAATGAAGATGGACGCGAAATAAGCTAAGGCAGTACAAGACCACACTAACAACGGAAAGTAGGCGCGGTGGACCGAATAGCTAGAGGTTGTCCCGGAAGTTCGAGAACAAGATAGTCCACGGCCAGTCATACAGGAAAGAGCATCGTACACCGACCACCAGTGTACCACCCACGAGGGGTTAAGCTATTACAAAAACACGAAAGAACAGTGTGTGTTCTCTCCACGGGGCCACGACCAGTATATCAGTTATTCCACCCACCACTAGACCGAGGCGGTATTATCCAGCAGTCAGTACACGCCAGCTTCAAGTACTATCCATGTACAGGTCGAGTCGCCGCGGTAACAAGCAGAAGCTCTATCAGTGGGGGCTTTCTTCCAGCATTTCAAGCCTTTTATAACTATATTACTCGTGTACAGTAGATGACGTCATCGTCGTCGTAGCAGTAGTTGTAGTAGTTGTAATAGTAGTAGTAACGGTAACATGTATATAATACAGAAATGTGAAAATGACTGGGTCATCTGGTAAGTGAGCATGTATAAGGAATGGTATAACATCTTTTGAGATTGTGCTAAGGCAAAACTTAGAAGAGAAAAGACTCATGAAAAAAGATGGAAAACCCCGTGGACCAGTGGTCCTGACTAGCTCATTCTGTGGCCGCGTGTGTTTGTCAAACATTGGTAGAATTAGCTACGAGAGAAGCTGTTCGACAAAAACAAAACCTCAAAAAAAAATACAAAATAACCTCCACTAGACCGTCTGACAAGACGAAAAGGGTCATACAATTGTAGTAATGGTTGCAGTAGTGGTAGTAGTAGTGGTTGTAGTAGTAGTGGTGGTAGTAGTAGTGGTTGTAGCAGTAGTGGTGGTAGTAGTAGTGGTAGTAGTAGCAGAAGCGGTTATAGTAGTAGTAGTAGTAGTAGTAGTGGTGTAGTAGAAGTAGAAATAGAGATAGTTGTAGAATCAGAAATAGTAATATGCGTATTCTAATAGCAGTAGTATGTGAGGTAATAGTAGTAATAGAAGAAGAACAAGTAGTAGTAGTAGTAGTAGTAGTAGTAGTAGTAGTAGTACATGTGATGATAATACTTGTTTTAGCAATAGTAGTGATTGTAGTAGTTGAACTGAATATGGCTGCTCTATTGGTAGTCATAGTGGCGGTAGTGGTAGTATTGTTGATGGTAGCAATTGTAGCAGCAAGAGTAGTACTGGTAATGTGTATTAATAGTGGTGGTATGAGTCATGGTAGTGGTAGTATTGTTGATGGTAGCAATTGTAGCAGCAAGAGTAGTACTAGTAGAACAGGTGATGATGGCAATTGTATTGACGACATTAGTACTACTAGTAGTAGTACTGGTAATTTGTATTAATAGTGGTGGTATGAGTCATGGTAGTGGTAGTATTGTTGATGGTAGCAATTGTAGCAGCAAGAGTAGAACTAGTAGAACAGGTGATGATGGCAATTGTATTGACGACATTAGTACTACTAGTAGTAGTACTGGTAATTTGTATTAATAGTGGTGGTATGAGACATGGTAGTGGTAGTATTGTTGATGGTAGCAATTGTAGCAGCAAGAGTAGAACTAGTAGAACAGGTGATGATGGCAATTGTATTGACGACATTAGTACTACTAGTAGTAGTACTGGTAATTTGTATTAATAGTGGTGGTATGAGTCATGGTAGTGGTAGTATTGTTGATGGTAGCAATTGTAGCAGCAAGAGTAGAACTAGTAGAACAGGTGATGATGGCAATTGTATTGACGACATTAGTACTACTAGTAGTAGTACTGGTAATTTGTATTAATAGTGGTGGTATGAGTCATGGTAGTGGTAGTATTGTTGATGGTAGCAATTGTAGCAGCAAGAGTAGAACTAGTAGAACAGGTGATGATGGCAATTGTATTGACGACATTAGTACTACTAGTAGTAGTACTGGAAATTTGTATTAATAGTGGTGGTATGAGTCATGGTAGTAGTAGTATTGTTGATGGTAGCAATTGTAGCAGCAAGAGTAGAACTAGTAGAACAGGTGATGATGGCAATTGTATTGACGACATTAGTACTACTAGTAGTAGTACTGGTAATTTGTATTAATAGTGGTGGTATGAGTCATGGTAGTGGTAGTATTGTTGATGGTAGCAATTGTAGCAGCAAGAGTAGAACTAGTAGAACAGGTGATGATGGCAATTGTATTGACGACATAAGTACTACTAGTAGTAGTACTGGTAATTTGTATTAATAGTGGTGGTATGAGTCATGGTAGTAGTAGTATTGTTGATGGTAGCAATTGTAGCAGCAAGAGTAGAACTAGTAGAACAGGTGATGATGGCAATTGTATTGACGACATTAGTACTACTAGTAGTAGTACTGGTAATTTGTATTAATAGTGGTGGTATGAGTCATGGTAGTAGTAGTATTGTTGATGGTAGCAATTGTAGCAGCAAGAGTAGAACTAGTAGAACAGGTGATGATGGCAATTGTATTGACGACATTAGTACTACTAGTAGTAGTACTGGTAATTTGTATTAATAGTGGTGGTATGAGTCATGGTAGTAGTAGTATTGTTGATGGTAGCAATTGTAGCAGCAAGAGTAGTACTAGTAGAACAGGTGATGATGGCAATTGTATTGACGACATTAGTACTACTAGTAGTAGTACTGGTAATTTGTATTAATAGTGGTGGTATGAGTCATGGTAGTGGTAGTATTGTTGATGGTAGCAATTGTAGCAGCAAGAGTAGAACTAGTAGAACAGGTGATGATGGCAATTGTATTGACGACATTAGTACTACTAGTAGTAGTACTGGTAATTTGTATTAATAGTGGTGGTATGAGTCATGGTAGTGGTAGTATTGTTGATGGTAGCAATTGTAGCAGCAAGAGTAGAACTAGTAGAACAGGTGATGATGGCAATTGTATTGACGACATTAGTACTACTAGTAGTAGTACTGGTAATTTGTATTAATAGTGGTGGTATGAGTCATGGTAGTGGTAGTATTGTTGATGGTAGCAATTGTAGCAGCAAGAGTAGAACTAGTAGAACAGGTGATGATGGCAATTGTATTGACGACATTAGTACTACTAGTAGTAGTACTGGTAATTTGTATTAATAGTGGTGGTATGAGTCATGGTAGTAGTAGTATTGTTGATGGTAGCAATTGTAGCAGCAAGAGTAGTACTAGTAGAACAGGTGATGATGGCAATTGTATTGACGACATTAGTACTACTAGTAGTAGTACTGGTAATTTGTATTAATAGTGGTGGTATGAGTCATGGTAGTGGTAGTATTGTTGATGGTAGCAATTGTAGCAGCAAGAGTAGAACTAGTAGAACAGGTGATGATGGCAATTGTATTGACGACATTAGTACTACTAGTAGTAGTACTGGTAATTTGTATTAATAGTGGTGGTATGAGTCATGGTAGTGGTAGTATTGTTGATGGTAGCAATTGTAGCAGCAAGAGTAGAACTAGTAGAACAGGTGATGATGGCAATTGTATTGACGACATTAGTACTACTAGTAGTAGTACTGGTAATTTGTATTAATAGTGGTGGTATGAGTCATGGTAGTGGTAGTATTGTTGATGGTAGCAATTGTAGCAGCAAGAGTAGAACTAGTAGAACAGGTGATGATGGCAATTGTATTGACGACATTAGTACTACTAGTAGTAGTACTGGTAATTTGTATTAATAGTGGTGGTATGAGTCATGGTAGTGGTAGTATTGTTGATGGTAGCAATTGTAGCAGCAAGAGTAGAACTAGTAGAACAGGTGATGATGGCAATTGTATTGACGACATTAGTACTACTAGTAGTAGTACTGGTAATTTGTATTAATAGTGGTGGTATGAGTCATGGTAGTGGTAGTATTGTTGATGGTAGCAATTGTAGCAGCAAGAGTAGAACTAGTAGAACAGGTGATGATGGCAATTGTATTGACGACATTAGTACTACTAGTAGTAGTACTGGTAATTTGTATTAATAGTGGTGGTATGAGTCATGGTAGTGGTAGTATTGTTGATGGTAGCAATTGTAGCAGCAAGAGTAGTACTAGTAGAACAGGTGATGATGGCAATTGTATTGACGACATTAGTACTACTAGTAGTAGTACTGGTAATTTGTATTAATAGTGGTGGTATGAGTCATGGTAGTGGTAGTATTGTTGATGGTAGCAATTGTAGCAGCAAGAGTAGAACTAGTAGAACAGGTGATGATGGCAATTGTATTGACGACATTAGTACTACTAGTAGTAGTACTGGTAATTTGTATTAATAGTGGTGGTATGAGTCATGGTAGTGGTAGTATTGTTGATGGTAGCAATTGTAGCAGCAAGAGTAGAACTAGTAGAACAGGTGATGATGGCAATTGTATTGACGACATTAGTACTACTAGTAGTAGTACTGGTAATTTGTATTAATAGTGGTGGTATGAGTCATGGTAGTGGTAGTATTGTTGATGGTAGCAATTGTAGCAGCAAGAGTAGTACTAGTAGAACAGGTGATGATGGCAATTGTATTGACGACATTAGTACTACTAGTAGTAGTACTGGTAATTTGTATTAATAGTGGTGGTATGAGTCATGGTAGTGGTAGTATTGTTGATGGTAGCAATTGTAGCAGCAAGAGTAGAACTAGTAGAACAGGTGATGATGGCAATTGTATTGACGACATTAGTACTACTAGTAGTAGTACTGGTAATTTGTATTAATAGTGGTGGTATGAGTCATGGTAGTGGTAGTATTGTTGATGGTAGCAATTGTAGCAGCAAGAGTAGAACTAGTAGAACAGGTGATGATGGCAATTGTATTGACGACATTAGTACTACTAGTAGTAGTACTGGTAATTTGTATTAATAGTGGTGGTATGAGTCATGGTAGTGGTAGTATTGTTGATGGTAGCAATTGTAGCAGCAAGAGTAGTACTAGTAGAACAGGTGATGATGGCAATTGTATTGACGACATTAGTACTACTAGTAGTAGTACTGGTAATTTGTATTAATAGTGGTGGTATGAGTCATGGTAGTAGTAGTATTGGTAATTTGTAGTAATAGTGGTGGTAGTAGTCATGGTAGTAGTAGTACTGGTAATTTGTAGTAATAGTGGTGGTAGTAGTCATGGTAGTAGTAGTACTGGTAATTTGTAGTAATAGTTGTGGTAGTAATCAGGGTAGTAGTAGTACTGGTAATTTGTAGTAATAGTGGTGGTAGTTGTCATGGTAGTAGTAGTAGTAGTAGTAGTGCTGGTAATTTGTAGTAATAGTGATGGTAGTAGTCGTGTTAGTAGTAGTACTGGTAATTTGTAGTAATAGTGATGGTAGTAGTCGTGTTAGTATTAGTACTGGTAATTTGTAGTAATAGTGATGGTAGTAGAAGTCGTGTTAGTAGTAGTACTGGTAATTTGTAGTAATAGTGGTGGTAGTAGTAGTCGTGTTAGTAATAGTACTGGTAATTTGTAGTAATAGTGGTGGTAGTAGTAGTCGTGTTAGTAATAGTACTGGTAATTTGTAGTAATAGTGGGGTGGTGGTAGTAGTCGTGGTGGTAGTAGTAATACAAATATGATGGCAATTGCAGTAGCAACAGTTGTGTTAATAGTTGTAGTAGTAGGTGATAGCAGTAATAGTAATGGTGATTGCAGTAGTACGGTGGTTGTTGCAGCAAGAATGATAGTAGTACTGTTGACGTTAGTAGTAGTAGACGGTAATGATGGTGGTACCTGCTATGGTATAAGTATTCGTGATTCTTAGTAGTAGTACCGATGGTGGTAGCAATGGTATGGTGATGGTAGCAGTACTGATATTAGTAGTGATGGTAGTAGTAGTGGTGATGGTTGGGATAGTAGTAATATTGGTGATAGTAGCAGTAGTACTAGTAGTGGTAGCTGTAGTACGGTGATGATAGTAGTAGCAGTAGTAGTGATAATAGTAGTACTGGTGATGATAGTTCCAGTAGTGGTGACGTGGCTGCTGTAGCACGGTGGTTATAGCAATAATGGTACTGATTGTAGTAAAGTATGGAATAGAAAGTAAAGGATATGGTTATAGCTTTACATCGGTGAGGGTAAAGATATGTTACGTAAAGCTGTAAGCAAACAATTTTTTTCCCTTTTCATTCTTAATGTGAGCTTTACAGCAGCCGCGTGTTTTCATGACTTTACTGGTGGTAGTAGTTGTAGTAGTCGAATTGATGATCTTAACGGTGCTTATTGTATTTTTAGTTTATGGTCACGTGGTCAAGGATCTCAGAAAGTCTTACTGGAACAGACTTAGGAAGATGGAATCAGCAAATGAGAGAGAGAGAGAGAGAGAGTGAGAGAGAAAGAGAGAGAGAGAGAGAAACAGAGTTTATTTGAATTTGAGAGTCTTTCTTTCTTTCTTTTCTTTCTTTTTCTTTCTTTTTCTTTCTTTCTTATTTCTTTCTATCTGTATTCACTTAGGGAGCCGCGACAGCTCAGTGGTTAGTCAACTGGACTATAAAGAACAAGAGGTAGGGTTCGATCCCTTCCGACGGCTTCTGGTTTACCCAGCCTTTAATGGGTACCGGATTTATTTCTGGGAAAGTAAAGCGGCACGGGCGTAATACCGACCACATTACCCCAAAAATCATGCGCCGAAGGTCTGTAAAATTTATGGTCACACCATATTCCCTATACGCCACTTGGCGTGACACGGGGGAAGGGGAGGGGGGGGGGACTTTACTTTTTGTTCTGTCTCCACTTCCTCTTGTACCAGTTCTGGTGTCCAGGGAGATACAAAGTTCTGGTTCTCGCCATTTTGGCGATCTCACTCATTGTCAATTGGAGCCGCGACAGCTCATTGGATAGTGAACTGGACTACAACGGACAAGGGTCAAGTTCAATCCTGATCGACGGCTTCCTGGTTCACCCAGCCTTAAACGGATACCTGATTTTTTTTCTGGCAAAGTAAAGCGGCACGGGCGTAATACTGATCACATTACTCCAAAAAACAATGGGCCGAAGGTCTGGAAAAAGTATGGTGCTAACAACATATTCCCTATACATCACGTGGCGTGACTGAGCTCTTTAAACTAGTTATTATTATATTTCTTTAACCGCTATTTGAGCTCATTGTTTGGTCGCTAAATACAAACGTACAAACCATTATCCTTGTCTTTCCAAACACCATTAATCATGCAAATGTGAAACTATCCAGGCGTCAACAAACACAAGCCCTGTAACTATAACCCAGTAAAACAAACAGAAAACAAAAGACCAGATACCAGCTAAATATTTAGATAGACTTGCAATAACGCAGGCACGTTGTGTGACCAAAGTCAACGGATGGGTAAACGGTAATTGTTCCGTAATTGTGAACCTGCAGGGCAGACTGTTAATGTGGGGTAGGCAATGTGATTAAGCAGAATAGGATAAGCAAAGTCAGAATTAAAAACATTCGATGTAACAAATCATCAATTAATGTTAGAAAACGTGTCCTAAAGTGCTACATCGAACCTATGTTACTATATGGAAGTGAATCATGGACGATAAGTAAGACAACACAAAGAACATTACAGGCAACTATGGTTGATCAGATGAATGCTACGATTTCCATGGATAGCAATATTGACAAGTGAAGAATGTTTAGAACAAGTTAGAGAAACCAGAAATATCATGAAAATAATAAGGAAAAGACAATCTACATTTATTGGACATGTCATGCTCAAAAAAAGCATTGAGAATTCTACAACAACAGAATGAATGAAAAAAAGAGCAGTGGAAACCCAAGAGAAAACATATAGAACAACTTATACAAATGGCATGAAAGATCACCGACTGAAATTATGACATGCATGAGGGACCGAGTGATGTGGAGAGAGATGATTCGTCCATGCCAACCGGCATGGCGCCTGATGATGATGAATGTAATTAAAAGCCAGAACAGGAGCTCTGTGCAGATAGTTGTCCGGTAGTCATGACGTATGGGACCGACTGAGTGATGACCGATTGTGACGTTGGAGTTACTCCTGTGATTTGTGTGGACAGGAAGTGACGTTGGGGGTCACGTGACGGCTTGTGACAGAGGCATATAATAGATAGATGCAGAAGGACATGTGATTATGGGGATACAGACAGAAAAGAAGTAATGAAAGACAGACAATGTGGAAGTATACAGTTTATCCCTTAGTGCGCCCAGGGTCTATTTACTAATCAACAAATCTGGCAAGGTGTAATCAATAGATATTTGGTGAGTCTCACGATATCGAGTAGGAGAAAACACGACAAGCATGAATGAATAGATACGTACATAGATATGTGAACATATGAACATAAATAAATACATAGATATTTGACCATATAAACATAGTTAAATGAATAGATATTTGAACATATCATTTGAACATAGATAAAAAGTTAGATATTTTAAAATATAAACATAGATAAATGCATAGATCACAGAGATACCAGGCTTAAACATTGATGGAAAGATAATCAATAACCTAAGATATGCTAAAGATACTGCACTACTAGCAGAAAATCCTAAAGATCTACAACAATTACTTAATGAAATAAACATGACAAGCAAAAAAATATGGACTAGATATAAATATTAAAAAGACTAAAACTATGATCATAAACAAAGATAATGCTCAAAACCTACAAGTGGATATCAAAGTTGAAGGAATAGACCTGGAGACAGTTCAGAGCTACAACTAGCTTGGACATACTACAACCAGTGATGGAAAATGTACAACTGAAATAAACAAAAGAACAGGTATGGAAACAAGTAATTTTAATGCCATGAAAAATATACTAACATTAAAACAAATAACACCAGTGCTAAAACTAAGAATAGTAAAATGTTATATCTTCTCAACATACCTATATGTTGCAGAAACATGGATATTAGACAGGAAAACAAAACAGAAAATGGAAGCCTTTGAAATGTGGATATATAGAAGAATAGGAATTGGATGGAAAGAAAAGAAATCAAACAATGAAGTCTTAAAACACATAAAAATTAAAAGAGAACTACTAAACACAATTTAAACAAGACAAATGAGATTTTTGGGGCATGTTAAAAGACACAACAGCCTACTAAAAGTAATCCTGTAAGGTAAAAGAGGCAGACCTAGACTAACATGGACGAGTAATATCAAAAGAGGGACAAGTCAGCCTATGACAACCTGCACCATCAAAGCAAGAGACAGCGCGGAATAGCGCTCTGTGGTAGCCAACTTTCGATGAGGAGACGACACTCAATGAAGATGATGATGATGCTATATCTATATATAGTATTAATAGAAAGTAGATGAATGGAGGGAGTGGAATGAGGGATAGAGAGAGGGGGTAGGAGAGTAAGGAGAGAAAGGAAGGAGAGGGAGAAGGAGACAGAATCGAGAAAATTGAAGAACATATTCTAAAGATTAAACGGAGAGTATAAAGTTTAATGAGATGGTTGCTATTTCACTACAGATTAGATACACGGGATTGTTGCTATTTCACTACAGATTAGATACACGGGATTGTTGCTATTTCACTACAGATTAGATACACGGGATTGTTGCTATTTCACTACAGATTAGATACACGGGATTGTTGCTATTTCACTACAGATTAGATACACGGGATTGTTGCTATTTCACTACAGATTAGATACACGGGATTGTTGCTATTTCACTACAGATTAGATACACGGGATTGTTGCTATTTCACTACAGATTAGATACACGGGATTGTTGCTATTTCACTACAGATTAGATACATGGGATTGTTGCTATTTCACTACAGATTAGATACACGGGATTGTTGCTATTTCACTACAGATTAGATACACGGGATTGTTGCTATTTCACTACAGATTAGATACACGGGATTGTTGCGATACAAAATAAATAAATAATCCAACATTCATCTGTAAGCATTCCTGAATAGGCCACACTTCATGATTCGGTTCTTTTTGCTTGACAATGCCATTAGGAAACTAAGTCATGGCAGTTTGTTACTAACTTTTAGTGCTGTTCTTCTTATAATGTGCACACCCTCCGCCCTAGTACTACGATACAAAGACAAAGCTACACCCTCCTTTTGATCTCGCAGCTTTGTCACAAGTAAAGATAAAAGATTGTTGGCACGCATGAGTCCCAGGATAAAACTTTCAAGCCTCTTGTTTTAAAAGATAAAAACTATTCATTCTCATCACCTCGATTCTTTAGATATACCGACACTAAAGACAAAGCTACTTTACCCTCTTTATCTCGAAGAATCGCTTAAAGTATTCTAGACTTGTCGTTTAAGCGTTGTGTTATAAAAGATACACGTTTGCAGTCTCAAGTAAACTATTTCATAAAATATGTTACCTTCTGAGGCCAACATACAGCGAATACTATTTTTTTTAAATAACGTTCTGGCACGCGGGTAGTATGTTCGCCACCCCTGGTTCAGATAAACATACAGAGAAAGAGAGAGATAATAGCTGGCGGTGACAAATGTAATGATTAATAGAATATGTTTATTTCTAAAAAAAAAAAAAAAAAGCTGTTGTACGGCGAGTTCTGAAATAACATGCAATCGGTTGGTAGAGAGAAGAAACCCTCTAAAGGTGACTCTAAGATGTTTTAACATTGACGTCCCCAGATGAGAACGCGATATGACTTAACAAGCTGGTATCACTATCGACGACATCATAGCCCAATTGAGTTATTTGCGGGTCATCATCATTGCACTCCTAACATGTCTAAAGGTGCTCAGATCCCCTCCTCAGTTATTGAGTTATTTGCGGGTCATCATCATTGCACTCCTAACATGTCTAAAGGTGCTTAGATCCCCTCCTCAGTTATTGAGTTATTTGCGGGTCATCATCATTGCACTCCTAACATGTCTAAAGGTGCTCAGATCCCCTCCTCAGTTATTGAGTTATTTGCGGGTCATCATCATTGCACTCCTAATATGTCTAAAGGTGCTCAGATCTCCTCCTCATTTATTGAGTTATTTGCGGGTCATCATCATTGCACTCCTAACATGTCTAAAGGTGCTCAGATCTCCTCCTCAGTTATTGAGTTATTTGCGGGTCATCATCATTGCACTCCTAGCATGTCTAAAGGTGCTTAGATCCCCTCCTCAGCAAGTCCCGTCCAGCGACTGACGACTCCAGTTCTGTGTTGGTTAAAAAGTCTTCTAACACGCCCATACTAAGTTTCTCGTTTTTGGCTGTACCCATCTTTACTCCCATCTCTTTCTTCCGAAGAAGTGATGTGGACTGATGGTTGTCGAAGTCATGTGCTCCTCCCACATCTCGGAGAGCATTGATGATATTCGCCCGATCCGTTGGTTGACCGTGTTCAACGACAGCACAACTAGCCAACCTGCTCGATCTTTTGTTTCCCCGTACTCCCGCATGTCCAGGGACGTAGACAAAGGTGACCCCACGTACTTATGACTTCTGCAGTGACACCAAATCACTTAGCATGAAAGCGTGGGTGTAGTCTCATAACTCACTCTATCTGCCTGTCTGTCTGTCTGTGTGCCTGCCTGCGTGTCTCTGTCTGCCTATCTGTCTGCCTGCCAGTCTGTCTGTCTGTCTGTCTGTCTGCCTGCCTGCCCGTCTGCCTGCCTGCCTGCCTGTCTGTCTGCCTGCTTGTCTATCTATCTATCTATCTATCTATCTATCTATCTATCTATCTATCTATCTATCTATCTATCTATCTATCTATCTATCTATCTATCTATCTATCTATCTATCTATCTATCTATCTATCTATCTATCTATCTATCTATCTATCTATCTATCTATCTATCTATCTATCTATCTATCTATCTATCTATCTATCTATCTATCTATCTATCTATCTATCTATCTATCTATCTATCTATCTATCTATCTATCTATCTATCTATCTATCTATTTTATGTCTATTAGCCCTACTTGTTGAAAGCTTTAACTCACCGTCCCTCTTCTCAACGAGTCCCCTCTATTGCCAATGTGAAATGTCACGAAGAGTTATTGTTCACTTCAGTCGCTGACGACAGCAATCTTCTTCTTCGGCTTCGTTGCTGCCACACTGTACTTTGAACCCGTAGTTAACAGATAATGGTTATAAGTAACTAAACCCACTAACAATATGGTGGCAGTGAGAGCACACGAGCGCATCGAAACGGATGACTTCGGCACACAACACAAATAACCGAATGCGTTTACAGATGACGTTTTATCACTGCGGTTGCGCACGCGCAGTTCGACCGTAGAAGCGTATTCGGATTTATCATTCGAATTCCCGAATGTTCGAAATTACGGTCAATCTAAGTTGGATAATCCACTGTATTAGCTTGCCTGTCATCTGTGTTTTCTTTCGTTATCTTTCTATAGGCCACAACATAGAATCCTGTCCAGTGTTGTGCTACAAAGCAAATCTGTTACTAAACATCTTAAACTTTACCTTCCGATAAGTAGACTCCAGAATCTTGCCTATATTTTTATAGATTCCCAACCCCCACCCCCCATTGAATTGTATTCTCTGGATAAGTAACATAGAGTGCCAGGTCTAATCGGAGACGGACACAGATTATAACGTACGTATACAACTAAATGGAAGCGAATCATGGACAGTAAACAAGCAACTGAAAGACGAATAGAGGCCACACAGATGGGATTTCTCAGAAGAATGCTGAAAGTTCCATGGACAGCTAAAAAGAACAACAGGGAAAATCTCAAAGAGGTCAGCACAAAAAGGGAGCTCCTAAAAAAACAACAGAAAGAAACAATCAACATTTTTTAGGCACATCATGAGAAGAGGAAAGTTGGAATACTTAGTTACAGCTGGAAAAATACAGGGAAAGAGAGATCGCGGACGACAAAGGGAGAAAATACTGGATAGCTTGGTGTCATGGCATGGAAAACAGTCAACAACAGAATTGATACGATGCACTGTTGATAGAAGATTATGGAAGGACATGATCGCCTACGTCAACCGGTATGGCACATGATGATGATGTTCAACCAAAACACGTAAATTAACAATCATCAGTTGAAACTAAAAAAATATCAAGGACGCATGTCGCTGTCAGAAGTCAAAGGTAGAAAAACTATTTCTACCTGAATTTCTCTATCTATATAATAAACTCTTAATTGTAAGAAAATAAACCTGGGTGGACCGGAGCCCTATAGCCTCACCAGTAACACAATGTGGGGCAATGGGTCTAAACATATAAAGAATAAATGTACCTGAGTGGATGTTGTTGAAGTACATCGATGACGGTCCTAGAACAAGGACAATACGTTAGGGGATTTCCCGACAGAAACTATAGATGTTAATGAACGCACTTCGGATCAATCAGAACTTCAACATCATATGAAGGTTCAACGTTGATTAACGGAGATGAAAACAGGAGATTTTCAACATTAAAGAAAGTATCAACGTTGATTAACGGAGCTCAAAACAGCTAGGAGATTTTCAACATTAAAGAAAGTATCAACGTTGATTAACGGAGCTCAAAACAGCTAGGAGATTTTCAACATTAAAGAAAGTATCAACATTGATTGACGGAGATCAAAACAGTTAGGATATTTTCAACATTATAGAAAGTATCAACGTTGATTAAGAGATCTCAAAACAGTTAGGAGATTTTCAACATTATAGAAAGTATCAACGTTGATTAAGAGATCTCAAAACAGTTAGGAGATTTTCAGCATTATAGAAAGTATCAACGTTGATTAACGGAGCTCAAAACAATTAGGAGACTTTCAACATTATAGAAACTATAAATTATGAACGGACCTTGGATCAATCATGAGATTTCCAAAGTTCTAGAAAGGATTAACGTTGACGAACGGACGAAAGGACAATGAGAACATTTTCATTTTTAGAATTTATAAAAATTGGTAATAAGACATAAGAACAATGAGAAGATTACTTGCAAAGAACAACAGCAATAGACCAATTTCAACTAGCAAGATTGTATATGCATGTGTGCTGTCATCCTCTCTGTTCAACCTATTATTGTGACGTCGCATTGGAACATATAGCTACTAAGTATGGCATATCAGTAGGTTAACTTAATGTTAACAACTTGAATGTATTTTAATTGACACAATTTACAACAAAGATTGAGAAAGAGCTGATAGAAGTTGCATTGGAAGAAAATGGAAGTCAAGGACTCTGACTAATCAGGAAGGACAAAAGGAGGGCTGCTTTCAAATTCAGGAACCACCAAACTCCAAGATTAAAATTATTGATGAAGTACTCAGAGGAGCCTCGGTGGCTGAGTGGTTAATGTGCTTGCCGAGTGCTAGTCCAATCGGAGGCGAACGATAGAATACGTTCAAGTAAATCACAGAAAAAAATCACAGATTAGGGAGCGCAACACTTGCCTTGTACCCAGCACTATCAACCCATATACTTGTCTTGTACCCCGCACTATCAACACATATACTTTTCTTGTACCCGGCACTATCAACCCATATATTTGTCTTGTACTCGGCACTATCAATCCATATACTTGTCTTGTACCCGGCACTATCAACTCATATACTTGTCCTGCACCAGGCACTATCAACCCATATACTTGTCTTGTACCCGCACTATCAACCCATATATTTGTCTTGTACTCGGCACTATCAATCCATATACTTGTCTTGTACCCGGCACTATCAACCCATATACTTGTCTTGTACCCGGCACTATCAACCCATATACTTGTCTTGCACCCAGCACTATCAACCCATATACTTGTCTTGCACCCGGCACTATCAACCCATATACTTGTCTTGCACCCGGCACTATCAACCCATATACTTGTCTTGCACCCGGCACTATCAATACTTATACTTACCCGGCACTATCAACTATATACTTGTCTTGTACCCGGCACTACTATATTTGTCTTGTACCCGGCACTATCAACCCATATATATACTCTTGTCTTGTACCCGGCACTATCAACTCATATACTTGTCTTGCACCAGGCACTATCAACCATATACTTGTCTTGTACCCGGCACTATCAACCCATATACTTGTCTTGCACCCGGCACTATCAACCCATATACTTGTCTTGCACCCGGCACTATCAACCCATATACTTGTCTTGCACCCGGCACTATCAACCCATATACTTGTCTTGCACCCGGCACTATCAACCCATATACTTGTCTTGCACCCACTATCACCCATATACTTGTCTTGCACCCGGCATCAACATATACTTGTCTTGCACCCGGACTATCAATCCATATACTTGTCCTGCACCCGGACTATCAATCCATATACTTGTCCTGCACCCGGCACTATCAATCCATATACTTGTCCTGCACCCGGCACTATCAATCCATATACTTGTCTTGCACCCGGCTATCAATCCATATACTTGTCCTGCACCCGGACTATCAATCCATATACTTGTCCTGCACCCGGCACTATCAATCCATATACTTGTCTTGCACCCGGCACTATCAACCCATATACTTGTCTTGCACCCGGCACTATCAATCCATATACTTGTCCTGCACCCGGCACCATCAATCCATATACTTGTCTTGCACCCGGCACTATCAATCCATATACTTGTCCTGCACCCGGCACCATCAATCCATATACTTGTCTTGCACCCGGCACTATCAATCCATATACTTGCCCTGCACCCGGCACCATCAATCCATATACTTGTCCTGCACCCGGCACTATCAATCCATATACTTGTCTTGCACCCGGCACTATCAATCCATATACTTGTCTTGCACCCGGTACTATCAATCCTTATACTTGTCCTGCACCCGGCACTATCAATCCATATACTTGTCTTGCGCCCGGCACTATCAATCCATATACTTGTCTTGCGCCCGGTACTATCAATCCATATACTTGTCTTGCACCCGGTACTATCAATCCTTATACTTGTCCTGCACCCGGCACTATCAATCCATATACTTGTCTTGCGCCCGGCACTATCAATCCATATACTTGTCTTGCGCCCGGTACTATCAATCCATATACTTGTCTTGCACCCGTACTATCAATCCTTATACTTGTCCTGCACCCGGCACTATCAATCCATATACTTGTCTTGCGCCCGGCACTATCAATCCATATACTTGTCTTGCGCCCGGCACTATCAATCCATATACTTGTCTTGCGCCCGGCACTATCAATCCATATACTTGTCTTGCGCCCGGCACTATCAACCATGGACGTTAAGAGTAATGAAGATGTTCTGAGAGAGGTCAAAGCAAAAAGAGAGTTAATTTCCAATGTTAGGAAGCAACAATCATCATTTTTTGGCCATGTAATGAGAAGAGAACAACGTGAATATATAGTAACAACTGTAAAAATTGAGGGACGAAGAGATAGAGGGAAGCAAAGAGAAAAAATAACAGAGAGCTTAAGAGAATGGCTTGGCAGAAGGTCAGCAACAGAAATGATAAATAGCTGCCGAGATCGAAAGTTGTGGAGAGACATGATCACCTACGCCACTAGGCCCGGAACTTGATGATGAGGATCAACCCATATACTTAGCAGCATTAGTAGTTACATACTATAAGACATAGTTATATACTGTAAGATATAGTTACTTACTATAAGATATAGTTACATACTATAAGATATTGTTACACATTATAAAACATAGTTACATACTATAAAACATAGTTACATACTATAAGATATAGTTACATACTATAAGATATAGTTACACATTATAAAACATAGTTACATACTATAAAACATAGTTACATACTATAAGATATAGTTACACATTATAAAACATAGTTACATACTATAAAACATAGTTACATACTATAAGATATAGTTACACATTATAAAACATAGTTACATACTATAAGACAGCTACACACTATAAGAATATACATTTACATACTATAAAAAATAGTTACATACTATAAGACATAGTTACATACTATAAGACATAGTTACATACTATAAGACAGCTACACACTATAAGACATAGTTACATACTATAAGACAGCTACACACTATAAGACATAGTTACATACTATAAGAATATAGTTACATATAATACGACATAGTTACATACTATTAGACATAGTTGCAAACTATAAAACATTGTTACATACTATAAAACATAGTTACACACTATAAAACATAGTTACACACTATAAAACATAGTTACATACTATAAGACAGCTACACACTATAAAACATAGTTACACACTATAAAACATAGTTACACACTATAAAACATAGTTACACACTATAAAACATAGTTACACACTATGAGACATAGTTACATAGTATATTAACGTTTTGATTTACTGGCCTCTCTGACTGGATAAAAAAAAGTGGGCCACGCCCTCAAAAAGACAACATTTCAAATGGGACTGACACGTCGCAGCATCTCGAGCAACAATGAGACAAAATTGGCAGCAATCATGAAGCAGAGACTGTCTGCTAACAAGGAGACGCGATTTACAACAATCATGAAGCAGAGACTGTCTGCTAACAAGGAGACACGATTTACAACAATCATGAAGCAGAGACTGTCTGCTAACAAGGAGACAAGATTTACAACAATCATGAAGTAATGACTCTCTGCTAACAAGGAGACAAGATTTACAACAATCATGAAGTAATGACTATCTGCTAACAAGGAGACAAGATTTACAACAATCATGAAGTAACGATTATCTGCTAACAAGGAGACAAGATTTACAACAATCATGAAGTAATGACTATCTGCTAACAAGGAGACAAGATTTACAACAATCATGAAGTAATGACTCTCTGCTAACAAGGAGACAAGATTTACAACAATCATGAAGTAATGACTATCTGCTAACAAGGAGACAAGATTTACAACAGTCATGAAGCAAAGACTGTTTGCTAACAAGGAGACAAGATTTACAACAATCATGAAGTAATGACTATCTGCTAACAAAGAGACAAGACTGACAACAATCATAAAGTAATGACTATCTGCTAACAAAGAGACAAGATTGACAACAATCATGAAGCAAAGACTCTCTGCTAACAAGGAGACAAGATTGACAACAATCATGAAGCAAACACTATCTGCTAATCGGCCGTATAACCATGAACGTCATTCGGTAACTTAATTTGGAGAAAGAACACAAATGGTCTCATTACAAATAATGCCAGTTACCAGCTACCCAGGGAAATTAACTATCACAGCTCTAGCTACCTTCAAGACACGGGAGTCTGCGGAGCATCTTTATCACCGAAGTACAAATCGCATTACAGAAACAGATGTTTACCCAAGTGGCAGTGGCTGACAAATGGCTGGCGCCCCTGTCACACCCAACAAGAGAGTATGAAGACCCGCATCATCATCGAGTGCCGTCTCCTCAACGAAGGTTGGCTACCATGGATCGCCATTCCACTCTGTCTCTTGCTTCGATGGTGCAGGCTGTCATAGATTGACTTGTCCATCTTTTGATGTTACTCGTCCATGTTAGTCTTGGTCTGCCTCTGCCTCTTTTACCTTGTATTTTCCCTTCCAATATTACTTTTAGTAGGCTGTTGTGTCTTTTAACGTGTCGCAAAAATGTCATTTGTCTTGTCTTAATTGTATTTAGTAGTTCTCTTTTCATTTTTAGTTGTTTTAAAACTTCCTCGTTTGTTTTCTTTTCTTTCCATCCAATTCTACCTATTCTTCTGTAAATTGGCTGCAATTTTCTGTTCTGTTTTCTTGTCTAATGTCCATGTTTCTACACCATACAAACCCGAAGAAGCTAACGGGCCTTAACAATTCTTGTATTAAGTATTTTCTGATCATAAAATTGTCTCCCTTACTGTAAATCTTCACTGAGCGACATTTTTTGTGTGTGTGTGTGCCAGTTTTGACTTCTGACGAAGTCCCTAGAGACTAGGAACTGAATTTTGCGTGTTAATCCGTTTTTCCCTTTCAGCCGTATGCGCAAGGGTCCCTCGCCGGGCAAGCAGATAACTCCGACTTCGGAGGTAAGTCTATGAGTAATTGACGTTTCAAGCCGGGACTCGCTGCTGACACCAGGGGTGGTTGCCGCAGAGAGAAATCATAAATAAAAATTCCAACTGGTGCAGCCGGGATTTGAAACCAAAACTTCTCTGTCTCGAGGCCGGCGTCTTGCCTCATAACCAACCAGTCCCCATTACATAGAGTTACATATAAATGATATATATATAAATACATCTAATTTACATATTATTCATATTCCATGGAGTGAATTCAAGACTAGTGCAGAAATAAGAGAAATGACAAAGCACCCACAATAATCGCTTACAAGCAAGAGACGAAGGTGGTCAGATGTGATAAGAAGAGACAATAAGAGAAATAAGAGAAATGACAAACCACCCACAATAATCGCTTACAAGCAAAAGACGGTGGTCAGATGTGATAAGAAGAGACAATAAGAGAAATAAGAGAAATGACAAAGCATCCACAATTATCGCTTACAAGCAAGAGACGAAGGTGGTCAGATGTGATAAGATGAGACAATAAGAGAGTCTCACAGCAGGTCGTTAAATGGGAACCGGGGGGTAAGAGATAAAGAGGCACACATAGAGGCACTAAAAAAAGACTGATGAGAGAAGCAACAACAACAGGCAATATTTGTGGAGTTGAGAGGCTCCATCAGAACAGGAACGTTAAGCAAGGTAAAATGTGATCTCCTGTGCAAGGTCTGACGACAGCAAAGATAGCCAGACATGGAGAGTTTGTCTGCCCTATGTGAAGTCTTTGGCTTCTGCATGCAATCAGGCGGACAGACAGACAGGATTGTTCAGGACAGGACAGACAGAGACAGACAGTTAGATAGACAGACAGACAGACAGACAGGATTGTTCAGGACAGGACAAACAGAGACAGACGGTTAGATAGACAGACAGACAGGATTGGACAGGACAGATATAGACAGTTAGACGGACGGACTGACGGACGGACGGACGGACGGACGGACGGACGGACGGACGGACGGACGGACGGACGGACAGACAGACAGACAGACAGACAGATAGATAGACAGATAGATAGATAGATAGATAGATAGATAGATAGATAGATAGATAGATAGATAGATAGATAGATAGATAGATAGATAGATAGATAGATAGATAGATAGATAGATAGATAGATAGATAGATAGATAGATAGATAGATAGATAGATAGATAGATAGATAGATAGATAGATAGATAGATAGATAGATAGATAGATAGATAGACTATCATAAACTACAACCTTTATGTAAACCTTCATTGCGCACTATAGCTTTGAAAGATGCTGCTATTTAAATATCTTGCTGTATGTCGTAAGCTAAGAATATCACATAGATAATAAATGACCCGCCTAACGATGTCCTAGAGATGCTGTAATGACCGCACGGGTCACAAATCGAGATAAATTACTCCGTGGACAGTTTTGTGAAATCTCCCTGTCAACACTGGCATTATAATCTATGATAACAAAGATAAGGAAAATTAACAATTCTATTTACGTTAAATCTTGGGAACGGCTCTGTTTTACCATATCTGTTACTTCACTTGTGTTAAAATATAAAAAAAAACAACAACAATATTTCAATGTTAAATTGTGAGAACATTTTGAGCAATATTTGTTAGGAAACGTTAGCAAAACAGTTCCAATAGGACAAGTTATCTCATCAGATGTGCGTTTTGTTTCTGTCAACTGTTCATATCATTGCAAAAAGAATATAATCCATAGAAGAAAATCAGGATCATCAGGTCGCATGTTCTTTACAGAACGTTGCATTCACCCGATCTAAAAGAATCTGTCTCTAGCCAGGTTTCCTACAGAACGTTGCATTCACCCGATCTAAAAGAATCTGTCTCTAGCCAGATCTGCTACAGAAAGTTGCATTCACCCCATCTAAAAGAATCTGTCTCTACCAGATCCCCTACAGAAAGTTGCATTCACCCCATCTAAAAGAATATGTCTCTAGCCAGATCCCCTACAGAAAGTTGCATTCACCCCATCTAAAAGAATCTGTCTCTACCAGATCCCCTACAGAAAGTTGCATTCACCCCATCTAAAAGAATATGTCTCTAGCCAGATCCCCTACAGAAAGTTGCATTCACCCCATCTAAAAGAATCTGTCTCTAGCCAGATCCCCTACAGAAAGTTGCATTCACTCCATCTAAAAGAATATGTCTCTAGCCAGATCCCCTACAGAAAGTTGCATTCACCCCATCTAAAAGAATCTGTCTCTAGCCAGATCCCCTACAGAAAGTTGCATTCACCCCATCTAAAAGAATCTGTCTCTAGCCAGATCCCCTACAGAAAGTTGCATTCACCCCATCTAAAAGAATCTATGTCTCTAATCAGATCTCCTACAGAACGTTGCGTTCACCCCATCTGAAAGAATATGTCTCTAGCCAGATCCCCTACAGAACGTTGCGTTCACCCCATCTAAAAGAATCTATCTCTAGCCAGATCCCCTACAGAAAGTTGCATTCACCCCATCTAAAAGAATCTGTCTCTAGCCAGATCCCCTACAGAAAGTTGCATTCACCCCATCTAAAAGAATCTGTCTCTAGCCAGATCCCCTACAGAACGTTGCGTTCACCCCATCTAAAAGAATCTGTCTCTAGCCAGATCCCCTACAGAAAGTTGCATTCACTCCTTCTAAAAGAATCTGTCTCTAGCCAGATCCCCTACAGAAAGTTGCATTCACCCCATCTAAAAGAATCTGTCTCTAGCCAGATCCCCTACAGAAAGTTGCATTCACCCCATCTAAAAGAATCTGTCTCTAGCCAGATCTGCTACAGAAAGTTGCATTCACCCCATCTAAAAGAATCTGTCTCTAGCCAGATCCCCTACAGAAAGTTGCATTCACCCCATCTAAAAGAATCTGTCTCTAGCCAGATCCCCTACAGAAAGTTGCATTCACCCCATCTAAAAGAATCTGTCTCTAGCCAGATCCCCTACAGAAAGTTGCATTCACCCCATCTAAAAGAATCTGTCTCTAGCCAGATCCCCTACAGAAAGTTGCATTCACCCCATCTAAAAGAATCTGTCTCTAGCCAGATCCCCTACAGAAAGTTGCATTCACCCCATCTAAAAGAATCTGTCTCTAGCCAGATCTGCTACAGAAAGTTGCATTCACCCCGTCTAAAAGAATATGTCTCTAGCCAGATCTGCTACAGAAAGTTGCATTCACCCCATCTAAAAGAATCTGTCTCTAGCCAGATCCCCTACAGAAAGTTGCATTCACCCCATCTAAAAGAATCTGTCTCTAGCCAGATCCCCTACAGAAAGTTGCATTCACCCCATCTAAAAGAATCTGTCTCTAGCCAGATCCCCTACAGAAAGTTGCATTCACCCCATCTAAAAGAATCTGTCTCTAGCCAGATCCCCTACAGAAAGTTGCATTCACCCCATCTAAAAGAATCTGTCTCTAGCCAGATCTGCTACAGAAAGTTGCATTCACCCCATCTAAAAGAATCTGTCTCTAGCCAGATCCCCTACAGAAAGTTGCATTCACCCCGTCTAAAAGAATCTGTCTCTAGCCAGATCCCCTACAGAAAGTTGCATTCACCCCATCTAAAAGAATCTGTCTCTAGCCAGATCTGCTACAGAAAGTTGCATTCACCCCGTCTAAAAGAATCTGTCTCTAGCCAGATCTGCTACAGAAAGTTGCATTCACCCATCTAAAAGAATCTGTCTCTAGCCAGATCTGCTACAGAAAGTTGCATTCGCCCCATCTAAAAGAATCTGTCTCTAGCCAGATCTGCTACAGAAAGTTGCATTCACCCCGTCTAAAAGAATCTGTCTCTAGCCAGATCCCCTACAGAAAGTTGCATTCACCCCATCTAAAAGAATCTGTCTCTAGCCAGATCCCCTACAGAAAGTTGCATTCACCCCGTCTAACAGAATTTATATCAATAGCCAGATATCCTACACAATGTTACATTCTTCGCAGGCCGTTTAAAATAATCTATGTCTCTAGCGAAATCTTCTACAGAACATTGCATTCCCAACATCCCGTCTATAAGAAACTCTTGTCTCTGCCAGATCTCCTACAGAACGTTGGATTCTCCACATCTCGTCTAAAATGTTCTCTGTCAAGCCAGATCTCCTACAGAACGTTGGATTCTCCACATCTCGTCTAAAATAATCTCTGTCTAGCGAGATCTCCTACAGAACGTTGGATTCCCCACATCTCGTCTAAAATAATCTCTGTCTAGCGAGATCTCCTACAGAACGTTGCATTCCCCACATCTCGTCTAAAATAATCTCTGTCTAGCGAGATCTCCTACAGAACGTTGCATTCCCCACATCTCGTCTAAAATAACCTCAGTCTAGCCAGATCTCCCACAGAATGTTGCATTCCCCACATCTCGTCTAAAATAATCTCTGTCTCTATCCAGATCTCCTACAGAACGTTGCATTCCCCACATCTCGTCTAAAATAATCTCTATCTCTAGCCAGATCTCCTACATAATGTTGTATTCACCACAGCCAGTCTGAAGTAATCTATGTCTCATAATATTGTAATCTCCTCCGTAGAATGTTGTTTGTAAGCCAGTTCTTTTTAATGTTTAAATCTGTTAATATGCCTTCGTTACTCTTTTTTTATTATCAAAGGTATCTTACTTATTTTTCTGAAGCATTTTGTTTCGAGCGAATCGATTTTCTTCCTTGCTGTTTGCGAGATTGTCTATGATTCACGACCATATGTTACTATCGGGAAGATTCAGGCCTTAAGTAATTAAAATTTTACAGCCATTCAGGTATTGTGTTACATGCTCTTCGTGGCATTTTGAAAACTATAGAATTAAAAACGAACCCCAATAAAATAGCATTCATGTTAATGAGGCCCCTATCCTTAGAGGTCCTAAGTACTTTAAAGATTTTGGTTCTCTCACCCCCCCCCCCAAGTTATATGTAATCCAAAATATAAATAATAATAAACCGAAAAATAAAATTGTATTTATCGAAATTACAAAACATGCCCAGTAAAATAGAAAATAGTGTTTATTTTGGTGTAGTAAAAAAGTAAAGTGCTCCGTCACGCCAAGTGAAATAGGGAATATGTTGTTAGTGACCATAATTTTTACAGACCTTCGGCACATGATTTTTAGGGCAATGTGGTCGGTATTACGCCCGTGCTGCTTTACTTTCCCAGAAAAAATCCGGTACCCATTGAAGGTTGGGTGAACCCGAAAGCCGTTGATTGGGATCGAACCCTACCTCTTGTCCTTTGTAATCCAGTTCACTAACCACTGAGCTATCGCGGCTCCCTTTTATTTGTGTTTAATGCCACTTTATTTATATTTGAAACGTTTTCTACTACTTTTTCCAATTGCAAAGTCTTTGATGAGATTCTCAAAACAAATCTTATGTAACACATCAGCTTCTAGACTTAATAGAGATACGGCACCCAGCCTGAATTGTTGGGTTTCATGACCCGTGGCAGAGGTCTGCACTCACTGACTGCTCTTTTTATTATTGTATATATATCTGTGTGGATATTTTTTTTTCATTTAATGTGGGGGCCCCGTTGTGATGTCCCTTCCCTTTGATGCACTAAGCATGTGGTTATTGTACTGAAAAAATAAAACCACTGAAAGAATAACATCACTGAAATAATAACATCACTGAAAGAATAACATCACTGAAATAATAACATCACTGAAAGAATAGCATCACCGAAAGAATAACATCACTGAAAGAATAACATCACTGAAATAATAACATCACTGAAAGAATAGCATCACCGAAATAATAACATCACTGAAATAATAACATCACTGAAATAATAACATCACTGAAAGAATAACATCACTGAAAGAATAACATCACTGAAAGAATAGCATCACCGAAAGAATAACATCACTGAAAGAATAATATTACTGAAAGAATAACATCACTGAAAGAATAACATCACTGAAAGAATAACATCACTGAAAGAATAACATCACTGAAATAATAACATCACTGAAAGAACAGCATCACCGAAAGAATAACATCACTGAAAGAATAATATTACTGAAAGAATAACATCACTGAAAGAATAATATTACTGAAAGAATAACATCACTGAAAGAATAATATTACTGAAAGAATAACATCACTGAAAGAATAAAATCACTGAAAGAATAACATTACTGAAAGAATAACATCACTGAAAGAATAACATCACTGAAAGAATAACATCACTGAAAGAATAACATCACTGAAAGAATAACATTACTGAAAGAATAGCATCACCGAAAGAATAACATCACTGAAAGAATAACATCACTGAAAGAATAATATTACTGAAAGAATAGCATACCATGAAAGAAAATTATGACCTGAAAAGTTATCATGGTCGAAAGAAAACTTTAACATGAAAGATATCGATGAAAGAACAGCAACCAAGAACAATTATTATTTAAAGAAATATATCCTGAACTTCGATAATCCCTGCTACTTTCGTTTCCTAAATATACATGTAACCAATGATGGACAGCTGTGAAGTTCAAATCTCGAATCGTGTAATCTGTCCAATGTCCTACGAGAAATCTCACTGACAAGAGAAGAACAAATTAAATCAGGAGCAACACAAAAACTGAAAACATCCGAGCCCATGCAAAGGAAATAAACGTGGACAGTTGAAAGAATAAATCGTGGGAAGAACCGTGCTCAAGGTAAACAGAACACAAACATGTCTTGCAATAACTAGATTAGAGCCGTCAGGAAGGTCGGTATCTGTGCAGCTATAGAGGTGTCTTCAAGACAACGTGGCTCGCTATAACATGGTTAATCGACAAGCCTTGAAATTCTGCCTGATCCTAGCACAACGTTTTATGGCCAGCAGTTAGAAGATAACAAAATACGTCATGAATGTTGCAACAGTATAATGGGTTGTCATGAAACTGCCATGAATGTTGCAACAGTATAATGGGTTGTCATGAAAATGTCATGAATACTGTTTTCTGTTTTCTCAAGTCCAACCAGTGATGGATTAACCGTTAACCAAAATAACCACGTGATTAGGGCATCAAGGGAAGGGGGCACCTAAAAGGGGCCCCAGCTTTAAATTAAAAAAAGATACATAGAGAGATATATACACAATAATAACAAGAGCAGTCAGTGAGTGATGACCTCCGCCACGGGTCATGAAACCCAACAATCCAGGCTGGATGCCGTATCTCTATTAAGTCTAGAAGCTGATGTGTTACATAAGCTTTGTTTTGAGGATTTCGTCAAAGACTTTGCAATTGGAAAAAAAGTAGGAGGAGACTTAACAAATATAAATAAGGTGGAAATAAACAAAAATAAACATCATTGTCCATCTTACTGTCAGCTTTGTTTAATTTCCATAAATAACACGTGAAGTTATGGTTTATATTTTGAATTACATATATATGCTTTTATTATAGCATATGTACATATAAATATATATCATCATCATCATCATAATGTGCCACACTGGTTGGCGTTGTCGATCGTGACCTTCCACAATCTTCTATCTACAGTGCATCGTATCAGTCCTGTTATTGACTGTTTTCCATGCCATGACACCAAGCTATCCAATATTTACTCTCTTTGTCGTCCGCGATCTCTCTTTCCTTTTATTTTGCCAGTTGTAACCAAATATATATATATATATAGTACACTATTTATATAAGTTGGGAATAACCCCCGCCATAGAATATATTTTTAAACAATATATAATGGTCTGGCCACGTGATAAAGCAGAAAGATCAAAACACAACACAAGGAGACTTCAGCAAACGTTGCGAGAACACCAGAGCCAAGGGCCGACCACAAAAAAAAATTATGGATTGATGGAATATTACAAACACTAGGAAACATAGCAACAGCTGGGGACAACAGAAGAGCAAAAGACCAGAAATTATATCTCCCGCCGACACTGAAAGGCAAGTGAGGAAGGAAAGAAGTAAACATATATATATATAGGGAGGGGGGGCACCAAAATCTGTTAAGTGCTTATGGCCTCTAGGGTCTTAATTCGGCCCTGAGTGGAACTGATGTATGAGTGTCTTGGCCTGCCTAGAGAAGGAATGGGAGCTCAGTCATTGACGTCATTCACAAGGTGACGTCACCATCTTAATGATGCGCCATGATAACTGTTGACTTCCTTGTTCGTGGATTCCCAAAACTGTGCCCGTAACGTTGTTTATCATTTCTGTTGTTAGTCAATAGAGTGTAGACAGCGAGAGACGAGGAGTCGATCAGTAAATCCAGAAATATAATAGATTCTCTCTCAATCTCTTTCTCTCTCTCTCTCTCTCTCTCTCTCTCTCTTTCTCTCTCTGTGTGTATATAAAAATAAATTAAATACTGTCAGTATAACGAGTGAAAAAGAGATAGAGATAGTAAATGAAACTAGTAAAGACAAAGAGTGTGATACGAGTACAGCCAGTGAGAGGGAGAGAGTAAATGTCAATAAAGACACAGAGAGGGTAAATGATACTAGTAAAGAAAGAAAGAGTAAAAGCAATACAGTGAGTGAGAAAGTAAATGATATCAGAAAAGACATAGAGAGTAATACCAGCACAGCGAGTGAAAGAGAAAAAGAGTAAATAATACCAGTAAAGACATAGAGACAAAACGAGTAATAAATATACAGAGAGAGAGAGAGAGAGGGAGAGAGAGAGTAAATTTTACAGTACATATAGGTAGAAGAATAGAAGTAAAGCGAGAGAGAGTAAATGTTACAGTACATATAGGTAGAATATTACAAGTACAGAGAGAGAGAGAGAGAGAGAGTAAATGTTACAGTACATATAGGTAGAATATTACAAGTACAGAGGGAGAGAGTTAATGTTACAGTACATATAAGTAGACTATTACAAGTACAGAGAGAGAGAGAGAGAGAGAGAGAGAGAGATTAAATGGTAGCAGCACATAACTTGTACTTGTAATAGAAGTAAACTGCCCTGCCCTGCCCTGCCCTGTACATTGAGAAATGAGCACCTGTTACAGCAGTAGACAACGAGAAAGCATACAAGCAAGTACAACTCTAGAAGCGTTAGCTGTCTGTGTGATCCAGCACTTCTGAGCCCACACCAGACAACCTGTCGCTAGGTGGGGCGCCTGCAGAACGTCACAAGTCACATAAGTACAAACACAGATTTATGCATTCGCCAATTACAGGCGCACTTATGATGACAACCAGAAGACAAATAATAATAAATGAATATTATTATAGTGGGAAACTTTCGAGGCGATAATCAGCGAATCAATTCAGAGGAAGAGGTATGTTTACAGCACTCGGAAACATTGACAAATAATCAACAACAGAAAAAATATGGATCAAAGCAGGATCGAACCCGTACTCTGTGGTACAGCGCCTTGCCACGAAAAGCCAAACGCTAGGGAACACTGCCACTCAGCTAAGTCCATATTTTTTTCTGTTGTTGATTATTTGTCAATTTTTCCGAGTGCTGTAAACATACCTCTTCCTCTGAATTGATTCGCTGATGACACCCACCTTGCCCTACTTCTACTCTGCTGCCAGATTACTGTAACCCACATATTTGTCCCAAGATTCAAAGGCGTAGACGATGTTTAATGTGGGAAGGGCTGAGTGGTAATTGGGGCGGTAAAGAGTGATTTATTTGGGAACGAGGAGAGTTCTCTTATGTAAACAGGGAGTATAGTCGAGCCGGACAGACATGATACAGACCTCCTTCAACGGCATGACCTGCCAATTAGAAGTCAATGTCCAAGACTGAGAACTGCATCTCCTGACAACGCTTTAAGGCAAAGCTGACAATATTTCCTGGAGTCAAAAAACGGGACACTGCGCCGAAAAATGGGTTAATTTGGTTAACAAAATCGGGACAATTGTAACAGTATATGGGCTGAGATAACTTAAATTACATAATGGTAAATAACGATATAGCATGGGTTGGATAGCTTAGTCGTACCCATTTCTCAACATATCATAACAGTAACATGAGAATAACAGTCGCCAGTAGTTAGTGACAGAATAACATAGGCAATGAAAATATCCTAGCTGTTATTGGAAAAGGTGTGAGGATGGAGGTAATAGCAGTAAAAGAATTACTGAGAGTGGAATTTTTCCAGTTGTTTTTGAAAAAAAAAACGTGCTGGGATAAGTGTAACATCATGACTTGGACCGTCAACCTGTCTAGAAAGTCAACATGTCCAGGAATTAGGTTGACAAACAACCGCAAGGGCAGGTCAAGTTCATGGGATAAATAGAATTATTTTGAAACTTAGAGGGTAAACAAAATGGCAAGATGGTGCCTTGTTTTGGCATTTTTGACACATATTTCAAACACAGTTTATGACCTCGCGGATTCTGATTGGGTGGAGGATAACTGCGCAAAGAGTAAGCAATTAAATTATGCAAATGAGACTTAGGTAATTAACCTAATACATACAAGTTTTGTTGAGTTGACTTTGGTCAGAAACAGAATCAGGAATGTAAACTTGACAAGATCTGAGAAGTTAGTCGGCAGAAAGAAAAGAGCAGTTAATAAAAAATAATAGCAGTCACTAAGGATCAGTTAGTAGAGCAGTAGATAGAACAAGAACAGAAGAAGTAGAATTAGAAACTGAGAACAAATCAAATATAACTAAGTTAGAAACAGTAATGACATAATTTAGTTTTTTACAAGTATATTCAGAAGTTGTGCTCCGGAGACAATAGTAAGTTGTGTAACGCAAGATAGTTTGTGAATTAAAGTTAGAATGATAGAAATCACAGAAAATATGTACTAGGGGATGGCTCTATAACCAAGGGCGGTAACCTCGTGAGTACATCCAAATAAAGCAATCATTGATAACTGTAAGTATTATCCACTATCATGTGCCGAGAGAATTATGAACTAAACTTGAATGAACATGGTTTGTATAGTGTGTGACTGTTGACTACGTCAAGACTTTGTTCAAACGTTTTTCTGTGATAAACCTAACCTGTCAACATAAAAGAAGAAGTCCAAGCAAGAAATATAAAAAACAAGCAAACAAGATTTAACTCTCTCACACAATTTGATTGACAAAAACGGCACAATTTGGTTGGAGAATAAACGGCACAATTTGGTTGGAGAAAAAAACGGCACAATTTAGTTGGGAGAAAAAAACGGCACAATTTAGTTGGGAGAAAAAAATCGGCACAATTTGGTTGGAGAAAAAAAACGGCACAATTTAGTTGGGAGAAAAAACCGGCACAATTTGGTTGGGAGAAAAAACTGGCACAATTTAGTTGGGAGAAAAAAACGGCACAATTTGGTTGGAGAAAAAAACGGCACAATTTAGTTGGGAGAAAAAAACGGCACAATTTAGTTGGGAGAAAAAAACGGCACAATTTGGTTGGAGTAAAAAACGGCACAATTTGGTTGGAGAAAAAAACGGCACAGTTTGGTTGGAGAATAAAACGGCACAATTTGGTTGGAGAAAAAAACGGCACAATTTGGTTGGAGAAAAAAACGGCACAATTTAGTTGGAGAAAAAAAAAATGGCACAACTTGGTTGATAAAAATGGAACAACGGCTTGGCAAAAACGTGACAGACTAGGGTTTAATAAAGTACTTTTATGTTTATTCATGTAACAGTAAGAGTATTACAAAGAAAAGGTTATTTACTTAAACAAATGAACACTCGCCTTTCAGTAACAGAACCCATACAGGATGTTAGTGTTGATATGACCAATAAAGACAACCACTCGCCACGAAATAATATGGAACTGTGCCACTCTATGGTTGTACAAATAACTGGTATTCGTTACATTGATATCAGACAAAAGGTAAAGAAGATCTGTGACTGGCCAAAAGTAAAGTAAATTAACATTTTTGTTTTCAATGGACAAAGTGACACTTTTATTAAAATAAAAAAAAATAAATAAATAAATAAAACAGGCAAAACTGACGTAACGACAGGACGTCATAAAGCACATTGGATAGATGTAACAAAGTAAAGGTCCCTAACTCTAGACCAAATATAATGTAATTATATGGAGAACTGACTTCTAACCCGTTTTGGCTTTCTTCATACAAGCAGGTTAAACTCTTTCCTTTAATCACTGGCACTTAGGTCCTGGGCATCCTACCTCTACCGGTCATTCGGACCACACGAGTCTATGACATCACCATTTTGAGATAAATACGTGCCTGCTACATCTCCTTTTCGTTCTATTATTTCATCTCTTATCCCTCTTGTAATCTCTTCTTGGTTTACTTGTACCGCTCATTCTTCATGTAGTAGAGTTTATCTTTATTTCGTTGTCCGATTGTGTTCTTCTCGTGTTTTTAAGAAGCCGCATGTTGGCCGAAACGTCAGTATTTTGTTGTGTTCCATTTTTGTAAAGCTGTCACCATACCTTGTAGGAGTGTACGTCACAACACTTGCTCAATTTACCTTTCATGAGACTAGTGCAGAAATAATAGAAATGATAAAACATCCACAAATATCAGCTATAATCAAGAGAAGAGTGGTCATATCTTGGCTATGTGATGAGAAATGACAACAATAGCAATCTCAAAGCAGGGCCTAAAATGGGAACCAGAGTGTAAAAGAAAAAGAGGCCGACATAGAGAAGCGCTAAAAAGAACATTAAAGCGAAAGGCAACAACAAGAAGCATGAGCTCCCTCACTGAGATTGAGCGCCTACAACAGAGCTCTGTGGCGATACACAATGTGCAAGGTCTGACAGCTGAGATACTGTTGGAGACAAGAGTCTAGAATTTCTGCTCTATGAGTGTTTTCGACTCGAAATGACAATAGATAGATTCTGTATTTAACTAGACATTTAGTGCTATCAAAAGTATTATTTTATATTTCAATTTGTGACATTTTACGCCAAGGATTCTCCTCTGCTCAAATTGTGACTTCACTTATCGTACCTTTGGTCCTTGTAGCAGAAAAATAGTCCCGGCCGTCCATACAACACACTGTGACACAACACGGTGACCGACTTGCCCACTCACTAGTGAACGTCCGGGCCGGTGGATCCGGCAGCTATGAACAGACCGTCCGCCTAGAAGAGTCAACTTCGAAATCAAAACCTGACTTATGGGCAAATATGGTGCTACAGTTTGATAGCACATCGTCATATTATTTCTGTACGGAACTGACGACAGAGGCGGAGAA
Organism: Megaustenia siamemsis; assembly: GCA_032433765.1. Lineage (NCBI taxonomy): Eukaryota > Metazoa > Mollusca > Gastropoda > Stylommatophora > Ariophantidae > Megaustenia > Megaustenia siamemsis. The sequence goes on from JAVIAB010000008.1 coordinate 69,162,426, forward strand.
ACACCTCGATGTGTTAAACGGTCGCGTATTAACTTGGAGAAGGGGTCGGAGCCGTCAAGCGTAAAGACCTTAGAAACACACATAATGACACAGCCCGTTACTCCCAATATAACTGTTACCAAAAAGAGCATGAAAGTTGGCACGGCACCTCTGTCAGAATGTCAAAAGCCTGAATGCCATTGGAAAGCCAAAGGAATTAACACATAAATTAGAAAGATATGCATGGAATGTTGTGGGAATGTGTGATGTTCTGTGGTAGATTTGCAGAGAATGTTTATTTATCTCTCCAGAAATAATTAACTTCAGTACAGAAAGGATTAACAGATCTCCCACAAAAATAACCAATTCAGTACAGAAAGGATTAACAGATCTCCCACAAAAATAATAACCAATTCAGTACAGAAAGGATTAACAGATCTCCCACAAAAATAAATAACCAATTCAGTACAGAAAGGATTAACAGATCTCCCACAAAAAAAATAACCAATTCAGTACAGAAAGGATTAACAGATCTCCCACAAAAATAACCAATAATAAAGGATTAACCAATTCAGTACAGAAAGGATTAACAGATCTCCCACAAAAATAAATAACCAATTCAGTAACAGAAAGGATTAACAGATCTCCCACAAAAATAAATAACCAATTCAGTACAGAAAGGATTACACAATTCAGTACAGAAAGGATAACAGATCCCACAAAAATAAATAACCAATTCAGTACAGAAAGGATTAACAGATCTCCCACAAAAATAAATAACCAATTCAGTACAGAAAGGATTAACAGAACAGTACAGAAAGGATCAGATCTCCCAGTATCAGATCTCCCACAAAAATAAATAACCAATTCAGTACAGAAAGGATTAACAGATCTCCCACAAAAATAAATAAATTCAGTACAGAAAGTATCAACAGACCTTCAGTACAGAAAGTATCAACAGATCTCCCACAAAAATAATCAATAGTACCAATCTCCACAAAAATAAATAACCATTCAGTACAGAAAGGATTAACAGATCTCCCACAAAAATAAATAACCAAGAAAGTATCAACAGATCTCCCACAGTACAGAAAGGATTAACAGATCTCCCACAAAAATAAATAACCAATTCAGTACAGAAAGGATTAACAGATCTCCCACAAAAATAAATAACCAATTCAGTACAGAAAGGATTAACAGATCTCCCACAAAAATAAATAACCAATTCAGTACAGAAAGGATTAACAGATACAGTACAGAAAGGATTAACAGATCTCCCACAAAAATAAATAACCAATTCAGTACAGAAAGGATTAACAGATCTCCCACAAAAATAAATAACCAATTCAGTACAGAAAGGATTAACAGATCTCCCACAAAAAAATAACCAATTCAGTACCTAAATACATTCAGTACAGAAAGGATTAACAGATCTCCCACAAAAATAAATAACCAATTCAATACAGAAAGGATCAACAGATCTCCCACAAAAATAAATAACCAATTCAGTACAGAAAGGATCAACAGATCTCCCACAAAAAAATAACCAATTCAGTATCAGATCTCCCACAAAAATAAATAACCAATTCAGTACAGAAAGGATTAACAGATCTCCCACAAAAATAAATAACCAATTCAGTACAGAAAGGATTAACAGATCTCCCACAAAAATAAATAACCAATTCAGTACAGAAAGGATTAACAGATACAAAAATAAATAACCAATTCAGTACAGAAAGGATTAACAGATCACAAAAATAAATAACAATTCAGTATCTCCCACAAAAATAAATAACCAATTCAGTACAGAAAGGATTAACAGATCTCCCACACCAATTCAGTACAGAAAGGATTAACAGATCTCCCACAAAAATAAATAACCAATTCAGTATATAAAGGATTAACAGATATCCCACAAAAATAAATACCGATTCAGTACAGAAAGGATTAACATATCTCCCACAAAAATAAATAACCAATTCAGTACAGAAAGGATTAACAGATCTCCCACAAAAATAAATAACCAATTAACAGAAAGTATCAACAGATCTAAATAACCAATTCAGTACAGAAAGGATTAACAGATCTCCCACCAATTCAGTACAGAAAGGATTAACAGATCTCCCACAAAAATAAATAACCAATTCAGTACAGAAAGGATTAACAGATCTCCCACAAAAATAAATAACCAATTCAGTACAGAAAGTATCTACAGATTAATAAATAACCAATTCAGTACAGAAAGGATCTCCCACAAAAATAAATAACCAATTCAGTACAGAAAGTAATAGATCTCCCACAGACAGAAAGTATCTACAGATCTCCCACAAAAATAAATAACCAATTCAGTACAGAAAGAATTAACAAACACACTATAGGTATAATTAACTCTTTCTCTGCATAACGAATTACCGATCACTTCATAGACAGAATTAACCATCAGATTAAATCATGTTTAACAAACCAGCCGCAGAAAACATAAAGACCCTCTACATTACTTGTTGCCTGTTCCAACTTAAAGACTATCCCATGACTATAGTGGAGTGTCCTGGAGAGTCAAGTAGTAAATACGAAACGTTTGTAAATAAATCACAGTTTCTAATCAAATCTGAAGCAAACTGCCACACCTCTATTACCATTAAAATGTCACGACATTTGCCTGGCGACTGTAGAATTAATAACTGACCACGATAGCACACGTCTCTGCGTCAATTGAGCATCACAATATTGCATTATGGGAGCCGTGTAACTTAATATGTCAGGGTATCTTCTCGCGATTACAATAAACACCAAATCACGAGCCATTTAGCGAGTGTCCACAAATCAGGACTAAAGGCACGTGACTCGCTGATGTATTCTTAAAAAAAAAACATTACGAAATTGGGGACAAAAGATCACGAACGCTTTTACTTAGTGCAGTGGATACCGGAAGCTGTCACTGACTGATAACATGATTGCATTGCACATGACGTCGATGATGATGGTTCAGCTTTTCAGTGTACACTGTCGTCGTGTGTGTGTTTAAGAGAGAGTTCAATAGCACGATGTATAGACAGTATGGAACCTCACGGAGATATTTTTCCCGAGTTTGTTCTTTAGACATCTACAGGTTCTCCAAAAAAAAAAAAAAAAAAAAAAGGAAAAGAATGTACCAATTTTGTTATCCAGATGACCAATGTGTGCAGAGACATGTAAGGAGCTCCGATTGTAATTGAAGCAGAAAAATTGAAATAACAGCATTAAGGCGCAGATTTTCCAAGATGGCACACACACACAACATCATCATCATCATCATCATCATTAAGTACCGTTTCCGCATCGAAGGTTGGCTACCATGGAGCGCCATTCCACTCTGTCTATTGCTTTGATGGTGCAGATTGTCATAGGCTGACTTGTCCATCTTTTGATGTTACTTGTCTATGTTACTCTTGGTCTGCCTCTGTCAATTACTTTGATGGTGCAGGTTGTCATAGGCTGACGTGTCCATCTTTTGATGCTACTCGTCCATGTTAGTACCACAAAACAACAGAAATCATTTTGTGCTGTAGAAATACGCGTCGAGAATGGGAGAAAGTGGACTATCGACTAAATATATGTTGCGTCACGAAGGGCGACAACATTGACGTTATATGTGTAACGCAGGATAGAAACAACTTGTAGATATTTACATTCATCATCATCATGTACCATACCGGTTGGCGTTGGCGATCATGTCTTTCCACAATCTTCTATCCACAGTATGAGTTCTGTTGTTGACTGTTTTCCATAAAAAATGTGTTTAAACAGTACAGACTACATAACAGTACTTTGTTTTTAAAAGGGATAGTACAGGAAAAGATTACTTCCTTTCAAGAAGTAGCCATGAAAGCAAAAAGTGATAAATGGGCTGAGTTCTGTGACAGGATAGGTCGTGATAAATCGTTAAAACTGTTCTGGAGGCTGCATAAAAGTATGAACGGTAAAGTGCAGAGTAAAGCAATCCCAGATTTCCAAGATGCTGATTCTATCTGGCATAAAACTGATGAAAGCAAGGGCAAGGCACTGTTGGCTCACTACCTACAGCAGTGCGACCACAAAAATGTAGAGGAAAGAAGAGTTGTGAGAGAACATATTTCTATGCTAGTTGGTGCTGACTTAACAGATAACAGTGATTATGTCTCGGTAGAGGAAGTAAGACTCGCTTTAAAACGATCTAAGAACAGCGCCCCAGGCCCAGATGGGTTAAGATACGCGGATATCAACAACTTATCCGATGTTGACTTAGGTGAACTGGTAAGCATGTACAATGACAGTATCAGGACTGCAATAATCAATGAAGAATGGCTACACAGCTACTTGATACCGCTGCCAAAACCAAGCAAAGACCACAGAAAAATTCAGGGCTACCGCATCATAACCATGCAGAATACCATAGGCAAGCTTTTAGAAAAGGTAATTGCAAAGAAACTTTCTTGTTTTTTTGAAAACGCAAACTTGTTTCCATCAACGCTTGGAGGGTATCGTCCGTGTAGAGAGACTTGGTCAAATGCTGCCGTGTTTGCTCAGGATGTTTATGAAGGGTTTCAACGCGGTTTAGAGACATGTGCTGCTGCAATAGATCTGGAGGACGCTTACAACAAAGTACCCTTTAACTTCTTATTCAACCAGCTCATAAATTTAGGCGTCAGTCCCCGCATCCTAAATTGGCTAACAGCGGCACTTTTTCAGCGCAAAGTGGTTTTTCGATCTGGTAGTTGGACGTCTGATATAATTACGATGTATCCCGGGTTACCGCAAGGCTCACCTTTATCTCCCGTACTTTTCAATGTATACACTGTGAAAATCACAAGAGATCGGTTGGAAGGGCCAGGTCGCATTCTTTCTTATGCCGATGACATTTTGGTTTATCGACAGGGAAAAGATCGAAACAAAATAACTGCGGACCTACAATCAGAACTCAGGCGCATACAAAAGTGGTGTGACGAGGCAGGTGCCAACGTGAACCCATCAAAAGCTGAAGTAACTTGGTTCTCACTATATAACAACATCGTTAATATTGATACTCCATCTGTAGAAATGTTTTCAGACACTTTGCCAAGATCTATGACAATGAAATATTTAGGTATTCATTTAGACCGAAGCCTTGCTTTCGTAAAGCACATTGATAACGTGATAGAGAAAGCAAAAAAGGGTCTTGCTTCTATGAAAGTAATGGCCGCTGCAGGCAGTGAACAGCGGCACCTGCATACATTTTACCAGGGACTGGTTGTTTCTGTTCTAGAATACGCTTTGGCGATTCAAACTCTCAGCAAACTTCAGTTAGAGAGGCTCGAAAAAATTCAGAACGAGGCTATGCGCATTATTCTTGGCTGCACTAGAGACACGTCATGCAGAGCGTTAAGATACCTACTTGACATTCCAACCATAGAAAGTAGAATCGAGTTGTGTAGAGCACGCGCTTTTCTGAACATTCTTGCTGATGAAAGACATCCTTTAAATTCTGTAGCGCTAGCGCCAAAAGGTGATAGACTCGAGCGAGGCCAGTCGTGGATGGGCAGGGCAGAGAAATCCATTCAAAAGGTGTGCATGCTAAATGACTTGCAGCGTGGAGAAGAATGGCGGCAATGGCCAAATGACATTTCTACAATTACTATCAAAGTCTGCATAACACTGAATAAAGAATGTAGAACGATGAATCCCAAGGTCGTAGAGGATAAGATTCAGGCCTTAATCAAAGAAAACGTAACGTCCGGCTATATTATTATCTACACAGATGGTTCGGTTGTACGAAATAAACGATGTTCATGGGCATATACAGCGCAGGTGAAAGGGCAAATGGTGCATGAGGATAGTGGTGCTTTTTCGCAAACAACGAGCAGCATGACAGTGGAGGTTTTAGCAGTCACTAAGGCAATGACATGGCTCGAAACACAGTCTTTCGCAGGAGTATGTTTTCTCAGTGACTCCATGAGTATGCTTAAGAAGGTTGAGGCTGGGTGGAGGCGAAGAGAGTGGTTGAAGTCCCTGCAGCTGTCAACTTTAAAAGAAATCGTCTTCATCTACGTACCTGGCCACTCTGGAGTGCAAGGGAACGAACGAGCTGACAAGCTTGCTGAAAAGGCTAAAATTTCAGATGGCAACGCCATGGACAGCGCAGACATTTTACACGCAATCCGCGAGGCGGGAAGAGTAGCAGACTTTCGAGACGACAAGGATTCAAACGCAATGGCGAGACTAACGCATAGTCGCGTAAGGCTTGGCACAGCAAAGAGCGAACATTTTTCAGGACGCCAGAGGTGTATGGTTAACCAACTGCGAACCGGCACGATCAGCCGTCACACACTTGTGAATTTACTCGAAAGGAAATCGGAGCACTTATGGGTATGCCCCTTGTGCAAGGAGGATGATCTTTCGACTAATGACTAATGACTAATGACTGTTTTCCATGACATGACACCAAGCTATCCACTATTTTCTCTCTTTGTCGTCCGCGATCTCTCTTTCCTTTTATTTTGCCAGTTGTAGCCAAGTATTCCAACTTTCCTCTTCTCATGATGTGCCCAAAAAATGTTGATTGCTTCTTTCTGATGTTTTTTAAGAGCTCCCTTTTTGTGTTGGCCTCTTTGAGAACTTTCTCATTGGTCTTTTTAGCAGTCCAGGGAACTTTCAACATTCTTCTGAGAAATCTCACCTCTGTGGCCTCTAATCGTCTTTTCATTTGTTTGTCTATTGTCCATGATTCGCTTCCATAGGTCAGAATTGGTTCTATATAGCATCGATGAACTCTCTTTTTCATTTCTATTGACATAGATTTGTTGCATAAGATATTTTTCATTTTCTGAAATGCTATTTTGGCCTGAGCTATTGTGCTTTTTATTTCTGTATATTTACATATTTATATATTTACATATTTATATATTTACATATTTATATATTTACATATTTATATATTTACATATTTATATATTTACATTACCCTTGGTATAAAAAGGATCCTCATACCATCACATCGGGGGGGGGGGGGGGGGCTACAATAATTTATTGGGTAAAGTACATTCTTTTTCGGGAGCCGTGATAGCTCAGTGGTTAGTGAACTGGACTACCACGGACAAGGAGTAGGGTTCGATCCCAACCGACGGCTTCCGGGTTCACCCAGCCTTAAATGGGTACCGGATTTTTTTCTGGGAAAGTAAAGTAGCACGGGCGTAATACTGACCACATTACCCCAAAAATCATGTGCTGAAGTTCTGTAAAATATAGGGTCACTGACACCATATTTCCCTATACGCCACTTGGCGTGACTGGGGTACTTTACTTTTTTACATTTTTTTCGGGCACTGTATTCTGTGAGAGGCACGCGATGATGAAAGTACAAATATAGAGTACTTTTGCATGATTACGACAATTACAACTGTTATACAAACATAACCATATGTGGATTAAGAAAAGTTTGTATAAAAGTTACATACATTAATGTGACGTACAACTGTATGTATATGTAGAAATAAATATTGTAAATCATTAGTGTATTTAGGATACATAAACTGTGGTGTGCATTAATAGTTATGATTTAGATGGTAACAAGGGGAGAAACGTTTTTCTTTTTAATTTAACTAAAAATATAAATAGAACATGAAGTTATTGTCACCATTATCATTTTCATCAACAACACTGAAAAACCTTCGTGCTAAAATATTTTCTCTTCGATTTCTTGCATCGTATCTCGGACCAATCTCTACACCCACGCCCTCGTGAGTGTCTCGTCTCATTCATGTATGCTCTATCAAGCGCCATTGCCCTATCTCCAATTCTCTCAATTTCACCGCTTGTTTTGTCCCATTCACGATTTATCCTAGTAATCTGTCGTGTAATCTAAAATCTGTTATAGGGAAGTCTATTCTCGATTACTCAGATATTTAGTTAAAACAATGAAGATAGTTTCTATAGGCCGGTTGGTTATTGTTATATATATGTTTACTGTAAGCCTGTTGGTGTTATATATGTTTTCTGTAAACCTGTTATTGTTATATATGTTTACTGTAAACCTGTTATTGTTATATATGTTTACTGTAAGTCTGTTGGTATTATTTATGTTTACTGTAAGTCTGTTGGTATTGTATATGTTTACTGTAAGCCTGTTATTGTTATATATGTTTACTGACACAACAAAGTGCAGCATGAACTGGCTGTCATCATGGACGTGGCGACACAACAAAGTGCAGCATGAACTGGCTGTCATCATGGACGTGGCGACACAGCAAAGTGCTGCATGAACTGGCTGTCATCATGGACGTGGCGACACAACAAAGTGCTGCATGAACTGGCTGTCATCGTGGACGTGGCGACACAACAAAGTGCTGCATGAACTGGCTGTCATCGTGGACGTGGTGACACAACAAAGTGCTGCATGAACTGGCTGTCATCATGGACGTGGCGACACAACAAAGTGCTGCATGAACTGGCTGTCATCGTGGACGTGGCGACACAACAAAGTGCTGCATGAACTGGCTGTCATCATGGACGTGGCGACACAACAAAGTGCAGCATGAACTGGCTGTCATCATGGACGTGGCGACACAGCAAAGTGCTGCATGAACTGGCTGTCATCATGGACGTGGTGACACAACAAAGTGCAGCATGAACTGGCTGTCATCATGGACGTGGCGACACAACAAAGTGCAGCATGAACTGGCTGTCATCATGGACGTGGTGACACAACAAAGTGCAGCATGAACTGGCTGTCATCGTGGACGTGGCGACACAACAAAGTGCAGCATGAACTGGCTGTCATCATGGACGTGGTGACACTACAAATTCAGCATGAACTGGCTGTCATCGTGGACGTGGCGACACAACAAAGTGCTGCATGAACTGGCTGTCATCGTGGACATGCCGACACAACAAAGTGCTGCATGAACTGGCTGTCATCGTGGACATGCCGACACAACAAAGTGCTGCATGAACTGGCTGTCATCATGGACGTGGCGACACAACAAAGTGCTGCATGAACTGGCTGTCATCATGGACGTGGCGACACTACAAAGTGCTGCATGAACTGGCTGTCATCATGGACGTGGCGACACAACAAAGTGCTGCATGAACTGGCTGTCATCATGGACGTGGCGACACAACAAAGTGCTGCATGAACTGGCTGTCATCATGGACGTGGCGACACAACAAAGTGCTGCATGAACTGGCTGTCATCGTGGACATGCCGACACAACAAAGTGCTGCATGAACTGGCTGTCATCATGGACGTGGCGACACAACAAAGTGCTGCATGAACTGGCTGTCATCGTGGACATGCCGACACAACAAAGTGCTGCATGAACTGGCTGTCATCGTGGACATGCCGACACAACAAAGTGCTGCATGAACTGGCTGTCATCGTGGACATGCCGACACAACAAAGTGCAGCATGAACTGGCTGTCATCGAGGACATGCCGACACTACAAAGTGCTGCATGAACTGGCTGTCATCGTGGACGTGGCTACACAACAAAGTGCAGCATGAACTGGCTGTCATCATGGACGTGGCGACACAACAAAGTGCAGCATGAACTGGCTGTCATCGTGGACGTGGTGACACAACAAAGTGCAGCATGAACTGGCTGTCATCGTGGACGTGGCGACAACACAAAGTGCTGCATGAACTGGCTGTCATCGTGGACGTGGCGACACAACAAAGTGCTGCATGAACTGGCTGTCATCGTGGACGTGGCGACACAACAAAGTGCAGCATGAACTGGCTGTCATCGTGGACGTGGCGACAACACAAAGTGCTGCATGAACTGGCTGTCATCGTGGACGTGGCGACACAACAAAGTGCTGCATGAACTGGCTGTCATCGTGGACATGCCGACACTACAAAGTGCTGCATGAACTGGCTGTCATCGTGGACATGCCGACACTACAAAGTGCAGCTTAACTGGCTGTCATCGTGGACATGCCGACACTACAAAGTGCAGCTTAACTGGCTGTCATCGTGGACATGCCGACACTACAAAGTGCAGCTTAACTGGCTGTCATCGTGGACATGCCGACACTACAAAGTGCAGCTTAACTGGCTGTCATCGTGGACATGCCGACACTACAAAGTGCAGCTTAACTGGCTGTCATCGTGGACATGCCGACACTACAAAGTGCAGCTTAACTGGCTGTCATCGTGGACATGCCGACACTACAAAGTGCAGCTTAACTGGCTGTCATCGTGGACATGCCGAAACAACAAAGTGCTGCATGAACTGGCTGTCATCGTGGACATGCCGACACAACAAAGTGCAGCATGAACTGGCTGTCATCGTGGACATGCCGAAACAACAAAGTGCTGCATGAACTGGCTGTCATCGTGGACATGCCGACACAACAAAGTGCAGCTTAACTGGCTGTCATCGTGGACATGCCGAAACAACAAAGTGCAGCATGAACTGGCTGTCATCGTGGACATGCCGAAACAACAAAGTGCTGCATGAACTGGCTGTCATCATGGACATGCCGAAACAACAAAGTGCTGCATGAACTGGCTGTCATCATGGACATGCCGACACAACAAAGTGCAGCATGAACTGGCTGTCATCGTGGACATGCCGAAACAACAAAGTGCAGCATGAACTGGCTGTCATCGTGGACATGCCGAAACAACAAAGTGCTGCATGAACTGGCTGTCATCGTGGACATGCCGAAACAACAAAGTGCTGCATGAACTGGCTGTCATCGTGGACATGCCGAAACAACAAAGTGCTGCATGAACTGGCTGTCATCGTGGACATGCCGAAACAACAAAGTGCTGCATGAACTGGCTGTCATCGTGGACATGCCGAAACAACAAAGTGCTGCATGAACTGGCTGTCATCGTGGACATGCCGAAACAACAAAGTGCAGCATGAACTGGCTGTCATCGTGGACATGCCGAAACAACAAAGTGCTGCATGAACTGGCTGTCATCGTGGACATGCCGAAACAACAAAGTGCTGCATGAACTGGCTGTCATCGTGGACATGCCGAAACAACAAAGTGCTGCATGAACTGGCTGTCATCATGGACATGCCGAAACAACAAAGTGCTGCATGAACTGGCTGTCATCGTGGACATGCCGACACAACAAAGTGCTGCATGAACTGGCTGTCATCGTGGACATGCCGACACAACAAAGTGCTGCTTGAACTGGCTGTCATCGTGGACATGCCGACACAACAAAGTGCTGCATGAACTGGCTGTCATCGTGGACATGCCGACACAACAAAGTGCTGCATGAACTGGCTGTCATCGTGGACGTGGCGACACAACAAAGTGCAGCATGAACTGGCTGTCATCATGGACGTGGCGACACAACAAAGTGCAGCATGAACTGGCTGTCATCGTGGACGTGGTGACACAACAAAGTGCAGCATGAACTGGCTGTCATCGTGGACGTGGCGACAACACAAAGTGCTGCATGAACTGGCTGTCATCGTGGACGTGGCGACACAACAAAGTGCTGCATGAACTGGCTGTCATCGTGGACGTGGCGACACAACAAAGTGCTGCATGAACTGGCTGTCATCGTGGACGTGGCGACACAACAATGTGCTGCATGAACTGGCTGTCATCATGGACATGCCGACACAACAAAGTGCAGCATGAACTGGCTGTCATCATGGACGTGGCGACAACACAAAGTGCTGCATGAACTGGCTGTCATCATGGACATGCCGACACAACAAAGTGCAGCTTAACTGGCTGTCATCGTGGACATGCCGACACTACAAAGTGCAGCATGAACTGGCTGTCATCGTGGACATGCCGACACTACAAAGTGCTGCATGAACTGGCTGTCATCATGGACGTGGCGACACAACAAAGTGCTGCATGAACTGGCTGTCGCCGTGGACATGCCGACACTACAAAGTGCTGCATGAACTGGCTGTCATCATGGACGTGGCGACACAACAAAGTGCTGCATGAACTGGCTGTCATCATGGACGTGGCGACACAACAAAGTGCTGCATGAACTGGCTGTCATCATGGACGTGGCGAAACAACAAAGTGCTGCATGAACTGGCTGTCATCATGGACGTGGCGACACAACAATGTGCTGCATGAACTGGCTGTCATCATGGACGTGGCGACACAACAAAGTGCTGCATGAACTGGCTGTCATCGTGGACGTGGTGACACAACAAAGTGCTGCATGAACTGGCTGTCATCGTGGATGTGGTGACACAACAAAGTGCTGCATGAACTGGCTGTCATCGTGGACGTGGTGACACAACAAAGTGCTGCATGAACTGGCTGTCATCGTGGATGTGACGACACAACAAAGTGCTGCATGAACTGGCTGTCATCGTGGATGTGACGACACAACAAAGTGCTGCATGAACTGGCCATCATCGTGGATGTGACGACACAACAAAGTGCTGCATGAACTGGCATTCATCGTGGATGTGACGACACAACGAAGTGCTGCATGAACTGGCTGTCATCGTGGATGTGACGACACAACAAAGTGCTTCATGAACTGGCTGTCATCGTGGATGTGACGACAGAACAAAGTGCAGCATGAACTGGCTGTCATCATGGACGTGGCGACACAACAAAGTGCAGCATGAACTGGCTGTCATCGTGGACGTGGCGACACTACAAATTGCAGCTTAACTGGCTGTCATCGTGGACATGCCGACACTACAAATTGCAGCTTAACTGGCTGTCATCGTGGATATGCCGACACTACAAATCGCAGCATGAACTGGCTGTCATCGAGGACATGCCGACACTACAAATTGCAGCTTAACTGGCTGTCATCGAGGACATGCCGACACTACAAATTGCAGCTTAACTGGCTGTCATCGTGGATATGCCGACACTACAAATCGCAGCATGAACTGGCTGTCATCGAGGACATGCCGACACTACAAATTGCAGCTTAACTGGCTGTCATCGTGGACATGCCGACACTACAAATTGCAGCTTAACTGGCTGTCATCGAGGACATGCCGACACTACAAATTGCAGCTTAACTGGCTGTCATCGTGGACATGCCGACACTACAAATTGCAGCTTAACTGGCTGTCATCGTGGACATGCCGACACTACAAATTGCAGCATGAACTGGCTGTCATCATGGACGTGGCGACACAACAAAGTGCTGCATGAACTGGCTGTCATCGAGGACATGCCGACACTACAAAGTGCTGCATGAACTGGCTGTCATCATGGACGTGGCGACACAACAAAGTGCTGCATGAACTGGCTGTCATCATGGACGTGGCGACACAACAAAGTGCTGCATGAACTGGCTGTCATCATGGACGTGGCGACACAACAAAGTGCTGCATGAACTGGCTGTCATCATGGACGTGGCGACACAACAAAGTGCTGCATGAACTGGCTGTCATCGAGGACATGCCGACAGTACAAATCGCAGCATGAACTGGCTGTCATCGAGGACATGCCGACACTACAAATTGCAGCTTAACTGGCTGTCATCGTGGACATGCCGACACTACAAATTGCAGCATGAACTGGCTGTCATCGAGGACATGCCGACACTACAAATTGCAGCTTAACTGGCTGTCATCGTGGACATGCCGACACTACAAATCGCAGCATGAACTGGCTGTCATCGTGCACATGCCGACACTACAAATTGCAGCATGAACTGGCTGTCATCAAGGACATGCCGACACTACAAATTGCAGCTTAACTGGCTGTCATCGTGGACATGCCGACACTACAAATTGCAGCTTAACTGGCTGTCATCGTGGACATGCCGACACTACAAATTGCAGCTTAACTGGCTGTCATCGTGGACATGCCGACACTACAAATTGCAGCTTAACTGGCTGTCATCGTGGACATGCCGACACTACAAATTGCAGCTTAACTGGCTGTCATCGTGGACATGCCGACACTACAAATTGCAGCATGAACTGGCTGTCATCGAGGACATGCCGACACTACAAATTGCAGCTTAACTGGCTGTCATCGTGGACATGCCGACACTACAAATTGCAGCTTAACTGGCTGTCATCGTGGACATGCCGACACTACAAATTGCAGCTTAACTGGCTGTCATCATGGACATGCCGACACTACAAATTGCAGCTTAACTGGCTGTCATCGTGGACATGCCGACACTACAAATTGCAGCTTAACTGGCTGTCATCGTGGACATGCCGACACTACAAATTGCAGCTTAACTGGCTGTCATCGTGGACATGCCGACACTACAAATTGCAGCTTAACTGGCTGTCATCGTGGACATGCCGACACTACAAATTGCAGCTTAACTGGCTGTCATCGTGGACATGCCGACACTACAAAGTGCTGCATGAACTGGCTGTCATCGTGGACATGCCGACACTACAAAGTGCTGCATGAACTGGCTGTCATCATGGACGTGGCGACACAACAAAGTGCTGCATGAACTGGCTGTCGCCGTGGACATGCCGACACTACAAAGTGCTGCATGAACTGGCTGTCATCATGGACGTGGCGACACAACAAAGTGCTGCATGAACTGGCTGTCATCATGGACGTGGCGACACAACAAAGTGCTGCATGAACTGGCTGTCATCATGGACGTGGCGAAACAACAAAGTGCTGCATGAACTGGCTGTCATCATGGACGTGGCGACACAACAAAGTGCTGCATGAACTGGCTGTCATCATGGACGTGGCGACACAACAAAGTGCTGCATGAACTGGCTGTCATCATGGACGTGGCGACACAACAAAGTGCTGCATGAACTGGCTGTCATCATGGACGTGGCGACACAACAAAGTGCTGCATGAACTGGCTGTCATCATGGACGTGGCGACACAACAAAGTGCAGCTTAACTGGCTGTCATCGTGGACATGCCGAAACAACAAAGTGCAGCTTAACTGGCTGTCATCGTGGACATGCCGACACTACAAAGTGCAGCATGAACTGGCTGTCATCATGGACGTGGCGACACTACAAAGTGCTGCATGAACTGGCTGTCATCGTGGACATGCCGACACTACAAAGTGCAGCATGAACTGGCTGTCATCGTGGACGTGGCGACAACACAAAGTGCTGCATGAACTGGCTGTCATCGTGGACGTGGCGACACAACAAAGTGCTGCATGAACTGGCTGTCATCGTGGACGTGGCGACACAACAAAGTGCTGCATGAACTGGCTGTCATCGTGGACGTGGCGACACAACAAAGTGCAGCATGAACTGGCTGTCATCATGGACGTGGCGACACAACAAAGTGCAGCATGAACTGGCTGTCATCGTGGACGTGGTGACACAACAAAGTGCAGCATGAACTGGCTGTCATCGTGGACGTGGCGACAACACAAAGTGCTGCATGAACTGGCTGTCATCGTGGACGTGGTGACACAACAAAGTGCAGCATGAACTGGCTGTCATCATGGACGTGGCGACACAACAAAGTGCAGCATGAACTGGCTGTCATCGTGGACGTGGTGACACAACAAAGTGCAGCATGAACTGGCTGTCATCGTGGACGTGGCGACAACACAAAGTGCTGCATGAACTGGCTGTCATCGTGGACGTGGCGACACAACAAAGTGCTGCATGAACTGGCTGTCATCGTGGACATGCCGACACTACAAAGTGCTGCATGAACTGGCTGTCATCGTGGACGTGGCGACACAACAAAGTGCTGCATGAACTGGCTGTCATCGTGGACGTGGCGACACAACAAAGTGCTGCATGAACTGGCTGTCATCGTGGACGTGCCGACACAACAAAGTGCTGCATGAACTGGCTGTCATCGTGGACGTGGCGACACAACAAAGTGCTGCATGAACTGGCTGCCATCGTGGACGTGGCGACACAACAATGTGCTGCATGAACTGGCTGTCATCGTGGACGTGGTGACACAACAAAGTGCTGCATGAACTGGCTGTCATCGTGGACGTGGTGACACAACAAAGTGCTGCATGAACTGGCTGTCATCGTGGATGTGGTGACACAACAAAGTGCTGCATGAACTGGCTGTCATCGTGGACGTGGTGACACAACAAAGTGCTGCATGAACTGGCTGTCATCGTGGATGTGACGACACAACAAAGTGCTGCATGAACTGGCTGTCATCGTGGATGTGACGACACAACAAAGTGCTGCATGAACTGGCCATCATCGTGGATGTGACGACACAACAAAGTGCTGCATGAACTGGCATTCATCGTGGATGTGACGACACAACGAAGTGCTGCATGAACTGGCTGTCATCGTGGATGTGACGACACAACAAAGTGCTTCATGAACTGGCTGTCATCGTGGATGTGACGACAGAACAAAGTGCAGCATGAACTGGCTGTCATCATGGACGTGGCGACACAACAAAGTGCAGCATGAACTGGCTGTCATCGTGGACATCATGCCGACACTACAAAATGCAGCACGTACTGGCTGTCATCGTGGACATGCCGAAACAACAAAGTGCTACATGAACTGGCTGTCATCGTGGACATGCCGACACAACAAAGTGCTGCATGAACTGGCTGTCATCATGGACGTGGCGACACTACAAATTGCAGCTTAACTGGCTGTCATCGAGGACATGCCGACACTACAAATCGCAGCATGAACTGGCTGTCATCGTGGACATGCCGACACTACAAATTGCAGCTTAACTGGCTGTCATCGTGGATATGCCGACACTACAAATCGCAGCATGAACTGGCTGTCATCGAGGACATGCCGACACTACAAATTGCAGCTTAACTGGCTGTCATCGTGGACATGCCGACACTACAAATTGCAGCTTAACTGGCTGTCATCGTGGATATGCCGACACTACAAATTGCAGCTTAACTGGCTGTCATCGTGGATATGCCGACACTACAAATCGCAGCATGAACTGGCTGTCATCGAGGACATGCCGACACTACAAATTGCAGCTTAACTGGCTGTCATCGTGGACATGCCGACACTACAAATTGCAGCTTAACTGGCTGTCATCGTGGACATGCCGACACTACAAATTGCAGCTTAACTGGCTGTCATCGTGGACATGCCGACACTACAAAGTGCTGCATGAACTGGCTGTCATCATGGACGTGGCGACACAACAAAGTGCTGCATGAACTGGCTGTCATCATGGACGTGGCGACACAACAAAGTGCTGCATGAACTGGCTGTCATCATGGACGTGGCGACACAACAAAGTGCTGCATGAACTGGCTGTCATCGTGGACATGCCGACACAACAAAGTGCTGCATGAACTGGCTGTCATCATGGACATGCCGACACAACAAAGTGCTGCATGAACTGGCTGTCATCATGGACATGCCGACACAACAAAGTGCTGCATGAACTGGCTGTCATCATGGACGTGGCGACACAACAAAGTGCTGCATGAACTGGCTGTCATCGTGGACGTGGCGACACAACAAAGTGCAGCATGAACTGGCTGTCATCATGGACGTGGCGACACTACAAAGTGCTGCATGAACTGGCTGTCATCATGGACGTGGCGACACTACAAAGTGCTGCATGAACTGGCTGTCATCGTGGACATGCCGACACTACAAAGTGCAGCATGAACTGGCTGTCATCGTGGACGTGGCGACAACACAAAGTGCTGCATGAACTGGCTGTCATCGTGGACGTGGCGACACAACAAAGTGCTGCATGAACTGGCTGTCATCGTGGACGTGGCGACACAACAAAGTGCTGCATGAACTGGCTGTCATCGTGGACGTGGCGACACAACAAAGTGCTGCATGAACTGGCTGTCATCGTGGACGTGGCGACACAACAAAGTGCTGCATGAACTGGCTGCCATCGTGGACGTGGCGACACAACAATGTGCTGCATGAACTGGCTGTCATCGTGGATGTGGTGACACAACAAAGTGCTGCATGAACTGGCTGTCATCGTGGATGTGACGACACAACAAAGTGCTGCATGAACTGGCTGTCATCGTGGATGTGACGACACAACAAAGTGCTGCATGAACTGGCCATCATCGTGGATGTGACGACACAACAAAGTGCTGCATGAACTGGCATTCATCGTGCATGTGACGACACAACGAAGTGCTGCATGAACTGGCTGTCATCGTGGATGTGACGACACAACAAAGTGCTTCATGAACTGGCTGTCATCGTGGATGTGACGACACAACAAAGTGCTGCATGAACTGGCTGTCATCATGGACGTGGCGACACTACAAAGTGCTTCATGAACTGGCTGTCATCATGGACGTGGCGACACTACAAAGTGCTTCATGAACTGGCTGTCATCATGGACGTGGCGACACTACAAAGTGCTTCATGAACTGGCTGTCATCATGGACGTGGCGACACTACAAAGTGCTGCATGAACTGGCTGTCATCATGGACGTGGCGACACAACAAAGTGCAGCATGAACTGGCTGTCATCATGGACGTGGCGACACAACAAATTGCAGCTTAACTGGCTGTCATCGTGGACATGCCGACACTACAAAGTGCAGCTTAACTGGCTGTCATCGAGGACATGCCGACACTACAAATTGCAGCTTAACTGGCTGTCATCGTGGACATGCCGACACTACAAATTGCAGCTTAACTGGCTGTCATCGTGGACATGCCGACACTACAAATTGCAGCTTAACTGGCTGTCATCGTGGACATGCCGACACTACAAATTGCAGCTTAACTGGCTGTCATCGTGGACATGCCGACACTACAAATTGCAGCATGAACTGGCTGTCATCGAGGACATGCCGACACTACAAATTGCAGCATGAACTGGCTGTCATCGAGGACATGCCGACACTACATAGTGCAGCATGAACTGGCTGTCATGGAGGACATGCCGACACTACATAGTGCAGCATGAACTGGCTGTCATCCAGGACATGCCGACACTACATAGTGCAGCATGAACTGGCTGTCATGGAGGACATGCCGACACTACATAGTGCAGCATGAACTGGCTGTCATGGAGGACATGCCGACACTACATAGTGCAGCATGAACTGGCTGTCATCATGGACATGCCGACACTACAAATTGCAGCATGAACTGGCTGTCATCGAGGACATGCCGACACTACATAGTGCAGCATGAACTGGCTGTCATGGAGGACATGCCGACACAACAAAGTGCAGCATGAACTGGCTGTCATGGAGGACATTATGCCGACACAACAAAGTGCAGCATGAACTGGCTGTCATCGAGGACATGCCGACACTACAAATTGCAGCATGAACTGGCTGTCATCGAGGACATGCCGACACTACAAATTGCAGCATGAACTGGCTGTCATCGAGGACATGCCGACACTACATAGTGCAGCATGAACTGGCTGTCATGGAGGACATGCCGACACAACAAAGTGCAGCATGAACTGGCTGTCATGGAGGACATTATGCCGACACAACAAAGTGCAGCATGAACTGGCTGTCATGGAGGACATTATGCCGACACAATAAAGTGCAGCATGAACTGGCTGTCATGGAGGACATTATGCCGACACAACAAAGTGCAGCATGAACTGGCTGTCATCGAGGACGTGGCGACACAACAAAGTGCTGCATGAACTGGCTGTCATCGTGGACGTGGCGACACAACAAAGTGCTGCATGAACTGGCTGTCATCGAGGACATGCCGACACTACAAAGTGCAGCATGAACTGGCTGTCATCGTGGACGTGGCGACACAACAAAGTGCTGCATGAACTGGCTGTCATGGAGGACATCAAGCCGACACAACAAAGTGCAGCATGAACTGGCTGTCATCGTGGACATGCCGACACAACAAAGTGCAGCATGAACTGGCTGTCATCGTGGACGTGGCGACACAAAAAAGTGCAGCATGAACTGGCTGTCATCATGGACGTGGCGACACTACAAAGTGCAGCATGAACTGGCTGTCATCGTGGACGTGGCGACACAACAAAGTGCTGCATGAACTGGCTGTCATCGTGGACGTGGCGACACAACAAAGTGCTGCATGAACTGGCTGTCATCATGGACGTGGCGACACTACAAAGTGCAGCATGAACTGGCTGTCATCGTGGACGTGGCGACACAAAAAAGTGCAGCATGAACTGGCTGTCATCATGGACGTGGCGACACTACAAAGTGCAGCATGAACTGGCTGTCATCGTGGACGTGGCGACACAACAAAGTGCTGCATGAACTGGCTGTCATCGTGGACGTGGCGACACAACAAAGTGCTGCATGAACTGGCTGTCATGGAGGACATCAAGCCGACACAACAAAGTGCAGCATGAACTGGCTGTCATCGTGGACATGCCGACACTACAAAGTGCAGCATGAACTGGCTGTCATCGTGGACATGCCGACACAACAAAGTGCAGCATGAACTGGCTGTCATCGTGGACGTGGCGACACAAAAAAGTGCAGCATGAACTGGCTGTCATCGTGGACATGCCGACACAACAAAGTGCAGCATGAACTGGCTGTCATCGTGGACATACCGACACAACAAAGTGCAGCATGAATTGGCTGTCATCGTGGACGTGGCGACACAACAAAGTGCTGCATGAACTGGCTGTCATCGTGGACGTGGCGACACAATAAAGTGCTGCATGAACTGGCTGTCATCGTGGACGTGGCGACACAACAAAGTGCTGCATGAATTGGCTGTCATCGTGGACGTGGCGACACAACAAAGAGCTGCATGAATTAGCTGTCATCGTGGACGTGGTGACACAACAAAGTGCTGCATGAACTGGCTGTCATCATGGACGTGGCGACACAACAAAGTGCAGCATGAACTGGCTGTCATCATGGACGTGGTGACACAACAAAGTGCTGCATGTACTGGCTGACATCATGGAAGTGGCGACACAACAAAGTGCTGCATGAACTGGCTGTCATCGTGGACGTGGTGACACAACAAAGTGCTGCATGAACTGGCTGTCATCGTGGACGTGGTGACACAACAAAGTGCTGCATGAACTGGCTGCCATCGTGGACGTGGTGACACAACAAAGTGCTGCATGAACTGGCTGCCATCGTGGACGTGGTGACACAACAAAGTGCTGCATGAACTGGCTGTCATCATGGACGTGGCGACACAACAAAGTGCAGCATGAACTGGCTGTGATCATGGACGTGGCGACACAACAAAGTGCAGCATGAACTGGCTGTCATCATGGACGTGGTGACACAACAAAGTGCTGCATGAACTGGCTGTCATCATGGACGTGGCGACACAACAAAGTGCTGCATGAACTGGCTGTCATCATGGACGTGGCGACACAACAAAGTGCTGCATGAACTGGCTGTCATCGAAGACCAGGCGAGGCTGAAGGCTACACTAAATTTCGACCAGCTACAGCAAACACGTATTTATTGAGAGCAAGACAGGCTGCACACGCCCCAAGCAAAACAAAAAGAAGAACACAGCGATCCTGGACTTAGCGAATGACTGGGAGATGGCTATTGACCTCCCAGGGAGAGGGAAGTACTCAGAGTGTATCACGAGATCTAAAATATAAAAATCTCGAATCCAGGATATAGGAACAGCGTATATTTAAACTAGACAAATCCAAGGATCTAACCACCGAGCTGAGACAGCAGGGATTCCATATTAGAGTGTTCACTGTGGAAGTTAGTGCCAGAGGACTTACTACCTCATCCCTCTACGACCTATTAAAGAGACTAGGAAATAAGGTGACAATGCGAACAAAAACTATGCAGGCTATTGCTGAAACAGCACCATTTTGGCTCTGGCGAAACCGAGACATATACAAAATCTCAAAAAATAAATATTCAGATGTTCAGACAATTATGCAATTTACACATCGACCACCCCTTGGCTCCCACAATAGCATAGCGACAGTTTAATCCTGGAATATCCGAGTAGCGGACGATAAGCGATAAGGAATTACGTCAACGACCGTAGGTGAGCTACACCGGACATTTACAATACCGAAAGTTCAAAGGAATGAAATTCCCGGCCCGACCTATCTTTATCACCTATTATCAGTGTCTGATCCACACCGTCCCGCCGAATTACTTCATGCCAAATTATCTTAAAAGATAGATATAGGAAAAGGTAGATATAAGACCATTGTAGGAAATCATGGTTTAGGAAAAAGAAATGACAGAGGAGAAATATTAATACAATTATGTGAAGAAAACAGGCTGATAATATGTAACACCTAATTTGAGCAAGAGAAAAGGAAATTATACACATGGAAAAGCCCTGGAGATAAGAAGAGGAATCAAATAGATTACATAATGATAAAAGAAAGGTTCCGTAACAGCGTAAAGAAAGCCAAAACCTACCCAGGAGCGGATATTAATTCAGATCACAATCCTGTAATGATTAAAATGAAAATCAAACTAAAGAGAAACAAGCAAAAGTCTAATTCATCAACAAATCCACTAGGTATAACAGCTTTAAATCAAAAAGATATTAAAGATACCTCTACAATACAAGTAAATAACACATACCAGAAGTTGCTAGAAGAAGAAATTGAGCAATACAGAAGAGAAAATCCTGATGAAAAAGTAGCAACCAAATAGCAATGTATACAGAAAAGCGTACAAGAAACCTGCGACACCTTACCCAAAAGAGAAAAGAACAAAAAAACAAAAATGGATAACTAACACAAACTTAGAAAAAAATGGAAGAAAGGAGACAAGCGAAGAACACTGCCCAATACAATAAAATAGACAATGAGATACGCAAAATTTGCAAAAAGGCAAAAGAATACTGTTTCAGCCAAAAATGTATAGAAATAGAAACTATGGAAAACAAACAAGACTTAAGAGGAATGCACACAGAAATAAAGAGAATGACTAATAAAAATTTTTAAAAAGCCACAGAAGGTGGATGCATTGCAGACAAAAAAGGAAAAATGCTATAGTCCGTTCAGAAATTCATAATCACACCTGAATTAGTTTTGCGTGATAACCGCATTGTTATTTTGGTTTCACATTTTGCATGGAATCTTAGAATATTGATGACGTTATAGAAAAATTTTTTGCTCTGAGAAATTTGATCTAGTTTAAAAGTTTTCTTCTTTAGGCTAGATTAAATTCACCCTGTTCGAATTTGACACCATTTTAGGATATATACATTAATTTGGTGCGGTCGTTGGCGTAAAATAGTTTGGCTATTGCAGAAACACTAACTTCAGGAAAATCCCGTGCACAAAACTGAATTGTTATTGTACGACATGACGCACCACGGCCTGGGCATTAATTACCGAAGGGCAGGCGTATCTTTATTAATTTTGTGAAGACTCAGTAGACAATTTGTTGACTTTAAATACTAACATTTATATCTAAATTACAATGAGTTTGAAATGCAAATTTATAACTATGCAAAAGAAGTGTGTTGAACATGTGTTGCGGGTGGAAGATGAGTACTGGAAACGAGATGGATTACTATTTGTCCAGCCAGTAATGATTATCAACCTCTTGGAATCGTCAGATTCGGAATGATTAAAATTAAGATGAATTCAATTCCAGCTGCAGTTAGGACGTCCTGGGGTCTAATGGTGACCGAAGGACAAGACTGATTGTAACCAATTGAATTCATGTTTGCAAATACACATAACGAACAACACCCACAATTAAGCACTATGTAGATACGCCTCTGACAAGAATTACAGTAAACTGGACAATTTATCACGATTACTGTAAACTCTAAAATTTGAATCAATTTGTGTGATATCGTCATAAAAGATCAAAGGAATTCGCTGATGTGCAAAATCTGTTGTTTTTGTGGAATAAAAAATAACATAATCTTTGCGTCATCAATATTCAAAGATTGCATGCAAATTTTGAAACCAAAATAACCGGCGGTTATGACGCAAAGCTAATTCAGGTGTGATTATGAATTTCTGAACGGACTGTAACAGACAATAAGGATTTTATAGATAGATGGCGGGAATATATAATTTAACTATTTCAGGATCAAAGGGACAAGAAACAAGTTATAAAATGTACATCAGGCTATAAAATCCTAAAATCTGAGGTGGAAAAAGCTATAAAAACAATGAAAAATGGAACAGCAGCAGGACCTGACAGCATACAGTTAGAGATGTTACAGGCAATAGAAGATTTTGGCATTGAAGTGACTACAGACATATGCAACGAAATATATCAGACAGGATACATACCAAATGAACTAAAAACATCAACTTTCATTGCATTGCCTAAAAAGAATGGTGCAGTTGAATGCAGTGACTTTAGAACAATAAGCCTAATGAGCCATGTTACAAAAATCTTGCTAAAAGTTATACAAGGAAGGATTCAGAATAAAATCAATGCTGAATTAGATGAGCAGCAATTTGGATTTAGTAAAAATAGCGGGACAAAAGAAGCCATATTCTGCATGAGAACATTAATCGAAAAAAGACACAGAAATAAACAAACCAATATATGCCTACTTCATAGACTACACCAAAACTTTTGATAGAGTACACCACAAACAACTTATAGAATGCCTAAAAAAGATACATCTAGATGACATGGACATACGCCTAATATGTAATCTATACTGGGAGCAAACAGCAATAATAAAATATAACAAAGAGAACTCTACACCCATTGATATAAAAAGAGGAGTAAGACAGAAATGCATCCTATCACCAAGCTTGTTCAATCTATACACTGAGCAAATCTTTAAAAACATCATAGAGATGCCAGGACTACAAATTAATGGGATGATTATCAATAACCTAAGATATGCTGACGATACTGTACTACTAGCAGAAAATCCTAAAGATCTACAACAATTACTTACTGAAATAGACATGACAAGCAAAAAATAAGGACTATATATGAATATCAAAAAGACTAAAACTGATCATAAACAAAGAAGATACTCAAAACCCACAAGTGGATATCAAAATAGAAGGAATAGACCTGGAGACAGTTCAGAATTACAAATACCTTGGACATACTATAACCCGTAAAGGAAAATGTACAACTGAAATAAACAAAAGAATAGGAACGACAAAAAGTAATTTTAATGTCATGAAGAATATACTAACATCAAAACAAATAACACCAGGGCTAAAACTAAGAATAGCAAAATGTTACATCTTCTCAATATTCCTATATGGTGCAGAAACATGGACATTAGACAAGAAAATAGAATAGAGAATTGAAGCCTTTGAAATGTGGATATATATAGAAGAATAGGTAGAACTGGATGGAAGGAAAAGAAAACAAACGATGAAGTCTTAAAACAACTAAAAATGAAAAGAGAACAACTAAACACAATTCAAACAAGACAAATGTGATTTTTGGGCCATGTTAAAAGACACAACAGCCTACTAAAAGTAATCCTGGAGGGGAAAATACAAGGTAAAAGAGACAGAGGCAGACCAAGACTAACATAGACGAGTAACATCAAAAGATGGACAAATCAGCCTATGACAACCTGCACCACCAAAGCAAGAGACAGAGCAGAATGGCGCTCCATGGTATCCAACCTTCGCTGCGGAGAAGGCACTCGATGATGATGATGACATTATCTTATACGCGAGTCTATATTAAAAGACGTCGCAATCACAAGCTACTTTAGACGGCTGCCAACAAGAAGAGGACACCAATTTTCTGGGGCAAGAAGAGGACACCAATGTGCTGGGGCAAGAAGAGGACACCAATGTGCTGGGGCAAGAAGAGGACATCAATGTGCTGGGGCAAGAAGAGGACATCAATGTGCTGGGGAAAGAAGAGGACACCAATGTGCTGGGGCAAGAAGAGGACATCAATGTGCTGGGGCAAGAAGAGGACACCAATGTGCTGGGGCAAGAAGAGGACACCAATGTGCTGGGGAAAGAAGAGGACACCAATGTGCTGGGGCAAGAAGAGGACACCAATGTGCTGGGGCAAGAAGAGGACACCAATGTGCTGGGGAAAGAAGAGGACACCAATGTGCTGGGGCAAGAAGAGGACACTAATGTGCTGGGGCAAGAAGAGGACACCAATGTGCTGGGGATAGAAGAGGACATCAATGTGCTGGGGCAAGAAGAGGACACCAATGTGCTGGGGCAAGAAGAGGACACCAATGTGCTGGGGACAGAAGAGGACATCAATGTGCTGGGGCAAGAAGAGGACATCAATGTGCTGGGGCAAGAAGAGGACACCAATGTGCTGGGGCAAGAAGAGGACACCAATGTGCTGGGGCAAGAAGAGGACACCAATGTGCTAGGGCAAGTTTAGGACACCAATGTGCTGGGGATAGGAGAGGACACCAATGTGCTGGGGCAAAAAGAGGACACCAATGAGCTGGGGCAAGAAGATGACACCAATGTGCTGGGGCAAGAAGAGGACACCAATGTCCTGGGGCAAGAAGAGGACACCAATGAGCTGGGGCAAGAAGAGGACACCAATGAGCTGGGGCAAGAAGAGGACACCAATGTGTTGGGGCAAGAAGAGGACACCAATGAGCTGGGGCAAGAAGAGGACACCAATGAGCTGGGGCAAGAAGAGGAAACCAATGAGCAAGGGGCAAGAAGAGGACACCAATGTCCTGGGGCAAGAAGAGGGCACCAATGTGCTGGGGCAAGAAGAGGACACCAATGAGCTGGGGCAAGAAGAGGACACCAATGGGCTGGGGCAAGAAGAGGACACCAATGAGCTGGGACAAGAAGAGGACACCAATGTGCTGGGGCAAGAAGAGGACACCAATGTGCTGGGGATAGAAGAGGACACCAATGTGCTGGGGCAAGAAGAGGACACCAATGAGCTGGGGCAAGAAGAGGACACCAATGAGCTTGGGCAAGAAGAGGACACCAATGAGCTGGGGCAAGAAGAGGACACCAATGGGCTGGGGCAAGAAGAGGACACCAATGTCCTGGGGCAAGAAGAGGACACCAATGTCCTGGGGCAAGAAGAGGACACCAATGTGCTGAGACAAGAAGAGGACACCAATGTGCTGAGACAAGAAGAGGACAGCAATGTCCTGGGGCAAGAAGAGGACACCAATGTGCTGAGACAAGAAGAGGACAGCAATGTGCTGGGGCAAGAAGAGGACACCATTGTGCTGGGCAAGAAGAGGACACCAATGAGCTAAAACAAATAAGTATACCACACTGGTAAAAACAGTAGATTGGACCAGAGATGGTGCGTAGAGTAAAAAAAAAGTAAAGTACCCCCGTCACGCCAAGTGGCGGCGTATTGAGAATATGGTATTATTGACCATAAATTTTACAGACCTTCGGCACATGAATTTTGGGGTAATGTGGTCGGTATTACGTCCGTGCCGCTTTACTTTCCCAGAATAACATCCGGTATTCACTAAAGGTTGGGTGAACCCGGAAGCCGTCGGTTGGGATCGAACTTTACCTCTTGTCCTTTGTAGTCCAGTTCACTAACCACTGAGCTATCGCGGCTCCCTGGTACGCAGAGTAAGTGTAGTTTTGTGCCGAATATATATTGTAAGCTTTAGAGTCAATGCAGCAGGAGGTCGACGCCTGGGAGTCATGACCCAGGCGGGCCCACTTCCATTAGAGTCTCCAGAAGTTAAAGGGATGAAACACTTGCTCGACCGGAGGGAGGGCTACTTCTGATGATCAGATTGCCTTCTGCTGGGAAGCTGTGTATGAAGATTTTCCTATTATTATTACTCCTATTATTATCTCTTATATTATGAGATTTGTTATTCCAGAATCTGCTAATTGTATATATCATAAATATGGGATCTATTTACCATATATTTATAATTACATTCTCTATTTACCCAAACGTGTTATTTTTGGATCTAATTTAGCTTTATCTGTTATTCTATATCATTGAAAATTTCTTTGTTTCTGTTTTAATCTTAACCTGCACCTCTTTTGTTCGGAGCCGCCTTGTTCTCCGCTAAATATTGTTCGAAATCGCAAATATTCAGTAAAGGCTCGCATTGTCCATCATTTTTCTGGTGAATTTCCCAGACAAGAGGTTAATGAGTTGCGATATTAGGTTCCTGTGGAGGTTTGCTGTGGCTCAGATTTTGAGACAATGAGTGCACTCGTCCTGTCCTCGGGGCTTTGTCCATTCCTACAAGTCCTAATGATTAGCTTGGGATCTGCAGCTCACCCACATGGTCTCAGGTGGGTTTACATTTCATTTTGAATCCTGTCTGACCCAGAGGTCTTCTTATCTTTCTAATGTCAGTGTCTTCAGCCAACATTTTCATTATTTCACACTAAAGTCACCTTCCTTAAATGGAAGCAATGACATTGTGACCTGCTCTTGGTGTTTCAAGCTTTGTCCCAGATGAATATGTCAAATAACACACCAGTCTCGACCATATCAGAAAGGGCACATTGACATCTTTGGTACAAAGATTCTACGAAGAATTTTGTAAAAGTCTTTGATTCCTAGAACAGTCTTTGATTCCTGTAACATTATTCGATTACATGAACGGTCTTTGATTCCTGTAACATTATTCGATTACATGAACAGTCTTTGATTCCTGTAACATTATTCGATTACATGAACAGTCTGTGATTCCTGTAATAGTATTTGATTCCTGTAACAGTCTTTGATTCCTAGAGGAATTCTTTATTCCACGAAGAGTCTTTGATTCTTAAAAGAGGCTCCGATTCCTCTAACAGTCGTCTATTCCTATAACAACCTTTTATTTCTGGAGCAGTTTTCGAGTCTTGTAACAGTCTTTCATCCCTAGAACAGTCTTCTATTCCTGTAACAGCCTTTGATTCATGTAACAGTATTTGATTCCTGTAACAGTTTTTGATTCCTGTAACAGCCTTTGATTCCTGTAACAGTCTTTGATTCCCGTAACAGTCTGTGATTCCTGTAACAGTCTGTGATTCCTGTAACACTATGTGATTCCTGTAACAGTTTTTGATTCCTGTAACACTATGTGATTCCTGTAACAGTTTTTGATTCCTGTAACAGTCTTTGATTCCTGTAACTGTCTTTGATTCCTGTAACACTCTGTGATTTCTGTAACAGTTTTTAATTCCTGTAACTGACTTTGATTCCTGCAACAGTCTTTGATTTCTGTAACAGTCTTTGATTCCTGTAACAGTCTTTTATTCCTGCAACAGTCTTTAATTCCTGTAACAGTCTGTGATTCCTGTAACAGTCTATGATTCCTGTAACAGTCTTTGATTCTGTAACAATCTTTTATTCCGGTAACACTCTTTGATTTTCGTAACAACCTTTGATTCCTGTAACAGCCTTTGATTCCTGTAACAGTCTTTGATTCCTGTAACAGTCTTTGATTCCTGTAACAGCCTTTGATTCCTGTAACAGTCTTTGATTCCTGAAACAGTCTGTGATTCCTGTAACAGTCTATGATTCCTGTAACAGTCTTTGATTCCTGTAACAATCTTTGATTCCGGTAACAGTCTTTGATTCCCGTAACAACCTTTGATTCCTGTAACAACCTATGATTCCTGTAACAGCCTTTGATTCCTGTAACAGTCTTTGATTCCTGTAACAGTCTTTGAGTCCTGTAACAGTCTGTGATTCCTGTAACAGTATTTGATTCCTGTAATAGTCTTTGATTCCTATAACAGTCTTTGATTCCTAGAGGAATTCTCTATTCCACGAAGAGTATTTATTCTTAAAAGAGGCTCCGATTCCTCTAAAAGTCTTCTATTCCTATAACAAACTTTTATTTCTGGAGCAGTTTTCGAGTCTTGTAAAGTCTTTGATTCCTGTAACAGTCTTTGATTCCTGAAACAGTCTTTGATTTCTGTAACAGTCTGTGATTTATGTAACAGTATGTGATTCCTATAACAGTCTGTGATTCATGTAACAGTCTGTGATTCCTGTAACTCTCTGTGATTCCTGTAACAGTTTCTGATTCCAGTCACAGTCTTTGATTCCTGCAATAATCTTTGATTCCTCTTATAGTCTTTGATTCTTGTAACAGTCTTTGATTCTTGTAACAGTCTTTGATTCTTGTAACAGACTTTGATTCCTGTAACACTCTGTGATTCCTGCAACAATCTTTGATTTCTGTAACAATCTTTGATTCCTGTAACAGTCTTTGATTCCTGTAACAGTCTTTGATTCCTGTAACAGTCTATGATTCCTGTAACAGTCTTTGATTCCTGTAACAGTCTTTGATTCCTGCAACAATCTTTGATTTCTGTAACAATCTTTGATTCCTGTAACAGTCTTTGATTCCTGCAACAGTCTTTAATTCCTGTAACAGTCTTTGATTCCTGTAACAGTTTTTGATTCCTGTAACAGTCTATGATCCTGTAACAGTCGTTGATTCCTGTAACAATCTTTGATTCCGGTAACAGTCTTTGATTCCCGTAACAACCTTTGATTCCTGTAACAGCCTTTGATTCCTGTAACAGCCTTTGATTCCTGTAACAGCCTTTGATTCCTGTAACAGCCATTGATTCCCGTAACAGTCTTTGATTCCTGTAACAACCTTTGACTCCTGTAACAGTCTTTGATTCCTGTAACAACCTTTGATTCCTGTAACAGCCTTTGATTCCTGTAACAGCATTTGATTCCTGTAACAACCTTTGATTCCTGTAACAGCCTTTGATTCCTGTAACAGCCTTTGATTCCTGTAACAGCCTTTGATTCCTGTAAGAACCTTTCATTCCTGTAACAACCTTTGATTCCTGTAACAATCTTTGATTCCTGTAACAGCCATTGATTCTGTAACAGTCTTTGATTCTGTAACAGTCTGTGATTCCTGTAACAGTCTTTGATTCTGTAACAGTCTGTGATTCCTGTAACAATCTTTGATTCCTGTAACAGTCTGTGATTCCTGTAACAGTCTTTGATTCTGTAACAGTCTGTGATTCCTGTAACAGTCTTTGATTCCTGTAACAGACTTTGATTCCTGTAACAGACTTTGATTCCTGTAACAGCCTTTGATTCCTGTAACAGACTTTGATTCCTGTAACAGACTTTGATTCCTGTAACAACCTTTGATTCCTGTAACAGACTTTGATTCCTGTAACAACCTTTGATTCCTGTAACAATCTTTGATTCCTGTAACAGTCTGTGATTCCTGTAACAGTCTTTGATTCTGTAACAGTCTGTGATTCCTGTAACAGTCTTTGATTCCTGTAACAACCTTTGATTCCTGTAACAATCTTTGATTCCTGTAACAATCTTTGATTCCTGTAACAGTCTTTGATTCCCGTAATCTTCAGTCCGAAGTATTCAAGTGCGAACTAGTTCGCTGATTGAACTCATCAAAAGAGGGGAGGTGAAAGTGCGTACCGTGTGATCATCTGAAGTAGTCATGTCAGATCTGAGACATAGGTATGTCCCGTGCGGAAGTGTTGACGTGGTCTCTGCATTGCAGATTTCTTGCTTGACAAAACTCTTACGTTTTTATCCTGCATGTCGAGGCAATCCAAACAGGAGAAAGTGTATTTTTTATGTCAATAGCTTCTTCTATTCCTCTTTTTCATCCTCTTTTCTCTTTTCTATTACGACAACCACTACTACTGGTGTTATTATTATTGCTACTAATACTTAGAGTTACTACTACTGTGACTACTAATAACTATTACTGCTGCTACTACTACTACTACCACTCATCATCATGTACCATACCGGTTGGTGTAGGCGATCATGTCCTTCCACAATCTTCTATCTACAGTGCATCGTGTCAGTTCTGTTGTTGACTGCTTTCCATGCCATGACACTAAGCTATCCACTATTTTCTCTCTTTGTCGTCCGCTATCTCTCTTTTCTTTTATTTTGCCAGTTGTAACCAAGTATTCCAACTTTCCTCTTCTCACGGTGTGCTCGAAAAATGTTGATTGTTTCTTTCTGGTGTTTTTTAGGAGCTCCCTTTTTGTTGTGGCCTCTTTGAGAACTTCCTCATTGGTCTTTTTAGCTGTCCAAGTTAGCTGGAACTTTTAACATTCTTCTGAGAAATCCCATCTCTGTGGCCTCTAATCGTCATTTCATTTGTTTGTCTACTGTCTATGATTCGCTTCCATAGGTCAGAATTGGTTCTATATAGCACCGATGAACTCTCTTTCTCATTTCTATTGGCATAGATTTGTTGCATAATATATGTTTCAT